>VJWN01000003.1:1800000-2181649 GCA_007644065.1 Margaritispora aquatica
AACTGGGCTTGACCGGCATCTCGTAGAATGATAGGAGTATTACAACCAAACAGGACCACCACCATATCTCCGATACAGATGTTTTCAGGTCCCAAGCCGATTTGTCCTTTAGATGTGATGAACAATGCACCACCCATACATATATTGACCGCATTGTTCTTGAAAACCAGCTCCTCTCGACCCAATTCATCCTTCACAATGCCCCCAAGCGCAGTGCGAATCAATTTTTGGCCAGCTTCAATTTTAGGGCGTATATCCACTAGCGGAACAAAAGCATCGTACTGATTGCCAGTAAGTAGTGTTGTTGCCAAGGCGCGGAGTTTTTCCGGCCGCGAAACACACTCCATCTGAATGCCTAAATGTTCCGTGACTGCCCTTATCTCAGCACCAAACTCTTCTGCACTCCCCGATGCAAAATCGAGCGGGATGCATTGTTCCACAGACGAAACCAAAACTCCTGTAACGCGTAATATTTTGTCCTTCGTTGAAAAACAGGATTTACATTTCAAAGCTGAGAATCCCATACCTCGAGGAACAAACCTAGGGCGATCACTCCAATCAGGAACCCATGAGGGAAGATCTAATCGGGTATGTATCCTAGCTGCACCCAGAAATTTCAGCGACTGGGAAAGGTTCAAGTATTGTGTGGTAGTATTGTACAAGACTTCTTCTAACCTCATGTTGTAATCTGGCACAATGAATTCTTTTTCTTCCTCTGGTAATAAAGATAACAAAGCGTATATTTTGTCGCGAGGATCTGAACACTCTGCACTCATAGTGTAGCGCGCCATCCGAGGAAATTTGTATCCAATTCGGCTACAGAGCGGATATAGTTTTCTACAACCCTCCTTTGCTTCTCCAGCCTTGGCTTTAAGCGCTATGCAAAATATAGCTTTCTGCATAGACTCCCAGGAAACAGTCTGCCATCCACAAAGAACAATTGAGTCTTGGGATGCTAATTTAATTTCCTGCCATATCCAAAGTCTGCTGAACCTGTGAAAACTCCACGTTAGCTTCAATTCGTGATTTGAAGATCTAAATTACATTATAGAGACGAACATATCCAAGTTCGTCTATAGTTCAGAGGAGACGGATTTGAAAGTGAGTAGTAAAAGTAGATGAAACAGTTCTCAAAATGAGCATGATCATTTTACATATTCAAATAACATGTTATCAACCTGATAATAGTGAATGAAAGTGCACACGAAATGTAACGAATGCTAACACTTCAATTGTTTTTAATAGGCATAGGGATAGTATAGGGACATACCAAGGACGATGTGTAAAGCTAGTAATAGCTGTGGCTTCCTTATCACTGATCAATAAAGGGATCTCAGCATCCGCCCAACTGGTATCATCGGAGACTGCTCGCGCCACATGCATGTTCCAGTCAACTTCGATATGTGATGCAATAGTTCTGAAATAGTTTATGGCAATAGCACTATCCTTACTCTCCGGACCAAGCCATACGACAACTCGGCTCGCTTTCGCATAAATATCAGCCATCCGCATGACTTGCCGACTGCGCTCACCCAGATCCTTCTGATTGACGCAAATGGCATCTATCCAAAGAATTCGAGCTTTGTTTTCATATCTAAGATACGGTAAAGCTTCCGCAAGGTTTTGCGTGACCAAAAGCTGGTTGGCGCGAGTATCACCAACGTATATTCTCACTGGGTTGACAGGCGAGCCCCATGTGTATGAGATAGCTTCAAACTCCGGTATGTTGTCCAGCGTGAATGTGGTGTTGGTAAGACTGACTTTGACTGGTGAGAAAAATTGTCCAGGATGCAAAGTCATGAGCCGGATTTCATGCTTGGTCTCGTTAATCGGTTCATACTGGTATGCTGTTTTTGGAGGTCGAACTTTAGAATTAGATCCTCGTTGAATAGGCTTTCGCTTTTGCTGGGCGATCCGTTTGGATCTGCGAGGCGAATCCATTGTCCATCAGTCCAAGCGACAATGACCAAATGGTGGAGATGAAATGCTGCTGTGATCGATGTTGAAGGGTGTTCTCTTTGTTGAGTTAGAAATTATGGAAGGAGGCTCTGTGGACCTTCGACTCGAGTAGAGAAAGTAGATTAGAATGAGAATGAGAATCAGGCTGTGAAAGGAAGTGGCAGTGAATCAGGTGTGACACTCTCTGCATTGCATGGTGGCTTGTGGCTCAGCGAATTTGAAGATGAAGTGTTAGCCGAGACGACGGATAATCAACTAATCAACGACAACAGCATTACAGTTTCCTTGATTATCAAACGACTAGAGCTAGCGTGTTAATGCGTTAAAGCGGCAGAACTGTTAGGTTTTGTTTGACTGCGACAACGCATGCAGACAGGCAGATTCAAATATGCAATATCCCGTGACCAAAACTAGCTACCTTCCAGGTTGTGGCGAAAAGAGCGAAGAGTAGTTCTGAAATATCAATGCAAGGCATGTTGTAAGTTGACATTTGGAAGGCACTTGAAGCAGAAAAGTATAGTTAACTTAACATCTGGCGTATCTCATATACTCAAACATAAATTCAGCGTTTCCGACGACAACACTTGTAAGCGGATAACTTATCCTCTTTCATGGCTTCTTCTCCAACTTTCAACCCAAGGAGGCTTGAAAAAGCAAGTCATTCGCAAAAGCAATAATTCGACCACCCACACTTTTCCAAATCCTGCCTTGCCAGATTTTCACAAACTGAGCCGCACCTCTCGAAGCAACAAACACTAGAATATTGCCTTTAGAGGCTTCTTTTGAGGCTTACTTTCATGGCATCTGGCATCCATAGGCTCAGATAGATGCAGGAGTTTTTGAGCTGCAGCAAATCAGCCTTGATCTCAGACTTTAAATATGGCGTCGGTGGAATACGAGGCTCGTTTAGATAGCTTGATCAGACGCAACAAGTAGCAACGGAGAAAAGCCCAAGAAAAAAGCCTCTGAACCAAGAAAAATCACTATGAGGTCAAAGAAGGGCAAATTATGAATAACTGAAGGTCACAAAATGAGAGATTTCCCGAGATCATTCATTTTGAACATTCAGGAAATACGTAAATGAGAACAAGCAGTCATGTTTATATCCATATAAGTTTGTACAAGAAGATAGGTAGTCGTATTTGCCTCTCAATAACGCCTTTACTTCGAGTCTGAAGTATGCATCTCAAGATAGACCAACATGTGATTTGCTGGTCACTCATATGCGTTTCTCTTAACCTAGCATTCTAGATCCCAACCGCCAGAAATCCAACAAATACCACGAGTGCCAGTCCATGGCTAGCAACAATCGTATCCGCAGCACCCGTGACCTGCAAAGGAGCTGATGGCGTACTGACAGCCGTCGTTGGGACAGTAGCACTACCAGTGCCTTGGGCCACTGATGAAGGTGCTAAATTTTGGGTCTTGGAGTAGACGGGCACAACAGTAGCGATGCTGGTAATCTTGGTGACAATCTGGGATGAGGTCTTGGTCGAAGTCGACGATGAGTTCTTGGAATAATTCTTTTCGTATGAGACAGTGACGTATTGTGTGTTCTGAGAAGCAGTCTGCGTGATGGTTGTCTTGGAGGAGATGCTATAGACAGTCTTTTGGCTGTTAGTGATGAGATACCAGCGGTTGAAGGTATGCTTACAATTGATACCAGCTGGGTATATGTGCTCGACAGAGTTGTTGTTGGCTCGGACTTGGTCACTGGCTTTGTCTCGCTTACGGCTGTGGTGACAGGACATACGGTCTGTATTTGATTAGTTTCGAGCAGCAAACAATCCGACGTCACTTACGGTGTATAGAGCACTAGTTTGGGTAATAACAACAGTCGATTCGGCAGGGCATTTTGTGACCTCAGGGGCACAAGATATGACTGTCACAACTTTGGTTGTGTAGGCCGTCGAGATGGTATACTCGGGAATTTTCGAAAGAGATGGCATTGACTTGGAAGATGGTGGGTAAGTGATACTCTCAGTCTTACTTTCAGCCTTACTCTCAGTCTTGCTCTCGATTGTGCTTTCAGCCTTGCTGCTGGTAACAGGACAAATGGTTGTGTAGAGAGGGATAGTTTCCGTAATGACCTTACCAATCGGGCAATTGGTAACTTCTGGGGTACACGAGGTAACCGTGTTGACCTTCGTGGAATAAACGGTAGATGTTGTGAGACTTGTCGATGGCGCCTCAGTCTTAGACGACTTTGAAGCCTCCTTGCTTTCGGTTGCTGTGATAGGGCACACAGTGGTATACAGAGCAATCGTCTCGGTTGTCACGGACCCAACTGGGCAGTTTGTGACAGTAGGAGCACACGAAGTGATCGTATTGACCTTAGTGGTATAAACAGTAGACGTGGTATAGTCCGAATGGGCGGTTGGATCAGCTGGCTCGCTTCCAGTTGTTAGAGTGACGACATGATGAACAGTGTTGGTTTTGGACTTTGTCCTCGTTTTGGTGCACTTGATCTTGGTCGAGTTGGAATAAGGAGCGGATCTAACATGAAGGGCATCTGCCAATGTAAAGAATGTGATAACTGCGAGAGCAGTACAGGTACCAAAGGAGCGCATTTTGGGAACAGGACAAATAAATGAATGTGGATGCGAGAACGAATGAATGAATTTTGCAATCGACGAGGGGCAGAGAGTCTGAGGGTGCTGCTTACTTTTGTACCTGGAATTGGTTCTCCTGACTAAATGACTTGGCGAGCGTGTTCGTCGACGGTGCCTGAAAGCGTGCACACTAAGAAAGCACGCATTCAATCATGGGATCATATCTCAAAATCCGGTTAATATTCTCCTAAGTATATCTTTAGTACAGACAGCTATCTAGTTCGGATGACCGAGATTAGTACAATCCTTTACGATTCTTCGAAAATTCTCCAATGGCTCAAAGGCAGAGAAACTTAGAAGAGTTATGCTCTCGAAAATCCAAGTTTATCTCCATGTGCTCTCGCTGACTGACGGGATCTATTCCGTGGTCATCATAGCGTGCTGCACTAATGCGCGCTAGATGAGCTGATGTTTTACTAAATGACGAAAGGTACCCGAGGTGCTGGGATTTGATAAAGATTGGATGCCTATATCATTTGACCGTGAGCTTCAAAAAACCATCCATCATCTTCCCAAGGATGGGTTGCTGGCATCAGTGTGTCATGAATGAGATCATCTGACGAAAGAAGATATGGGCTTCAGCTGTATTTGGTGTGTATAGAATAGGCAAGTCAGTGGATCTATCTTGCCCCGATCCACAACCAAGGTTGCGGCGGGAAATCTAAGTAATGAAGAATGGTAGTGGTCCGAAACCGCGACAACTGATGTAGGTATTACATGGTCAAACTTTCATGGGCATCTCAATTGACCACAGACAAAGCAATTATTGGTAATATTGTATAAGATAGATACAAGTTGAAGTTGTTACCAAACAAAGGAGAAGAAATACAGATGATTCGGAAATTTTTCGTTAAACAATAGAACACATATAAGAGAAGATATATGGTCATGTTTGCCAAATCGTGAATAGATTCTTTTTGCTCTCGTGCTTGCTTCTGGTGCCGTGCGAACTCTTCCTACATACCTTACAGACAGTGTGATTTTTTTCTGCCACGAACTGTAAAATCAAATCCCATCAACGCCATTCCAATGCAGTCGTGAGCTTTGAAAGCCTCAAGTATCCCAAACTCCATATCATAATGCGCGCCTTTCCATTATGGACACATCACTCGTCGTCCATACCATCAATATCGATCGCGTCAGGATTCGAGGCAACGACAGCAGCCTCTTCTTTTGCAATATTGCCAACCTGCGGGCCTGTACTTGCAGCAACGAAGCCAACAGGTGCTCTGGCCTCACGCTCCAATGCCGCCATAGCATCCGCTCGTTCGTCGTCAGTCTCACCCTCCGGCTGTGCTTGACTACGAGCAAGGGCTTGTGAAGCAATGAAGTTGACATCAGTATTGTACTGTGCTTGCACGCTTCGCTTGATTCGTAACATCTCCTTAAAAGTGTCTTCATTTCCATGCTGCACCTCAAATGACTCCCATTTCTGCCAGAACGAAGGACTTGTCCGAGGATCACAGAATTGGGATGCATGACCATAGATTGCTCTTGCACGGTCGATTTCTCCAAGTCTCTTTTCCATATCTGCAAATTTGAGACACATATCTCGAGCGTCCTTGTCCGGCAAAGCCGCAATGGCTCGTTCGTAAATTGGCCTTGTTGACGGGAGACCGAAGTTCGATGCCGATTTGGTTATGTAGAAATTGAACATATCCGCTCGGTCCTCGTCAGAGACAGCTCGAGTTGCTCGCTCGTAAATTCTCATAGCGTGCCTTGCAAGACCACGATCCTCTTCTAGATTTCCATACATAAGGTATAACACCTTAGCAAACTTTGGTGGGCAACCCTCGACGGCTTGCTCGAACAGATCTCTCAGACGCTCGATGCCAATCTTTCGATCGACGGCCTTCGTGAGATACAGATTCCATAGCTCAAACGCAACTGGGTAGCTGAACAAGTCCAAACCTCTCTCGTAGATCTTGAAAGAGTCTTCGAAGTATTTGCTCTCCTCGAGTAGATTAGCGTAGTTGACAACTGTTTGCGGAGTAGCGATCCGCAGTTCGAAAATTCTCTCATACACCTTCTTGGTTTCTTCGAGAGAGCTAACACTTTCCACCAAATCAACATAAAAGCTCCACAACTTCCAGCTCTTATGCACTCTTTGCTGAGGCGAGAGGGTCTCATCGAAGTAGTCAACCGTGGATCTCTTTGGTGCTTGAACCGCCTTTGCCATAATCTTCACAGCATCCTCAAAATTATCATTTCTCAACTCCATCTCCGCCCATTCAATCCACATATCTGCTAGTTCTGCGACCGACTTGAACGGAACCTTGACCGCCTTCTCCATGATGATTCTTGCATTGCGAAGATCGCCGCCCTTCTCGTAGAATTTTGCATAATTCGTCCATAGCTCGTGAAATCGGCCCACAGCTTTCTTTGGTTGCACTGCGGCAATAGCATCAGTGTATGTTTGGACCACTTCCTGCTTGTTGTCTCCCCACAATCCGATGCGAACGTTCCACTCTGATACATTGTTGGGATTTTGGCGAAGCAAGACATCGTTAATGAGAAATGGTCGTCTGTCCATCAATTGCTCAAACCTCATCATACGAATATCGAGGTCGAAATCGGCATTCTCGTCAACAATTCCCTTTTCAGACCGAGCCGCCGCGTCCTCCATCAACTGCCCTGTGATCGCCTCCTCGAACTCAACATAAGAATCGAAGACTAGCGTAAAGTCTCGCACAGTCATAACTGTAGTGATACCCTCCTCGAAAACGTCTCGAGCTCTCTCAAAGCTGCCCCTTCTGATCCAGTATGTAGCTAGGCCAGACCATAACTTGCCCCTCTGGTCTGCAAATCGGTCGATGCCGCTCCGAATGATTCGTTCCACGTCGATGCCAACTTCATCCCCCGTCTGCACCTCTTTTGCGTGGTCCACAAGAAGATCCACCATCTCACTCCATAGCTGATAATGGCCTTTGCTGTGTTTGCTGTGAAACTTCGGGTTGTTGAGAATATCCATATACTTCTTGACGGCTTCGGTGTAATAGCCCTGCTCGATCAATAGCTCGATGAAGTCCTCAGCATCCTCGGGGTGAATTTGCATGTATCTGCGCCAGATTTTCACAGCAGTCTCTCCTGATGCTGAATTTGCGAAGGGTCTATACAGTGCCCATATGCGATTGTGTTGGGTGATTGGCAGTGCTCGAAGTGCTCGATCGAACGTCCTTCTGGTGAGAGTGACGATTGGTTGAAGTAACAAGAATGACAGGTACATCTCCCATATTCGTGGCATCTTGTTGAGTAAGATGATGGCTCGTTCAAACAAGGCATTGACCTTCTTATATTCGGAAGCAAAAACCGCAGGATTTAGCTTTCCTAGATGTTTAGTCCTAAGAGTCAAATACTGATAGAGTTAGCCAACATCTCCACGCCGTGAACATGAATTCATACCATTTTCCACAGTTTGAAGGACCTTGGAAGCTGAGAACAGGAACGCTCCAGGACAAATGCCTGCTCTTGAAGAGTTCCATGTTGAAGTTTGAATTCGATGTACGCCAGCCAAGGTTTTGTGCTGCCTGAATCTCTCAGAATGTCCTGCTCGTAAATCGTGTCTTCTTCTGACTATTGAATGTTAGTTAAAGCGCACCCCATGAACGAGGGAAAATGGTCTTTGCGACGTACAATCAGATACAAATCTGCGACAGCTCTTGACAGCTTCAATTTAGAGACGCTGGGAGCAGCCATTGTTGGCAGAAGCTCACCAGGCATCTTCTGCCTGCTATTGAAAATTGCGACAAACCCCAAGAAACAAAACGAGCGATGGCTGGAAAAAATCGAGCAACTCCGACGCGTCTCGATATCGCAGACTGTTCAGAATTTCAATCCTGCAGGTCCTGAAATCCAAGGCGCCCAGAGTCATCACGGCTGCGACTTTCCTTCCCTGTCAGTACAAAGTGGGTCAACGTAGTGGGAGCTTCAACAGCTTCTTATCGGCAGCAGATCACATCTATCGATCACCTCTCCTCTGATCCCCATTCAATCCTTGCGCATTCACTTTCTGACTTCGAAATCCCAGTGCTACCCGGCGAGGTCACTGTTCAGTCTTTAGGCCTTATTTGCGAATTGATTTGTTTATACAGTCAACATGTCAGGAGCAACTGTAAGACATGCACAGCAAGCTTGACAATTGGAACTGACAATGGTTAGAATCGAGAAGCTGTCTTCCCGACTCGACAGTCCTTGGGACTGATGAAGTCAAAACTGAAAGGGGCCCAGACTGGTCATGACTTGTTGAAGAGAAAGAGTGAAGCTCTTACGAAGTTAGTCTGATTGTTATGGATTCAAGTCTTCCTACTAACATCCCTCAGGCGTTTCCGAGGTACATTAGACACACATACTAGATCATGGCCATGCACTGACAGCGAGGAGAAATAACAAGACGCATTGACGAAGCGAAGCGCAAGATGGGCCGAGTTATGCAAATCGCAGCATTCTCGTTAGCAGAGGTTACTTATGCTGTTGGAGGAGACATCGGCTACCAAGTCCAAGAGTCAGCAAAGTCCGCCAGATTCCGTATCAGGACGAAACAAGAGAACGTGTCAGGTGTATTCTTGCCAGCATTCGAAAGCTATACTACCGAAGGTAACAACGACTTTGGCTTGACAGGTCTTGGAAAGGGTGGACAACAAGTTCAGAGATGTCGGGAGACATATGCTAGAGCTGTGGAGACATTGGTCGAGCTGGCAAGTCTGCAGGTATGTCAGGTATCGTGATTGGGATGATAGAAACTGATTCATCAGACTGCCTTTGTCATCCTGGATGAAGTTATCAAGATTGTGAACAGGAGAGGTAAGTTTTGAATGGAATTTATGAGGAGTAATGCTAATTTTGATCAGTGAATGCCATGTTAGTACTTGCAGAGCGGATCTCTGATTATGTGCTGACCTTTGGAAAGTGAACATGTTATCATTCCCCGTACTGAGAACACGATCAAGTGTAAGTCATTCGCTGGGCACATTCAGTAACCACACTAACAACACTAGACATTAACTCT
This sequence comes from Margaritispora aquatica, assembly GCA_007644065.1. Classification (NCBI taxonomy): domain Eukaryota; kingdom Fungi; phylum Ascomycota; class Leotiomycetes; order Helotiales; family Discinellaceae; genus Margaritispora; species Margaritispora aquatica. The sequence continues at coordinate 1,809,577 of VJWN01000003.1, forward strand.
GAACTTGATGAATTAGACAGAGAGGAGTTCTTTAGACTGAAGAAGGTCAGATTCATTATTCGCAGTAATCGGGTTTCAATTAACAATCATCTAGGTCCAAAATAAGAAACAAAGAGACACTGCAATCCAAGATGCAGAGATGAGAGAAAAGAGAGCACTGGCCTCTAAGGCAGAAGAGGATAAGGAGAATGCAGGAAGTGGAGACGTATTGGGCGAGCAAGAAGACGCCGACGTTATCTTCTAGTCACTGTGTGTATATTGCATCAAGGAGCGAGTTTGTCATGAGAGAATCTGTAGTATTAGCTGGGGAACACCCAGCCCGTAATTGCGCCTTTTGAATCCACCAACGCCCATTTTATGCCTTCCGTGCCATCCAAGACCATCACGTTTACTGTCGTTGATACGTGACCTTCATGATTTGACCCTCACCCAGTGCAACACCAGCGGTGTTCTCCTTCGCACTTATTGCCCCAGTCTCGGTCTCGTACTCAACGAAAGCAATACCAGTTCTTCCGGGAACCAAACGAACTTCCCGGAATCCCTCGAATCGTCCAAAAAGTGCGGTAAGGGCATCGACATCATATTCGGATGGCAGGTTTTGCACAAAGAGAATCTTGTTAGGTGGGAGGTACTCGTCTGGAATGACGGCAGCCACGCCAGCATTCGTAGATTTGAGACCAGCACCTCTCGTAGCCTTGATGGGACGCGCATCTGGAACACCTGCAGGAGCGGATCTCTTGAGAAGCTTCTGCTGCTCTGCGAGCTCGATAGCCACCTTTTTATCTGCATAAATCGTCAGCCCCACACTCCCCAATAAACACAACGATACACACCTTTCTCTGCAAGACGTCTCCGCTTGTGACTCTCAAACTCTTCCTCATCTCCGTTGCGCTTCACGGTAGCATCGCTCCTCGTCTTCGCAAATGCCAACTGCATGGGCTTGTCGAAAAGTTCGAAACCTTGTACCTCGTCGATTGCCTTTTGTGCGCTCTCCGGAGTATCGAAGACGATGAAGGCTTGACCCTTAGCTTTCAGGTTCGTCTTGGCGACAATGTCAATAATCTCGCCATACTCGGAGAAGAGCTCGGTGAGGGCTTCCTTGAGCTGCTCGATGTTGATGCGCTCTTCGAGGTTGCGGACGTATACGCTGGGAGGAGGGGTTAGCTGGGACTTATGGAATGTGCGGAGTACGTGTCGGGGTGCAATGACACGTACGTTGCGTTTGGGGCGATTTGAGCTGCCATTTTTGCTTTGAATAGCTAGGTAGATGTTATGAAGGTCCAGCTATTTGCCGGCCAAATTGAGGTTGAGGTATAGGTCATGTGATCTGGCTTTGGGTTCGTGACGGGTCTCCACTCTGCACCTTAAGCTCCTTCCTCAGATTACCTCGACTGCGATCATTTCACCAAATCATGCTCAGCTACAAAATACAGCCTGGATTGCTCTTATGGTTTTAAGATGCATGATAAGGTATTGTTCATTTGAGAGATACAACATACAGCTCTATGATCTTTGTTTGTCCCTTTCAACGCTTCCATCAAGACTTGCTCGCCATCATTCTCTAACTTACAGTCGACCACTGCCCCTTCCTATTCAAGAAGTGCCGGCCAGATGTTTTTTTGATAAGATTACAAACGGATAGAAGCTCTATCCTTCCGCTGTCATAATTTCTTCAGTGCCGCAACTATCACAATTGCTCTTGTCACTTCCTTACAAGCTCTTTCTTTCAACCTACCATCATTTAAAGGAGAACGCCATTAACTGTTCCTCTTGCTTGACTCCGGTTTCTGAGATTTCGACCGTGGTCAACTCGAGGAAGTTCTCGACGAGGTCGTTTACTGCGATCCTTCGGCTCCATGGCATTGCCAGAACGCTTAAGACTTGTGTCAGAATCGGGAGTATTTGTGGTGCTTGTGCTGATCGTATATTCTACATTCATCATACTATCATTGAAATCTTCATTGGAAAGGAGATGAGTCTGATTCGTGGATATGCCGAGACCGAGACCACGACCACTCTTTAGGGCTTCAACTGGATTTGATGCTTCAAATTCGTTCTCTTGTCCTCGAGAGTTGTGATCCTTTCGAGCAGGTTGTGCGCCAAAAGTGCTGCTGGTTGTGAGCGAGTAGAGGTAGGTTGATGGATAATCTGACATTTCCATGTCTGCGAACTTGTCGGGTTCTTCTTCGTCGTCCTGAGCATAACCTCTTGCCATTCCAAAAATATCCGATCCGTGGGTTTCGGTAATCTTTACTGCTATGACATCCATTTGCTTGGGGTCATCTTTGCTTCCTTGACGTGGTTTTTTCTCTTGCTCGAGGTTAACACGCAAGGGTGTATTGGAGGACTTGCGTTTCTGTTTCGTTGTGTTAGCAATTGGCTGCTATCTTCAATTGGAATCGAACTTACACTTGGCACAAAACCTAATTCAAACTCAGAGAATGGAAGCTGAAGCGCATCACGAGAAGTCAAGCGTTGAGCTAAAGCTGCACTTGTGAACGGATCTTCAGGAGGCTGAACCATTTCAGTCAGAGGACTCGGAGACAGCTTGACTGTAGTGTCTTTCGCGCAATCTTCTGCAACTTTCTTCGCAGCAACCTTCTTGCGGGGAGCAGATGGAGCTTTTGCGAGTTTCTTCGGGCGCTTGGCAAGCTTGATTTGCGCTTCTTTCACAGTTGTGAGCTTGAGATTGGGCTTTTCTGGAGTTGGGACCCAGTCGTCTTGCGAAGATATGGTGTGGTTCCCGTCGTCGGAGTAGATGGTGAAAGAGCTTGGCGATCGCATGGGAGGAGTCTGAAATCTGATTGTTTGTCTGGTCATTTTGGTTGGGATGAGATGGGGTTGAAACGAAAAGAAAAATATATTTGTTTGGAGGAAGTCCCGCTATTGGGATATATATACATTAGTACCGAAGAAGGGATTTGTTGCTTAGTATTGTTGTGGGCATGCTCAAAGGTGAGGTGAATGTGATGTCGTGGAGTTTCAATTCATTTGGGCGAGATAGCATGTTGAGAGTTTTCCAAGAAAAGTGAACGGTTGGCTTCTCTTTCAAACACAACTTAAAAGAACTTGCCATTGAGATTATCAACGAATATCATGAGAATTCGTGTGCGCTGAAGTCTTGTTGCAACTCCGCATCTTTGATCTTCTCTGTAGGCTCATTGATGGCAATCTGCTGTGCCAAAACAAAGTGTGCTAATGTAAGACTGCTAATTGCTATAACCCAATTGACTATCCAATGCTAGATTACAATGCTCTTCTATAGGAAACTGTTTAGGTATTCCTGGATTGCAAGGATATTCTGTACGATCGAAAATCGATTCTATCTCGCAATTATCTTCGAACGACTTCGCTTGCTCGTTTTAAGCTCTGAAATTACATAGTACGGAGACTCCCCATATATGACAGTAGTATATACACACTCATGAAGGGATATCTTCTGCTCTGACTCTCATCTACTATAGAGTCAATTCAAACAATGAGTATAATAAGCCTTGTCATGTAACCACATCTATTAGATAGGTCAGAGATATGGCAAGCCCCTCTCTGTCACATTGTAGAAATTTCAGGCTCCAACAGAGAACTTTAAAAGCTGATTCGTAGATTCCCAAGTACCTCGTCCCAGCTGGCATTACCACATGCAAATAGCTGAATTAGCATCCACACAATAATAGAGTACCAATGTTTGAAATTTATCGCTAAAACATACCAATCTAGGATTATTATAGATATATGTGCGTAGAAACCAATTGGATAACGTTCAGTGTCCTCTTTCGCCCATATCTTATCTCCTTGATTGAATTTCACCAAGTGTATATTTTTGTTCTCTATTTCTATCTCACATCCTCACCACGAGCGATGCAACCAATTGAGTATTGTAATTCAAGTCAAGCCGACGGCTAAATCCGAAGCTACTGTTGTGCTCAATTGTACTTCTTGGCCATGTATGGAAGATACCCGGCGACGTCAGTTGTGGTGCCTAAGAATCTCGCTTAGCGAGGAGACGGCATATGTAGGGATGCTTGGCTTTCGGAGAGGAGTTAGACCGTCGTCGGTGTAATATGTTATTTGACTCACGGAAAAGAGGAAATGTATGTAGTACTTGATATAAAAAGAGGGACCTTGTCTCTCATTGTGGGCAACAGAATTGAAAAGCCTGGAGAGCACTTTGTGATTTTCCCACTCTCTAGCCCAATTTGAATTTTCGCCAAGTATCTGACACCAGTTGGCAGCAACCAACCAAAGAGCCATGGCTTCCTTAATGTATCTTCTCCTACCAATTTATCTCATTATTTCTGTCTCCTCTGCTCTTCCTGGTCTAACAGTTCAACTGGATGAGCGAACTTCCTCAGCACCTGTTCCGCCGAGTCTGGACTCATGGTACACAGCACCACCACACTTTGAGCGCGAAGCCCCAGGAAAGATCCTACGCGTCCGTCGTGCCCCAGGAAACCTCACTTCAGTAATAGCCAACTGCTCGACAGCTTACAACATCCTTTACCGGACCACCAACAGCCTGTACCAACCAGCATGGGCCATTACAACACTTTTTGTGCCAACCCGCTCTACCAAATATTCAGCTCGCACAACAACCAAGACCGCCTTATTGTCTTATCAAATTCCGTACGATACCGTTGATGTAGATTTCAGTCCCAGTTATACCATGTACGACAACGGCTTGCCTGATATCCCTACGATGCTTGGGAAGGGATGGTGGGTCAATGTCCCAGACTACGAGGGACCGCTCGCATCTTTTGGCGCGGGCGTAATGGCTGGGCATGCGACTATTGACTCTATCCGTGCTGTGCTCTCCAGTGGCTTGGGTGTTGATTGTGACTCCAAGTATGCGATGTGGGGATATTCCGGTGGTTCGATCGCAAGCGAGGTAAGCAGCAACCTCGACAACATTTCCAAGACCTTCGACTGACATTAAAACTCTAGTTCGCGGCTGAGCTGCAAGTACAATATGCCCCCGAGATGAACTTCGCGGGAATGGCCATAGGCGGCATAATAGCCAATACCAAAACAGCCCTCGAATCCCTCAACCGCTCACCCTACGCGGGAATCATCCCCGAAGGACTCTTGGGCACCACGACGCAGCACCCCGAGGCATCGGCGTACCTACTCAGCAGACTCAAACCCACCGGACCCTTCAACAGAACCTCCTTCCTCGCTGCCCGAAAGATGAGCATCTACCAGGCCTTCGCGGCATTCGCTTACCAGGACATCTACGGGTATTTCATTGGCGGGCAGGCAGATATCGAGGCGCCTGTTATGCAAAAGGCGCTGAATAGGGACGGGGTCATGGGCTATCATGGCGTGCCACAGATGCCGATTTTCGTGTACAAGGCGGTGGGGGATGAGTTTAGTAAGGTAAGCGATACGGATGAGGTTGTGGAGAGATGGTGTGGGATTGGAGTGAATGTTCTGTATGAGCGGAATTTGGTAGGTGAGCATTTGAGTGAGTTTGGGAATGGGATTGGGAGGAGCTTGGCTTGGTTGGAGAGTGTTTTTGATGGGACGTACAGGTCCAAGTATCAGAGTGAAGGGTGTACTGTGAAGGATGTTAGTGTTGGGAGTGCGATGATGGTATAAAACTTGCTTCGGGCATAAAATTGGGTGAAAGGAATCGGCAAGAATCTGTGGGATCAAATTGTTACCTTAATCATCTTGTAGAGGATGAGAATCTGCACTTGCATGTTCCCACTCGCTCAACGCTTTCACCGAAACCAATATCCAAAGGGTGAAATAGCATCCTAGTTGCAGTACATGCCAATCATGTTCCACGAACTCGATAAGACGGCCTAGTATAGGGCTTTGTATTCGTCAACTAGAAGATCTTGCTCAATACACGTTTTACTTGATCAGGCTGCTTTTCCGTCGTCCGCTTTACTGCCACTGCTGTTTGCTTGAATTTTCGAGGTCGTTCTGCGCCCTTCTTAGACTCCTTCACCACTGTCTCAGCTGCAACCCCTTCAATGGCTGCATCGACCTCTTTTCTCTTCTTGGCAGCCTTCTTTGCCTCCATGCCCTCCAGCATCTTCGCCCTTTCCACGTTCTGTACGAACTCCTTGTTCTCCTTCGTAGTCTTGCTGATTTCTGCCCTCATCCTACTTGCTCTCTCTGCATTCTCAGCCGAAATTTGTTCAGTCAGATTGTTCCACTTGAACCCTTTCAGATAAATCAAGTTCCAGACATCATCGTGGTAATATGAGCCCTTCTTTCCACCAATTATCTTGGCATTCAATAGCTCGCAGACTTGCTTTGCTTCAGATTTATTGACAAATTCCACCCAACCATCTGCAAAGGACCGTTTCTTGTTCCCTCCATTGCGCACTCGTTTGCTGTGGGATGTCGGGTCTTCGGGGGTCAAGAAGATGCGATTTATTGCGCCATATGGTTCGAGAAGTGATCGCAACTTAGTAGGTTTCATGAAAGGAGGTATCCGAGACAAGTATACCACACCCGACTTTTTGATTGCTTTCTCTGATGCGACAAGATTTTTCTTCGTGATGGGTTTGGAGATGTTTGGAAGTTCGGCAGATCGTCTTAATCTGGGTGTTTTCTTATCTTGAACTTCTTTGTCTTCTGGAGTTTCTGGAGCTTCTGGATCCTTTTCTGCTCCTGTTTCCGCACTATTAAGTTGCTCTAGCAATCCTGCGATCGTATCAGGATGGCCATCCTCGTCCTCGCTATCATCACTTTGGTCGTCATGGTTGCTTTCCACCTTCCTGCGCTTCGCGGTCCTGCCACCCTTCTTCAAATCATCGAAATCGGAATTGTAACCCTGACTCTGATCGTTCTCGCTTTCTTCCGCATCCAGAAATTCGTTGTGCGTTCGAGTAGCCATTTTCGTTGCAATTGAACCTTGAATTGTCGTCCCCGAAACTTTTTTATGGCTCTCTGCCATTACCGGCGGCAGGTCGGGTTAAAGTTTAGCGTGGTCTACTAGTGCGAGGGCCCCTTGTAAGCTTGGTGGGGCACTCACAAGCTATCAGTGTTGGATTTCACCCCACCATCGCCCATCTACTTTCATCCCACTTTGATCAAGAACAAAGTTGCAAGTTAACACCAAGTTTTCTTTATTGTTTAATCAACTTCAAAATGTCTGTCGAAACGATTACCACCATTTCACCTACTACAAATAAGGCTGTTGTGACCAGGAATGGCATATCCTCTGCTGACCTCGAACTTTTGCCCCAACTTAGCACGGAAGCATTTTTAAGTTTCCGGAAGACTTCACTTGCTTCGAGACAGGAAATTGTAAAAAAAGCTCTTCAGATCCTTGGGCAGAAACAAGATGAGCTGGCAAAAGAGCTTACTGAGCAAATGGGCAGGCCTATAGCATATACTGCTAAGGAAGTGGCAACTGCGGTCAAGCGAGGAGAGTATCTACTTCGTATCAGCGAGGAGACACTGAAGGACACACCCGGTGATGAAGAAAAGGGCTTCAAGAGATTCATTCGAAAAGTGCCTGTAGGACCTGTTCTTATTCTGTTTGCTTGGAATGTAAGCATCCCTCCCGCAAGCTACTTGCTCGTTGCTAAAGTCGGATAGTACCCTTATTTAATCTTGGTGAACTCCTTGATACCTGCTATACTCGCTGGTAACTCGGTCATTCTCAAGCCTTCACCTCAAACTCCTACGATCGTCGAGCATATACAATCCATATTTATTGAAGCTGGCCTTCCTCAAAATGTTATTCAATATTTCCACTGCGGATCTCCTCTCATAATCGAGTCAATTGTTAGGGACCCTAAGATTGCTTTGATCTGCTTCACAGGATCAGTACCAGGAGGACTTGCGGTACAAAAGGCTGCCGCAGATCGCATCGTGAATGTTGGCTTAGAGTTAGGTGGAAAAGACCCTGCCTACATCAGATCCGATGTTGATATTTCCTGGGCGGCAGAAGAGATCGTTGACGGAGCTATTTTCAACTCTGGTCAAAGTTGTTGTAGTTTGGAGCGAATTTATGTTGATGAGAAGATCCATGACAAATTTGTCGAGGCCGTACAAGGTGTTTTGAAGAACTACAAGCTCGGCGATCCCTTCAATAAGGAGACACATATTGGACCGGTCATTTCGAAAAGATCGAAAGAGGCTATCGAGTCTCACATCAAGGATGCCTTGAGCAAGGGTGCTACCGATGCCACACCTGAAAATGAATCTTTTTCGTCACCTCCTGCGGAGGGTAACTTTGTTAAGCCAACCCTTCTTACGAATGTTGATCACACCATGACTGTGATGACTGAAGAGACCTTTGGGCCTGTCATTCCGGTGATGAAGGTCAGCAGTGATTCAGAGGCAATCAAATTTATGAATGATAGCGAATTTGGATTGACTGCATCTATATGGACCAAGGACACAGACAAGGGTGCTGAACTTGCCGAGGACGTTGATGCAGGAACTGTATTTGTCAATCGTTGTGACTTTCCAAGCCCTGTAAGCCTGACAGCTCTCTTACAACCTTTCATGCACCCGGCACATATCGCTAACGGTCAATTAGGACTTGGCTTGGACAGGCTGGAAGAATTCTGGCAAGGGACAAACTCTCAGCAAATTTGGATTCGACCAATTCGTCAAACTGAAGAGCTTTCATGTTAAGGATTATCCAAAATAGATCTTTACTGTACTCCTGAAACCTCTGAAGAATTCAACAATACGAGGCTTGAAACATCTGCGATATACCACCCTCGCGCGTGAATTTTGACGTTTCTCATCATGCAGAGGCTGTCGAGTGCTTATCCCCACAAAAATACAAAGCCTATGAGAAATTGAGGGTGGCTCAAAAGTGGATTTGTACCACACAAACTGCTGGATTACACAAGTAATTCAACTGGAGTGGGTTGAACACAGTGAAGCACTTGGTTGTACAGCTTGCAATAAAGGATCCTCCGACGTTGTAGGCCATCGCTTAATTACCCCTTACTTCCCCGTGATTGGATAACCACAGGTCGCCTATTGAAATCCACCACATTGACTTACACAAAGACACCACGCCTTACTCCCAAGATTTGGGATCATATTGTTTCACTAGATAAGCATTAATCACTTTTATTTCAGGGGTCTTACATTCTTCTCTCCCTTCCCGCACCGAAGCTTCCGCGGTTCTAAAACGTCCGAGTCAATTGATGATCCCCGATCTGTCCAACATCACGGATATTTCGGTCTGCGTATTCCGTGCAATCAAAACCATTGCCTAGAAATATCTCGAGTCTGGCAGCATTTTCATCAGCCTAGATTTGAAGCTGAAAGCGAACTCCTCATAGTCGAATGGCGCCATGGCTGTCGAAGTCGACCGGAGCGCTGTCAGACCAGTGTCAGCATTCCTTCTCTGAACCTGTCTTATCCAGCCTTGATAGGCGGATCAGCCTTCTGCAACAATGAATATGGGAATGCTGCGTACCAGCCTTCTGCACCAGGTATCTGGGAATGAATATGTCGCGCCAAGAGCCGCGCCTGCGTGTGTTACTGACTCTAAGTAATCTCGTGGTGGGTCTGATACTCGGTTGCCCCCAGCAGCATGTATACTCCCTCGACACCTCTATCAATTGCCCATTGTCCATATATATAGTCTTTAGCTTTCCTTGACTGTGAAGGACCATCAAGTCACCTCCCTGCTCGATTTCACAACTCTTTTCGTTGGCACTTCACTCGTTCTCAGTGCTCTACACACATTCATTCAATCGTTCGCTCATTTATTCGTTCCTTATCTACACCATTTTCTAGCATTTGACCATCGTCTCTTGTATTCCTACGCTTCCTGAGCGAGCGTTTCATTCTGTATCATCGCCAGCCTGTTCCGTCCCACAGAGACCAGCGGCCACTCTTACTCTTGTGAACTCATCTTTCGAGCTTCCTATTGGATTTCCCATCCTGCCAAGCGACTTCGATTGTCCGTACATATATCTATACCAGTGCAGCCCTCAAAAAACTTTTAGCAGCTATTATGGCGTGCCCGCAACTACAGGAACTTATGTCTATCATCAGCAACAAGTGTCGTCGAACCTTTCGTCTAAAGAAGCCAGCGAGGCGGGTAGAGATCGTACGTACCATCCTACCAATTTCATACATCTGACTCACTCAAAAGCTAATTATACCTAGAGTGCGCCTTTCGATTTCAAAGAAGGGCCTGCAGTCAATTTTCCAGGATATAGCATTGATGAGTAAGTGCTTTAGTCAAGTAGACGTTATGAGGCTAATTCGTGTACCACTTAGTCTTTCTCTCATGAAAGAGAAAGCCATCGCCTCAACGGCTGTGTTCGGGGACCGGGAAGTCGAGGAATCTGACCTGAATCTCACTCTTGCGCGCCAAAAGCCCCGTTCGCGAGCTAGCTCGTTTGGCTGTGGTGTTGGAGGACGAGTGGTGCTGCATGCGAGACGGCTGAGTAGGACGCATTACATTGCATGAGGTGTGAGGGTCGAGCTTGAGCTTGCTAGCGAAGGGGGTGAAGATGGAAATGGGGAGTTTATATTGTTTGTGTTTCTGTTTCTGTTTGGATTTGGGTATTGGGAATTGAAGGACGACAAGACGACAAGGACTACCATGACATGGATGAAAACGGGAACCAGCCGAGAACAGATGACCGGACAACAGAACGCTGGGACATCTGGGAAGGCTTGGGTGCGAACGAGAACGAACATGGATGACCGGAAAACAGAACGCTGGAACTTCCAGGCTTGGCTACGGTGCGAGTTCGTCTCTGTGAGGCATTACTCTGATTCTTTTTCTTGGGGTGAGGAGATGGAATGGTGAGGAAAATGGAAGCTTAATTCAAGACTGGGGCGGATAGAATGGGATGCAAGGAATGGGATTGTTCAATAATTATATACTTATGCACACACTCCATAATGGATCTAACTTTTTCCTATTCTGATACTTGAACTCCTTGAATTCTCAATCCTCATAATCAGAGACCCAAATTCTGTTCCCAAGGGCCTCACAATGTTACAACTAAATTTCTTGATACGAAAGTTGTATGATGGTTCGTTTACTTAAGTAATCTCTGTCAATATTTGCATGCTGATAAACATACCATAACGCGGAATTTCTTTATCAACCTCTCAGGAACATCCACACTTGCGAAGTGAGGTCAGTACAACTTGTCTTTGCCAAGACTAACTTTCCATAACCGGAGCAAGAATAATTGGAATGCCAAATAAATGCATCATCTCTATCCTTACAAGCATTCGGCCAAACTCTCTTAATTCTGAACGCATGAAATATTGTGGCGCAATCACTATACTTGTTTATACCTTCTGGGTTTTCCCTTCGTCTCATCAAAGCTTGGCATATATCTCGTAGTGCCTATAAGTTGGAACCACATCCATGCTCTTGCTGGTCTTCTGTCTCTTCAATTGACTATTACTCCGTATTTGTACCAGAATATGCTAGCTAACATTACACTCTTTCTAGGTGGGAGCAAGTACTGGCGGCAATGACGAAATTAGTTATTGATCTTACAGACGATTGCTGAGTTAAAAGAATGAAAATATTACGAACATTAGAGGTTTGATAGTTTTAGTTTTAAATATGATTCAAGTTAAAGTATATGACCCATCGATTACTCGACACCGCCGCATCGCAAGTGTCTGAAATGCACTACTTCAATGCATCGAGGCTGGTGGAGTTTGTCCTGGTTGAGTGAAAAAACTCACAGGTAAATAAAATTGTGATTGTATCGGAGCTGGTGTCACATTAGAGCGACAGACTACTCGAGGCAAATATCGAAAACGGTTGGAAGTTGCAATGCAGTCCTACAGTATTTTATTCCAATTACATAAGATCATCCTCGACGAAGATAAATCGAGAAAACTTCGAGAGACAAGGGTAATGCGCCTCATCCGATATTGAACTCGCTGGCTGCACTCATATGCTCCTTCATCTTCTTCTTCATCCTCCTGACCGCATCATTCCCATCAACTGTTGGAAGATCCAGGTCAAGCTTCCTCTGTTTCCTAACACGCTCTCCCTCAGGAGCTTTGTCTTCCACCTCGCCTCTCTTTGCCTTCCTTGCTGCAACGCTGCGGTCTGCCTTGGTCATCTTTGTAGGTCTGAGACCGGGTACTTTGATGCTTCCAGGTTTATCTCTGAGAGCAAATGCCTTGGCCAAATGTCCTAGATGCAGACTTTGCATGTTGAAGTATTTCCGCTCATTAGCAACATGGGTTGCATATGCTCGAATGTGACTTTGGTAACCACGACGTGCCATCTCCAAGTACTTTGGAGAGTCCTGTGCCCACCTCTCAACATCCAGCTGCCATTCTGTGGCGCGATCCTCCCATTCTCTACCAGCTCCACCAAAGCCTTTCCGGAGCAAATCTTCAGCAGTATTTGCTGTCAGTGATTTGACTCCATCTCGGTAACCAGATGCGAGAATGGAAACATATTCCTCCTCCTCACCAGGCATTAGGAAAATCAAAGCTCGACCTTCCTTTCCAGCTCTTGCAGTTCTACCAACACGATGTAGATGGTCGTCTGCGCTGAAAGGTGGGTCGTACTCGACAACATAATCAACATTTGGGAGATCCAAACCACGGGATGCAACATCGGTACAAACCATCACGCAAGGCTCTGTAGACTCGGTAAATGCTTTGAGTGTCGCAGTTCGGATATTTTGGGCTAGTGAACCATGAAGCTTATGAAGAACAACCGAGTTGGTGCTGCTGGAGAATGCGGTCCCATGAGCAATTGTGTCTTTGGTCAAATCCGATTTCACAATGGTGGCTAGTGGCGCTTTCTCCTCAGTCTCGTCAGCTGAGGTTTCGATCGGGCGACTGAAGAGAGAGAAGTGAAAGTCGACTGAATCAGCACATGAGATGAAAACAATTGCTTTCATCACAGATCCTCTTCGGGCGAAGGCTCTCTTGAGAATTGCTGCCAGAGTGACCAAGCGCATCTTTGCTGGGACAACAGCATAAGCTTGCTTTAGCTGTGCGGGTGCAGAAAATGCTTTCTCATCGCTTACAACACCATCGATTTTGTCCTTTGCTGCATCTTCTTCGCTTGGATCAGCCTGAATATGAACGGCGTCTGTCAAACTTATTTCACCCAACCGCTGCACATTCATCTTCATGGTTGCTGAACATAATATGGTGACCCTTCGAGATGGTAATGATGAGAGATCCAGTCCTTTCCGTTTCTCCATGGCAACATTCCTCTTCCCAATCTTCTCCACAATGCCCTTGATTTCTTCCTCGAATCCCAATTCCATAAGACGATCACCTTCGTCCAACACAAGCCATCGGACTGTGCTTACATTCAACACTTCTGTGTTATCTAGATGATCCGCCAATCTTCCAGGTGTTGCGACCAGAATATTGACACCCTTTCGTAATCTCGCCTTCTCTGATTGTTTGCTCTCACCTCCAATTACTGTTGTTCCTACAATCCAAGGTGCACATCTAAGCAATTTTTCAAGCACAGTTGCAATTTGTTTACACAATTCTCGGGTCGGAGCCAGAATGACGGCGAATAACCCAGAATCTCTGTGCACTTGAACATCTCCAGCACTCATAGCCAGTATCCGATCGACAATTGGAAGTAGGTATGCCAAGGTCTTTCCAGATCCAGTCTCAGCCTGGATGAAAGCATCACTATCGTCTTTGATCATTTGTTGGATTGAAGCTTTCTGGATTCCGGTAGGTGCTTTCATATCCATTTTCGTTGACAGATGAGCAGCTAACCTCCGCGATAGTCCCAAATTGACAAAGGTTGCCATTTCGTCTGTGAGCGGTGCATTGGAAGCCTTAACAGGCTCGGCTTCTTCTGCAGGCTCCTCAAACTTCTTCTTTGATGAAGGATTGAATGTGAATAACGACGAGATAACTTGTGCTGGCTTCCCGCTTGATGCATCTCGAGGGACCCCGCCAGGGACCTTTCCTGGAACAAAAGCCGGCCTCGAATCATCATTGAATTTTGTCACCCTGCTTGCACCAGCACCAATACTGCCAGGAGCTAACTTGCCTGTCACAAATGCTGGTGCAGAATCCCCCTGTATTGGTGCGCCTCGATTTTCTCTAAATTTATCATTTCGTGGAACAAAGGCTGGCTCCGGCTCATCATTGAATTTCGTTACTTTGCTTCCACCAATATTGATGCTTCCTGGTGGTAGCTTCCCAGACACAAAGGCAGGCCTCGTCTCTTCCATAATTGGTAGGCTCCGCCTTTCTCTGACATTGTTGTGTCGTGGAACAAAAGCTGGCTCTGGCTCATCATTGAATTTCTTTACTTTGCTTGCGCCAATGTTTATGCTTCCAGGTGGTAGTTTCCCAGAGATAATTCTTGCAGTCACTTCGTTCCGGTCTGATCCTGGCTCGACTCTTTGCCTCTTCGGTGGCCTCGATGTATCGCCTGGACCAATATAATCCTCGGTTTGAACCTCATGTCGTCTCTCCTTGAATATCTCTCGTTCCGAAGGATTTGTGCTCTGCTTCGTGGTTCGTTTCTGAACCATTTTCTTCGCTGCCAATCGATCCTTCCATCGTCCTCCCTGGAACATCTGCTTGGGAATGATAGGAGCATCACTGATCTCAAAATTCATAAGCATCCCATCGTCAGCCATCTTTGCGGTTGTCGAGTAACTCGTTCTGGATCGTAAACTGCTTGGTGGTGCAACTTTTTTGGCAGAAGAATAAAATTATCGTTATCGGCAATGCCCCGCTAAAAATTGCGGATAGGCTAGACTAATCTCAGACTAGAGCAGTTTTGAGCTTGAAGCTCTTTCAAGCCTCATTTCTACGCTGTACAGAGCATCACAGGATGACTCCACTGGTATTCTCTTCGCAGAATGGACCCTAAACGGGGGGACACTCTGTTCACATATAAGATTCAGTTCAATTTTGTTACCACCTCCCATTATGCTCGCCAATGCAGGTAAAACCTGGACGTCTGCGTTGAGCAGTCAGTCAAAACTTCCCTCGAAAGTCTTTCAGACAACACGCTCCTTCGCAAGCTCATACCCACGACTCGCTCGATCCAGAGATCCTGTTATACCAAATACGTCTATCAAGGTGTTCAGAGATGTCTCTTCACTCCGCCAATGGCGCCGGAAACAGCTCCAGGACTACCGCTCAGTTGGCTTTGTGCCAACCATGGGAGCTTTACACGAAGGACATCTCTCCTTGATACGAATGGCAGCAGCAGACAACTCGGCAGTGGTTGTTAGTATATACGTTAATCCGACTCAATTCGGCGTGCACGAAGATTTGGGAAGCTACCCAAAAACTTGGGAGAAGGACACTGAATTATTGAGGGATTTAGACAGGGAGCTTGCAGCGGATGGAGGAAACATGGGCAAGATATCTGCAGTATTTGCACCGATGACAGCGGATTTATATCCAAGCGGACCACCAAGTCAGGAGCTTCACGGGAAGGGAACTTTTGTGACAGTGACTCCTGTGGGCGAGGTCCTTGAAGGTGCAAGCAGGCCAACTTTCTTCAGAGGAGTAGCTACCATCTGTACCAAGTTATTCAACATTGTGACACCCGAAAATGTGTACTTTGGACAGAAGGATGTTCAACAAACTGTGGTCATCAAGAAGCTAGTTAAGGACTTGTGTATGGACATCAAAGTGGTTATCGGAGACACTCAACGCGAAGCTGATGGGTTGGCATTGAGCTCCCGAAATGTGTATTTGGGCAGCAGGAGGAGGCAAGTCGCAACAACTCTCTCGAGAGTTCTGAAGGTTGCGGAAGCAGCTTATATCCGGGGTTGTCGCTCGCGCGAAGAGCTCTTAGGTCCAGCCAACGAATTGGCGAAGCTACTCTTGATGGAACAATTCCAGCTCGAACCAAAGGTCAGAGTCAAGTTCGAGGTTGACTACATCTCTCTAGCAGACCCAGAGACGATGCAAGAAGTAGAGGAGGTGGATGAATCCAAAGGTGCCATTCTCAGTGGAGCAGTTAAAATGCTGCCTGTTGAAGATCCACAACCTGGAGAGGATCTGGGACTGTCAGATGGTCCAGCTGTCAGATTGATTGACAACATCATTCTAAAGCCTGTTAAAATATAGCTGCATATCAGAGTCGCGATTGACAGAGTTTGTGTCATGATTACCTACTTTGCCGAAAGTGATTTTGCCAATGTACATATATTTAATTGAGCCATTCAGAGTTCAACGTCTGGGTAGTTATCCGGTAGAAGAAACCAAAAATGTTTCTGCCTCTCTACTCAATAGTTCCTTGACCTTCTTACTAGGGCTAGTGTCATGTGTCAAATCACAGCAAGCGATCTTCGCAAGGCTGAGTGTTCCTGTGATGCTTTGTTCAATTGACCTGTTATTTCCGGTCACAAAGACATTCCTCATTTAAGTATGCACATTATGATTTCCAACTTGCTCTCGATAGGATCCGAGGAGAGGGTATCCCAGCAAGGTAGATCTCTTTAGATATGACAAGAAATACCAACAGTTCCATTGAGCACTTTCGCTACCATCAAGTCACAACTAGAACAACCTTCACATAGAGCAGAAAGCTCCCCTTTCTCCTTCACCTACTTCACTTCTCCAT
The DNA here is from genome assembly GCA_007644065.1 of Margaritispora aquatica. Taxonomy (NCBI): domain Eukaryota; kingdom Fungi; phylum Ascomycota; class Leotiomycetes; order Helotiales; family Discinellaceae; genus Margaritispora; species Margaritispora aquatica. Next base: position 1,826,087 of record VJWN01000003.1, read on the forward strand.
ATAAATATCAAACGCGTGCGCAAAACAATCCAATTGAATTTCAAGTTATGTCTAGTTTCCCGTTCCACGCTTTGACTAGTACACAGCCTTCCGCCGATCAGCACCCACCTCCACTGATCACCATCATCATACCCCAAACCCATCCCAGTCACCATGCACAGCCAAGTGCAGCCACCCGTCATACCTTCGGCAATGTTCTTGGCCTTAACACTGTTCGCCTCTCCTCCACGAGAGCTTGATCCAATTACTGCTCGCTGGTATGGATTTCGCTGTTGGATGCGAAGTAGTTGATGTCAAGCGGCACAGCGCGATAGACGTGCTTTGATTCATCTGACATGACGGGTTTTGACATGGCATGAGCTTACGATGGGTGGATTGGAAGTCTACTGCGCTGCTCCATGCGATGCTGTCACTTGACTTGATTTCGTTGATCACTTCGAGAAGATGCATTTGTTCGAGTAGGCAGTGAAGTGGAAGTCGGTTCAAATGCTGGCATCCTCCTCTGGGAGCCAAGAAGAGTGAAGACTAAGCAGGGTATAAGACAATGCCCCGGTGTCGTTTGAATGGATTCGATTCTACTTTTGTTAAATGCATATCGAGAATCTTGTTCTGATAAATACAATTCACTTGGAATTTCTCTAGGTTCTTAGATATACTTCTACCAAGCACAGCGACAAATACAACTCTCTAGCTCGCCACCTACCTACCTACCCACCTAAACTCTACCCCATCAACAAACCATCAAACACAGTACCACAGCTTATCTCCCAAACCTCACCTCGCCTCACATCACAAACAAGGAGCGAGAAGTCGGCTACAAGCGAAGAACGAGACCGAATCTGAGACAAAAATCGAAGCTAAGATGAGATGAGGTCACTGAACCCATTCCATGAAATCATCGCAACAAGGACCGCGATTCAACTTCAGTGCCAACATCAAGCCCAAGCTCAAGCTCACACTCAAGCTCTAGATCCAACCGTTTCCACTTCGAAATTGCCGATAGCGTTCATCGAAGAAATAGCCCTTCACACACCAGTCCACGAATCACGCTCAATCCCAATTTCACCCTCACAGGCCTACTTGGATCTAGGGCTAGATTCACACCTAAACCCAGACTTAACCTTCCAAGGACGAAGGATAGGAAATAAAACCTCCTCATCATCAATAGCAGAAGCGAAGAAAAGGAACGAAATGGGCGTCTCGAACAGCACCAGCATCGCGAGTGGCGCTGATGGTGATTTGACAAGGATAGGAAGAGCGACGAACCCAAGAGCAAGGGAAGCGAGTGAACGAAGTGACGGGCCTGAAGTAGGAGGTGGATCAGAGGCGTTGCAACTTCCACCGTCATACGTATCCGAGGCTCAAAAGACTCGAAGAGAAAGGCCAAAAAGCACACCTTCCTCTTCTGCTTTTACAACCAGCACAGCCGCCTGCTCACCCTCAATGGGCCAACACAGCACAGCGAGTATAGCCAGCGCGACTACCGACACAAGCTCAAGCTCAAGCTCGAGTCTATCTATCGCCGCTAGCACGGGCATGGAAGAAGCGAGTCGCTCATTTCCAAGTGCACATTCACGCCCACACTCACATCCACATCCACACCCACACCCAATCACACAACCAAACACGAAACCCAAAAACCCACATCTAAAGACACAACCAAACACACAACCAAACACAAACACAACCACACACCCAGGGATCCGAGTCGGCTATCCATACTACGAAGAATGTCTCCTCCTCGCACAGCAACAATCCCAAACGCACCATTCTCATTCCCACTCTCACTCTCATTCGCACTCCCATTCCCAGGCCAAAACACAACCGACCAAATCATCGAAATCAAACTCAAACTCAAACTCAAAGCCAGACTCGAGGAATAGCAATGCGAGTGTCGATGAGAAGAGGAGCAGCGGAAGGCGGCAGCGGCGACGTTCGGGAAATGCAGTTGGGCTGCTTGAGAGAGGGGAAAAGGAGAAGGGGGGTGGGAGGAGGGAGCGCTTGCTTTGTGTTTTGGGGGTGCGGTGAGGATTAGGTGTGCTGAAGAGGGGAAAGTGAGGTGAATAGAGGTGAAGAGAGGAGAGATGATGAGAGGAGGGTTAAGTTTAAGCGATGATGTAAAGTACCTAGTACCCAGTGCAGTGCAGTTTAATGCAGTGTAATACAAAACAGTGTAATAAAATGTATAACCAAGAGGTAGTGATTGATTGAGAATTTCAAGATACCTATGTATGTAGTGCAATAACAATAAAACCACATACGCAATTCAAAAAACGTACCTAACACACCCTACCTCACTCACCACAAAGGTTACCTGATAAACAGTAGTATTAAATCCAAACACCGAAATAACGAGATATATAGATCTTTATAAATCTCCAAAGATCACGAATATAAGCCGACCGATCGATCAATCGATCGATCGCTTGCTTACCTAGAGTAGAGATAGATACCTTACCTTCCCTTACCTCCTATTTACCACCCTATTGATAGATACCTATCTCGAACCCAAGCAACAAAAAAAGCCAAACTACTAAACCACAACCCCACCTCAGGCTCACCAGCCCGTCCCATCCCAGCATCCAAACCAACCCTCCTGCCACCAAACCAAAGCCGCCCAACACGCTGTCCCATCCATGCAGCGGAAGAACAAACCCCCGAAACCCCGACGGGCAAAAAGTCAAGTGACAAACATGAAAAGTCACCTGACGTGGCCTCCGAGAATTCTCATTCTCACGACATGCAACAAAAAAATCGGCATCGACATCGGCATCGACCGGTGTGACGAATCAGAAACGCGTATTGCGCAGTCAGTGCAGGGAGAAGGAACAATGTGGGATTGTGGTATGTGTGCGATATGCAACAAAAAAGTCCAAGTGGGCGCTGGGCCGGCCAATCAGAGACAGACAAGACAGACAAGACAAGACAAATAGACTCCTATTCGACGATCAACTTTGTCGAACGTGAAATGCGAACCCGCACACTGGCTTACTGTACAGTACAGTACTGTACGTGTACGGGCCAACTTAGAAGAAGAAGAAGAAGCTTCCATACATCCATGCAACAACGACAAAAGAGTTAAGGACGGAGACGAGTAGTACAAGACGTGCAACAGAAACTTCAGCTCAGCTCTTTTCACTGAATGGCGGCCAATCACAGGGGGCGTGTATAGAACGGCGATGTAGCAATGACCAGTATGTGTGCGATATGCAACAGAGAAACCCTCCAGCTAGCAGTGATTGGACCAATCACAGGCTTGCCTCTATTCAAAGATCAACTATTCGACGCCGAATGCGAAGTGCAACAAAAACCATCTCCTTAGCTGTGGCAGGACCAATTAGAAGCGCCTATTCAAAAACCGACTTATCAATACAGCACGCGATACCTTGTGCAACCAATGATCGCTTCCACTAGACTAACCTTGACCTATACCTTCGTACGTTCACTCACTTAGCAAGTCAATTGGATAAGTCTGGTGATAAAAATCATTCTAATATTGTTTGTATCTGTAAAAGTACACACCCACACCAGTACCACTTCTTCTTAATTACTAGCTCAACGCAGCCGCTCTTCCCATACTATGCCATCAGGCAATAGTAGTCGATCACGACGATTTATTCCAGATACCATTCTGATATCGAAACAACTAATGCCAGCCAGGCGCCCAACCCAGCCACCCAGTCCAACCACCCAACCTATCCGCCCCCCAACCTGAATTTCTTCTTCCATCCGTCTAGAGGTGAGATTTTTGTTTTCCCTTTCCCATTGCGCCATCCCTTTAAAAATCAAACAACCAAACAATCGCATAGTCGCAATCATTAAAAGGTCAAAGAGGCCGTGGACACCATGCTCTGTTTGCCTAATCAACGCCGACGCCATATTTGCTCAATGTTGATACACCGCAACAGAGCGAGTTTTATGCTTGCAAAATCTCAAAAAATCAAAAAACCAAATATGCAAACACAAGAAAAGCTCGGGCGAGGTCAAAATCGAATGATGATGATCCGCTGATACCCATCCATCCGCTTCATTGTTTTAATGTGCAACTGCACGGGTATCATGGTGACAAAGGAAAATAGTGTGTAGTAAAGCGACCAACCATCTATGAAACAGCGATCATTGAAAATAGAATGTAGTTCCAAGAATCAAATGCGGTATAGACAGTTGGAAAGAAGACGGTAAACGAGAAGCACCTAGTTGTGACTAGTGTTCTCAGCGTTGCCACCTCCTAGTAGTTCGAGGATTTTATTGGAAACGGCGCCAGGATAACCTCTGCTCAACATTTCTTGGACAACGGCCGATGCACTGACTCTATCTTCGACGGCAAGATAAGCGCGAGTCATAGCTTCGTATGTGCTAGGCTCACGCTTCTCGCGTCCGACGGAAGCAAAGATGGCCTTGCTCTTCTCGATGTTTGATTCGTTGGCCCAACCGTGGATGAGTGTATTGGCGATGTAGGGAGTCATGTCGACACCACGCTTTGACATCTCACGCAGGACAGGCTCAGTATCGGCGACCTTGTGGTTGGCAACCATTGATTCGAAAAGAGCTTGGAAGAGACATGCTTGAGGGCGGATAGAACGGTCTGCCATGACAGAGTCAAAGACAGTCTTGGCACCTTCCATGTCGTGGAGAACACAACCCTTGGCGTGAATCAAGGAAGAGTAGTGAACAGCTTCTGGTCGTTGTCCAGTGCTTCGGATGACGTCCAAGATGGCTTCAGCAGCTTCCATGTTGACAGGCTCGAGAGTGGCATAGGTATCAACCAAGAGCTTGTAAGTGTGGTTGGTAGGCTCAATGTTCTTGGCCTTCATGCGCTCATAATAAGCGAGAACCTTGGCTTTGTCACGCTTGGTGGTCAAGAAGAATTGCATCAAGCTGTTGTATGGAGCAGGTCGAGCCTTGTAGTTTGGCATCGACTCCATCTCCTCGAACAGCTCCTCGGCAAACTTCTCATCACTGACACGGCAGAGAGCGTTGACGATAGTTCCGTAGGTAACACTGGTTGGTCGGATACCAAGACTGCGCATCTCAGCAAAGTAGAAAAGGCAGTCATCGATACGACGAGCCTTTCCGAGCTTGCCAATAAGAGCATTGTACAAGAACGATGAAGGCTCAACACCCTCAGTCTTCGCTCGATGGAAGATCTTGACAGCCTCAGTAGCCTCATCGAAAGTCTTGGTAGACTCTTTCAATGTAGTAATGTAGAGACCGAAAGTGTTAGCAGTTGGAGCAGCACCCATCTCCAGCAACTCATTGTGATATTGAGCAGCCAAAGTTCGGTTTCCGAGAGTAAGGCATGCACCAACCATAGCATCTAGAATTGACACCCAGCCGTAACGGACAACTGGATATTGAGGAAGCAGAGGGATATCAGTTCGAGCCATACCAAGAATATCATTGACGAGAGTCATGCGATCTTCGCGAGCAGCAGCCGAAATAAGCTTAGCATAGGTGATGTAACGTGGGTGGCGACCAGCGCGACGCATGTTTCTGAATCGGCCAAGTGCTTCGGTAAGCTTAGAAACCTTGTTGCGACCGCTAGTTCCCTTCTCGAGCTCATCGGCAATGATAGCCGAGCCCTTGAAGTCGGTTGATGCGGCGTAGGGGTCGAATGTGTCCTCGTAAGTTGGGGCAGCTTGGTAGACGACTGGATAGGCTGGATACACGATCTCAGGGACGGCACCTCGAGGATCAGTGATGCCTCGAGTAGACATGAATCTGTGGATGAAGTCCAAGCCCTCCTCGATCTCATCGTTGAGATGGGCGTTAGCATCAGCAGAGGCGCGAATGCGAGCAAACATGTGCTCAGACTCGGTCAAGCCTTCAGCAACTTGTCCAGAACCAATCATGGCGACAGCGTACATCGCAGTTGGCTCGATGAATGCTTCAGACACCGCAGCCTCTGGGTTTGACAGCATGTGCCAGTAACGTTGCGCAGCTGGAACATCGCCTCCTCGAACGCTCAGAGCCAACATTGCCATCACTGGGGTAGCGATTTCTGGCATGTTCAGAGGCACGTGAGCAAAAGCAGCCACAGCGATGGACTTGTCACCAGCATCTGCAGCCAGAGTGGCAATCTTGCTCATGGAAATAGCCTTGGAAGAGCCGTGAATCGTGTCAGCCCAGTTGAGCGCATCAGCCAGCATACCGCGATCGATCAAAGCATCAACAAATCCTCCGCTCACGATAGCATCATGGAAGTGGGAAACATCCTCTGGGAATGCCTCCAAAACGCGGTGGTAAAACTGCATGGCACCATCCATTCTGTCCAACTTCACGTAGGTCTTGATCAGAGAAGCGTAGATTGGGCCATCCTTGCGATCACTCATGTTAATCTGACCTTCATTATCTTGAACGGCAAGAGCCCTGTACTCATTGTATCGATCCACAGCCTTGTTGAGTTCTCCGGTCTTCACGTAGCCCTTGATCATAGACTCGAAAGTTGAGCTTCGAGGGGTGACGTTGTTGATTGTCATGTGCTCATAGAGTCTTTCCATTTCGGCAACCTTTCCTGCACCCGAGCAAGCTTGGATCAAAAGATTGTATGTCTCGGAAGGATAAGATCTGTCAGTGCGATAAACGATAGAAGCCTCGAACAGTCTCAGAGCGAAATCTAAGCGATCATCCTCGGCCAGGATGGCGGCCTCAAGTTCACTAGATGCGAACATGAACTTTCCAGCCTCTTCCATACCACCAAAGCGAGCTCGCTTCTCCTCCAAAGACTGTTTCAGTGAAGAAACCTCAAGGGATCGGGAAGAAAGAAGACTCATGAGGGTGTTGTAGGTTGTCGTATTTGGCGAGACCTTACGTTTGAGCATGTCAGAGTATACATCGAGGGCCTTTGGAACAACTTGAATCCTCTCCGCTGGGAGATGGACGGCCGCATCCAAAAGGGCGTTGTAGGCATCAGCAGTAGGCTTGATGCCTGCCACCAGCATGGCCTCGAAAACAGCTGGAATTTCCACATATCTTCCACCCTGAGCGAGCTTAGACAAATGCTCAGCATAGCTTTGCGACTGAAGCTCAGAAGCTGAAGCAAAGGTGGAGGTGGATGTGGTTGGTGATCTGAATGAAGCAGAATCATTGCTGGGAGTCTGTGATCTCGAGAGCGCGACTGGTGGCGTGGGGACACGAGCCGCAACGACACTCAACTCGGCCTCGAAGATCGCTTGTTCCTCCCTCGATCTGATCACCTTTTCAAGTGCAGCATCAAATTCTGCCAGGCCCAATGCCTCTCTCGCCAGGTGCTCTGCTACGGCATCTGATGGTATACGAGGTGTGAGTGCTCGCTCAATCTCAACACTGCTGATCTCTTCAATCGCAATATCGTTGTGCGCGCTTCCCACTTCGACCTTCTCAATGTCTTGCACCGCGCTGTCGCTATATGCTCGGTCGAGGGTCAGCCTCTCTCCGTCCTGGGCCTCAGCATTGCCCTGCAGTTCATTGTCAACATCCACCGATGAAGGCTTCCACTCAATGCGCTTCGCAAACTGAAACTGCGTCCATTCTGACTCGGCCTCTCCGGCCAGGCGATTATGATTCCATGCTTCGAGAGCCGCTTCCAAGTCACTCTTCTCTACGCGGATCTGCTGAACCGTGCTGGACGACTGGGCACTGCTGTGGAACGCATTCTGGAATTGATACTGTGCGAGGGATCCGGGCTTGCTTGTGCGACGATTGAGACCGAATCCAGGTCGATTGCTGGAAACGAGGGATTGCGGGTGAGTGACTGCGACGAGAGATTGTGCGTATCCGTGGGTAAAAGTCTTGGGGCCTTGTCTGGCAAGCGTTGATGCGATGTTTGAGTAAATGGGCATTTAGTGAAGGGTTGGGTCTCTCAGAAGAAGGAGAGAGGGGACTGGAGAGCGCATGTTAGCATTGAAGGGTTGGAGAGAGAGAGGTAGTTTTTTGCTTCGCAGATCGCGATCGCATAGATGGAAGCAGAGTGACTTACGGGGAATTTCAAACAAGTGTCGTGTGCAGGTTCATTTGACAGCTAGGCCGTCAAAAGAACGCGCTAATTAGTGTTGAGTGAAGATTCAGGATTGGGGCAGTCGACTCTACTGAGATCGACTTGATATCTTGAGATTGAGACTCAAGATGGGGTGGCGTGATGTTGTTGTTGAAATGTGAAAGGCACAGCCTGGAGTGTGTGAGAGAGTGTGAGTGTGTGTGTGTGTGTGTGTGTGTGAAGAAGTTGTTGGAGGTAGGAAAGTAAATGTGTGTGTGTTTGTGTTGGTTGCCTTAGTCACAGAGGGGAGTAGATATGAGTTTCCGTTTGATATGCACTACCGGACGGACAGGTAGCAGGAGGTAGTGTGGTAATGGTAGTGGTAGTGGTGGTGACGAGTTCGAATTAGCGTCCGGGATTGGTGAGCCTTCTTTTTCACATGCGCATGCGGATCGGATAGTAGTTGACTACCTCAGGCGGAGTGAGATATGGTAGAGGGAGCAGTCGCGAGCTTGATTAGGGTCGATAGTAGATAATAGATAGGCCGACAACTTTTTAATAAATAAATAAAAAGGGTCAGCTGGATTGCAGGCGAATATCAATCGGATGCAGAGATGCAGATTCAAGTAAGAACAGGTTGCAGGTTGCAGGTTGCAGGTTTGGGATGAGGAATGGGAAGGAAGGAAAGTAGGAATGGAAGAAAGAGGGAGTGGAAGAATTGGATTAGGAAGAAGTTTTTACTTTTGGTAATACTAGGAATAATACTAGTAATGGGTAATGGGCTGGAGTGTGTGAAATGTGTGAAGCGTGTGTGCGTAACCCCAAGAAAGAAAGGAGGCAGCAGGCAGGCAGCATAATTCAGAATACCATAATAGGTAGTGAGTGAATGAGTGAGTGGACACTTTACCTACTGTATCCTAGACAATGGTCGTGCTTCGAAGCCTTCAGAATGATAGAGAGAGAGAGAGAGAGATGTCCCAATCAACACAGAAAAGACCAGAAAAGACCAGAAAAGACCAGAAAGACCGAACCCATACTTGGGACAGTGGGACAGTGGGACATACACAAGGAAGTGCACACAGCACAGACACCAAAACCCGGCCTTCGGGACAGGCCTTTCTGCCTCTTTCCTGCCATTTCACCTGCCATTCGGTCTATTCTTTGTCTGTGTGTTCCTTCCCTCCAATTCAAAATTCGACTCATCATCGAAAAATTTGCGGAATAAGAAGAAACCTTGACCAGGGTCCGTCATTGGATCATGAGGTCAGCAAGGGCTTAAAAAGGCTAGCATGGGTAATCAGCGAACGGGATGAACCTGTGCCCACTTCCCATTGAACCAATCACTGCCCCGTACGACCCAATGGCTAGATCCTGGTTTAGATCCGGCTCCACAAACCGCTGGAACGGAACAAACCAAAACACCACAGACGAGGGTCTCACTTCTTGGTTCTCTCTCTCTCTCTCTCTCTCGGTCTCAGTTCACTCAGTCTCAGTCTCCAGTCTTTCCTCAGAGAAAGGGAAGGGACAATGAGGGACGATCCAAGTCCACACAAGCCCACCCAAGCCCACACAAGTCCACCCATAATACTGTAACCAATTTATTTATTTTTCCAGAAAAAGAATCTGCCTTCACATCCGGAAAGTCCGAGATTGGAATCCAATCCATCCATCCATGGAGACGGGTTGACGGTTGATAAATGCTTAACGGACTGGTATCAGTCCGGCTTATCCAATATTTATCCCTATGTCCTATATCCAGAAATAAATATAAAAAAGGTGGGGATTTATGCAATTTACACACTTGTGATTTGGTGAAGGGCAGTTTTCCAATACTTTCAATTCAATCTTGTGCAACTTATGCCTCGCTGCTACTGCTGTCATTACTGTCGCTACTGTGTTTGAGGGACACACACCCACCCCCAAGTGACTAAAGACTAGTGACCGTTCAAGTGGTACCAAACCAAGACAGGACTAACCTCATCTCTTGCCCTTGCCGATTTGCCCTCACATCCCTACACCCCATCCCTTCATCATCCCTTCATCATCCCTCATCTTTCTCTTCGTATTCCGTAATCAGATCGTGGTCCCTGAAACCCGAACCCGTGAAGAGTCTCGTGCCTCATTTATCGGGTGTTCAAGGGATGGAGAGGGAAATCCCAACCTTCCATTCATCTTCCATTCTCCATTCCATCAGTCAGCTTCAGCTTCAGCTTCAGCCCCCCTCACTTTCGTCACTTCTCTGCCTCAGCCTCAGGCCACCACCCACCAAAGAAAAATCACCCCTCACTTCCTCAATACCTTTACGTAGGTAAGGAGGTACCTTGAGCTATCCCTAAAACAATACCAATACCAAAATACCACTAGATCATCATGTCGCCCACCACTGCCGTCTCAGCACCAGGCAAGGTCTTCTTAGCAGGAGGCTACCTGGTGCTCGATCGCGCCTACACAGCCTTGGTCTTCGGGCTCAGCGCGCGCATTCACATCTTGGTGGAAGATGTCCTGCTGGTGAACTCGGATGCGGAGCCGGAGATAGTCGTGCAAAGTCCTCAGTTCCGAGACGCAACGTGGAATTATGGATATCGTCCGGCGGCGGACACCCAGAATGGTGGGATCCTCGTCACTCAGCTGCAAGGGTGAGTTTTGTGCGGATTTTTTTGGTTTCTCTTTTGCTCTCCCGTCGCGCTCCCTTGATTTGGGTTTAGGGTTTGGGGGGGAGGACATGGAATGGATAATTGATTGTCCCGAGTCGCGGTTTTCAATTTGCCGAGTTCGGCTCTCGCTGTGTGGTCTCGGATATATCATATCACATCACGTGGTCATTAGGCTCTCGGTTATTACACGATGCTTGGCAAGGACCCCCTTGATGAGTGAGTGGTAACGAGAACTTCATATCTATTGCACTATGAATGCAACAAAGGAAGGAAAAGAAAAAGAAAAAGAAGCAACGAAACTGACAACGCACAACAGAGCCTCCCGTAACCCATTCGTAGAGACCACCCTCACCTACGTACTAACATACATCTCAACCATCACCGCCTCAGCCGTTAAGCCAACCAAAATCACCATCCTCGCAGATAATGACTACTATTCCCAGCAGTCATCCACTCCATGCACAGTGAGCGCTCGCTTTGCTGACTTCGGTGTCGCTCTGTCGTCTGCCCATAAAACTGGTCTCGGATCCTCAGCCGCGCTCGTAACCTCCCTCACTGCAGCGCTCCTGACCCATTACCTGCCTGCCTCACAATTCACCATCGCATCAGCCGCTGGAAAGTCCATCCTTCACAACCTTGCACAAGCAGCTCACTGCGCCGCACAGGGTAAGGTCGGCTCTGGGTTCGATGTTGCTGTCGCGGTATATGGCACATGCAAATATCGACGATTCTCGCCCTCGATTCTGTCGAGTCTGGGAGAAGCCGGCTCTCGTGACTTTTCAAGCAGAGTGAAGAATGTAGTCGAGAACGTGGGACTGGAGAAAGAATGGGACACTGATGTTGTCAAAGGATTGGTGACGATTCCAAAAGGAATGGCACTCGTGATGTGCGATGTGGACTGTGGCTCACACACGCCCTCGATGGTAAAGAAAGTCTTGGAATGGCGCAAAGCAGACCCCGCCGGATCAAAAGAGCTAATGGATAAACTGCAAGCGTGCAACGACGTGCTGGAGCTGAAGCTCGCCAAGGGAAACATGCAAGAGCTGACTGAAGCATTTGGCGACATCAGAGCAAAGATTCGTGAGATGGGTGATAGATCCGGTGTTCCCATCGAGCCAGCCGAGCAGACCGAACTCTTGGATGCGGTGACAAAGGAAGTTGAGGGTGTGGCAGGCGGCGTGGTTCCTGGCGCGGGTGGATATGATGCTATTGTCCTGTTAGTGCGGGATGATGAGGAGACCACGAGAGCGTTGGAGCAGTTCTTGGAGAGGTGGTCGCTGGTCAAGGGGACGGTGAAGCTGTTGAAGACCAAGGGCGAGTTGGATGGTGCGAGGGTTGAAGATGTAGATACTTACTGAATGCAACTCACTTCTTGCTCATTGTGCATCCTCTTCTGCCACATTGGCAGAGCCTACAATTTCCTCGAGTCCAAACGCTCCTTCCTCATCCACGACTGGCGTATCAATCTGGGGGGCGGTCTCCGACACAAAGCAATAAGAGCCCCTGGGCAGACGCCGGCACAGCCATCGGTCCGTCCAAACCAGCTTCAGGCCTGTGTACCACATGCCCACGTCCAAGACCAAGACGGCGAGCTGGATGCCGAAGTGGCGCAATTGGGTAGGCGTGCAGCCGATGAGGCGGGTGGGGAGCGCCTTCGCGAAGAGCCCGAAGGAGCAGGCGGAGGAGACGATGCACAAGAAATCGCAGACCAGCATGAACCCATCGGCCCACACCCGATACTCACACACCCAGAAGTCGACGTGGTCTTTGTCCAGGGGTTTATTGTAGATACAATAAACCGCCCGGGCACCGGTCCAGAGGATCCCCATGCCGTACTGTGTTCAAAATGATTGATTAGCCGAGAAGTCCAAGATGCTATGTTGAAATGAAAAAAAAAATCCATCTTAATCATCGGAAATAGAACCATTATTAGAATCCTCCCAATGATTGAAAATAGTTCAGAGATTGAAACTCCTTGAATGAATAAAACAAAAACCAAGATTAGACATCTCTCGATGGTTTAAACAAAGCCACATATTGAAAATCGCTTAAATGATTGAAATATTGAAAGGAGTTTCAATGATCACAAACCAACAACACATTGAGAATTCTCAAATATTCCAAACAACTAGAAAGAAATAGAGATTCACTTACTCCAATAGTGGCAATGATGAAGGAGGCGGAGCGGCAGGAACCCATGTCGATGGACACCACGGTGTTCATAACAAACGAGACGATGGTGGGTGCCAAAATCATATAAAACATGGTCATGTGCTTGCCGACGAAGCGGTCCTTGATGGCCATTGTGTGAGTGGGGGGAGGTGATTCGGATTGGGTGAATGTGTGAGCGCGAGCTGGTGATTCGAGAACCGCTGGGTGGATGGATGGATGGATGAATGGATGGGTGGATGGTTTGGTGAGTGAAAAAATTTTGGCAGCGCTTTGTTGTCTATGAGTGATCCGACGATTGTAGATTCGTATACATGGGCAATCGCAGAGTATATAATACAGTACAGAATCATCCCAAACTACCTACGAACCGCACTATACCTCAACATGAATGGCATGTATTCTCTAGTTGTTGCCATAGTCTCGCTTAAACAAGGAGCCTAACCGAGAATTCTATGGACTTGATAACTCCTCTTCGATTCAAACCAATAATCCCATCGCCTTTGTCACGGATAGTTCTCGTGATACTACTTTCTCTACACATATGACCGTCATTGTTTGTTCACACTGTCATCATAAACACAGAGACCCCCACATCGCTCAAGATAGCTCAGGAGCTCAAATCCACACCAAGTCACCCTTTCACTCCAAACGAGCCCAAATAATCAGCACACCCGGATCTGCCTCCTTCCTTGAACTCAAAGGCACTTAGAATTGAAGTTCTGACCATGCTCAACCCTTATCCAGACTGGTCATTCACGCTTGGGGATGAAGTGTTGAGAGGGGAAATTCAATATACGAAGGTGAAAATGGATAACAGCCGAATAACCGCAGCTGAAGGATGCGTTGGCCTGACAGCTGCTAGACTGCTAGAGGGCGTTCATCTAGCCAGGTGGGTATGTAAATACTGTCCCTAGTTTGGTGAAGTGAGATGTTCGAGAGCACGAGCTATCTCCTCTAAGTGAGTGGGCACAAGGGCATATGGGTAGATGACATAGGACCTACCTTACTAACAAGTAAGAAATACACATGGCCAACAAACTGCAATATTTGTCCGACCGAGAGCAAAAGCCCGCGTCACTGGCAATCGTCGCATGGTATAAGCGTGGGACTGTCCTGGCACTAGCTTAGCCCGAGGGTATGAACTCTATGACGCCAAGACCAAATACAGACGACTTGCACAATATCCTGATTCCAAGCTCATAATATGGCCCGGGCATTAATTGCCGGGGTTAGACACTTGCCTACACTCACTAGCCAAACCAATATCAGAAACAAAGATGAAAACTAAAATCGAATTGCCAGAGAAATCTATACGGAATGCGTGTGAAAGCGTGTTAGTTGCTGCTAGCCTAGCAACCAACACCAACAAGATTTGCAACATGAGTTGTAAGATCTTATTTTCCAATGTGTATAGTTCATTGATGCATCGTCGTGTGATTCTCTCGTGATACAAATGCATAATTCACTGCTGAACTAACCCAGACTACCAGACTATCTGAACTAGCAGCGCACCCAGCGTCTCTCTACCCACTCAGACTGGGTCTGCGTTTGGCAAGACCGGATTGCAATCAGCATCGAAGATACTCTTGGAACCGCGCCCTCGCGTCTTTTCAAATTTCTTCATCTCGATTACGGTTTGCTAGAAAGAATAAATTGTGTCAGAAAAAGAAACACATTGAGGGCAGAGTTGACCATTGGCAGCACCTCCTTCGTGCAACTCACATCATACGCCATTCGAACTGCCTACGCACAACCGTTAGCCTCCAGACCGACAGATAGAAGACGAAGAGCAAAACATAGCCTTACATTAAACGCCTCCTGAGACTCCTTGGTCCATCCCTCCGTCTCCAGGCGACGGAGGCCACAGCGACTCTTGAATACCGTCTTCGCGAGACCGGGCATTCCTTGTCGGTCCAGTACATCGTAGTACTCTTTGCGCATGGCCTCAGACCACCTTACTCTGTATGTGGCTGCGCAAAGCATCATCCCAGTGACCATGCCAATTGCTATGAAGTGGATCATTAGGATGAAGATAGCAAATTTGATTCCCCACGGAGAGTCGTCGTGCTTTCTGCAATTGGAATAGGTGGGGTTTGATGACATATCCAGCATGGTGGTGTTCAGTGTTAAGTTGCGCATAGTGGTGACGGTGGTTTTAGAAATTCCTTGGTTAGGATTGGGGTGCGGATTTGTGCATGGAAAGGTTTGTTCTTTCTGTTGTGAGAGGGTTTGGTTATGCAGACAAGAAGACGTGGGGATATATTTTATGTATTTTTGTGTGTGGAGACATGACGTTTTGCTTCGGAATCCCTTCTTGAGCTAGAATGTCTAGTTCCCGAGCGAGCTCTTGCCTTCCTCACTTCTTAACCGAGGGTAGCATTTCAGGTCATCAGAACTTGCCTAATTCTAGTTATCAGTTTAGCTACTTTGTAAAAGTTGGAATCAGGGCATGGCTAAGATTGTTTAGGAGCTTTGGTGTGGAGGAGATAGATATTAGAAAGTACAGATCCGAACGTTCCATGGTCGCCAAAGACCAGGCTTCCCATTACGGTAGTCTAAGCGAGATCAAACCACTAGCCGCTCCCTAAGTTGCTAGCTCACCAACGTCTTGCCCACAAACACATTAGATTCCACGCATATAAATAAGGCAATCCTCCACTCTCTCATCATCACAGACCTTTACCTCAAACCACCACCAACAAAACCCACACCCACCATATCCGCCACAACCAGTAGCATTCTCGCCATGGCCACAAACGCCACCATCACCAGCTTCGGTGCCGACAGGAAGATACCAACGTCCATCTTCGACGGCTGCCCCACGCATCTCGACGCGGTAGAGATCGCGCTGACTGTCTTGATCGCCGTCTTGGCCGCGGTAATTTGCTTCGCGTTTGGCTTCCTCGTAGCCTATGGGATTTACTTCAACATTGAGCACGAGGCGTTGCGCAATGACTTCTACATCAGGTTGAAGGAGCTTGGAATGCCTGGCTTCATGGACTATCTGTTTAAGTCGGAGAATGACAATATGATCCCGAAGGAGCGGCCGGGGGGGGTGGTAATACTGAGAAGTTTGATAAGGCGTACTGGGTGAGTGGATTTGATGTTGCTGGCACATATGTGCTTGAATCGCTTTTGAGTTGCTGACTCGAGTGCCGTAGGACTTGCACTTTTCGTATGCTGTGAGTTGAATATAAGTGCCTATGCAAAATCGTGGTTAACTAATTTGGTTTGATAGGAAACAAAGTCACTTATGGAAAAAATGGAGAATGTAATCAAAAGTGAGGCTGCCGCAAAGGGACAAGACCTAGCTATGGCTGTATATCGACCAGGGGTTTGAAAGTAATTTCACGGTTGTAGATTCATGAAGACTAACGATTGACGACCTTTCAGTCATCTTGAGTGCCTGACGTTGTCGTTATTGATCTAAGATTCCACAAGTAAAACCCTTCAAATATCTCCAAAACCATCAACAACAATACTCCAAACAGAATGGCACAATTAGGAAGCAATCCGGAACGCATATTCGTCTCTACAGCACACTAACAAATTAAAAATAAACGTCAAGAAAAGTCGCTACAACACAGCTCTAATAGCAGAATCTAGTACTAAGCTTAGTCAAATTAAGCGAGACAACCATGGTGAAATTGATATATTAGAACTTGTGCATATGAAAGTCAAAATCCGCGATATTTGTTCTCTCTATCGCATGTTACATGCCGTAATATGAAATATTTGATACTCAAGCCACTTAGCTGGGTTATCGAGATAAGGATCAGGACAGACGGCGCAGGCAGATAGTTAGTATGAACTGCGAGCGAGCCCAGCGCAATTGGTTTCTGTGTGGTAAAAAATCCGAAGCGATAATTGGAATTGAACATTTTTTGCCAGTTCTGAGAATGCGTTGCATTTGTTCACGCATTGGGGATATGAATAGGTTAGCATGAACAAAGCTGTGGAGTCTGGGCGGAAAGATTCTAATGAATATCTCATTTAATCGTGTACAAAATGCTCTGGTATCAAGGCGTACAAATACAATATTCACAAATGCGCCCTAGCCTGCAGCTTCAACCTTCTCTTCTGCTTCCTCTTCAATTCAGCACGATCCTCCTCAGACATCGTATCCTTACCGGCCCCAACCTCAAAGAGCATTTTCCCAATCGTCTCCGTGAGCCGCAACACCCTAGTCGACACCGTCGCGCCATCTCGCCGATTTTTGCCTTCACGCCGCGATTGCGCTATCTTCTCGATGAAGTCCCACAGCCTCCCGCGTGGAATAATCTCACCCGTCACTGCGTCCCGTTCTGGAATCCAGTCAGGCGAGATGCGCGCACGTGGCAGGATCTTCGTGTTGCGACTCTTAGCGATGACGAGAATGCCCTCCTCCTCGAAGCGCGTCCACGCATTTTTCAACGTCTCCTTGTTTACGGCTTCGAAGTACGACAGGTCACCTTGATGGTACAGGGTTTTGCCCAACTGTAGTGAAAGTCAGTAATTGTCATAAAGGTCATGAGATAAGGGAGTCACACAAGCTGTGCGCTGTCTTGGCATTTCTTTGAGTCGAGCCAACCGTCGCCTTGGTGACCTAGTGGTGGGGTGAGGCCCATCAGTGCGACAGCACCGAGCCAGAAGGCTTCGACAAATGGCCAGAGCAGGAAACAGTAGAAATCGAAATTCTCGCGTCCGACGTTGCGTTCTGTCTCGGCAAGTCCTACATCTGTGATTTCCCCTGCCTCGTCTCGGATTAGCTCGATAACTCCGTCACTCTCGAGTCCACGAAGAGTATTGTCCAAGTTAACGGCCAAGCCCTCGGTGGGATAGATAAATTCTCCTCGGAATAGCTGGGACAGGAATAGGACCTGATCGCGTAACTCGGTGTATGTTACTCGTTGATTATTTGGGCCTCCTCCTTGCTTCACTCGCAAGTACAAGCTGACACTGACCAGTGCTTCTGTGATGAAGAGATGAATTGTCATGTTTCTGTAAAAGGAAAGTTGGAACTATTGCCTGGATTAGTAAGGTCTCAATGGAAACAGTTGAAAAAGACGATGAGATCAGCCACGTTCCTAGTACAGATCCGTGATTGTTTGACAATGTGCAAAAATAAGGGGAGAGTAAGACGTACCCGGTCCACAGCGTAATACGTCGGCTCTGGCAGGCCCTGTACTAGTCCCACCAGGTCTTTACCAAGTACCTCGAGACCACGTTCAATGACCTGCTTGGTTGGAGCATTACCAAAATGTGCAACTCGTCCACCTTTCGACCTAACTCGATCGCTAAGCCATTCAACTCTTCGCACCAATTCAGTCATTCCCACGCCTCTTCCTCGCAAAGTGAGCAACACAGTCCCAATCAAGGCGGTTGGCATGACCACTGAAACAGCATTAATATCCGAAAGGACCTTGTACCCAAGAGTACGAAGCAGCTTTTGCCTGACAACAGGATCGAGATTCTTGACATCTATTTGTTGTGGAATACTCATATTGCGCAACCGCTGATCTTGGATGAATTCGCGAAGACTCCAAGGTTCGTGGAACCGAACGTCTACTCTGCCAAGTTTCAGTGACAAGACAGAAGAGGCGGACAGAAAGTCTGCCAAGTTCTCCTTTTTCTTTGGCATGCCCAAAAGTTCGGTGACATATCCTTCTGTTTCAATGACCTTGTCGTACTGAGTGGAGACAGGGCAAATTATGGTATCCTCGACACGACCTGACAGAACACTGTCCAAGATGAAGCTGAGAATACCAAATTTAGGCGACAGGAGTTTTCCAGTTCTCGAACGGCCTCCTTCCACAAAGCATTCGAAATTGAAGCCACCTTGAAGAAGGGTGTCAATGTATGACTGGACAAGAGTAGTGTACAAGACATCGTCTCCAAAACTTCTTCGTATCCACATAGCACCAGCGTGTTGTAAGAAGCTTCCTACGGCAGGAAAGTTCAAGTTATCTCCTGCGACCACAGTTGGCAAGGCCAGACCGAGTCGATAGCATATAAGTTGAAGAGAGACATAATCGACATGTGACCGATGGCATGGTAGGAAAATTATGCTCTGCTTTTTCTTCTCTGCCCTCTCGGCAACATTCCTTAGGCGAATGACTTCTTCACTTGACACATGAATACCTGCTAATGTCAGTTACCCAATGCGTAGATCAAAGATACACATTCTACCTTGATGATATGCTCTTGTCAACAATTGAGTAGCAAAATAATATGCCCCTCGAATGAATGGCTTGCTTTCCATCTTGCAAATCATATCAGCGGTTAACTTCTCACACAACTGTTGCAAACTAGTCTCAATAGCATTCTTTCTCTGCATTCGTTTTGACGCATATGAAGGATCACCCTTAACAAGCAATCCCTCCTTCTCTTCTACTGCAATCCTCTGATCAGCCAATTCTGTGATTTTCTTCTGTAATATAGGCGTGCTCATAACATTCGCAATCATGTTCTCTGAGAACCCAGGGTAGAAAATAGGTTGTCCAATAAAGTGATCGTACGCCCTCCATCCCGAGCCAGATACATGTAAGGAAACCTCTCTTAGAAACCTGTTTAACCAGCATTAGTCCAATGCCTCTTCAATGTGTAGGAATAGAAAAGCACACTCACTCTAAAGGACTCGACCGGAACCTGGCCATATGCTCGACCAGATTCCTCTCTTTATCGCCATCCTGCGCTCTTTCTGGAGGCTCGATATACCCGCTGGGTCGTAGAGTGACTTGGTCACCCAGGATCTCTAGATCCGGGGCCGAGGTTCGTGGCTCATTGCCCCTCGAATCGGACATCCTGTTGTCAAAGTGCGTCGCAGAACTGATGATGGTAGAGAGATAGGGTTTACAGCTATAATAACAAGATCATGACAGGCAGGTACAAGAATTCTTTCCCAAACTCGAATGTTGCTGGCATGTGGTGTTGCGGTAGGTCCAAGCCGGGGTGCATACAGGAATCTGGGGTGACGAATTGGCACCAGATCGCGGGAAAGATCCGCACTCCTCGGCATGTGAAACCTTAAAAATATTCTAACGTTCAATCGCATAAGAATTGCAACAACACGTCCAGCTTACAGCTCGTCATAAAACCAAGCACCATGGCGGCAACAATAAAGGACAACTCAATTGCCCTCTCCCTCCTCTCACGCGCCCACTCTCCTGAGAGCACAACACGCATCTACACTGAGAAAATCAAGCAACGACCCCTCCATCTTAAGCCCACCACCGCACCTGTACCAAATGCCCAACAACAGCGGCGCCTTGCCCGCGCACGCAAGCTCTCCGATCGCAAGAAAAAGCTCAAACCCGCGCCTCTCTCCGCGCGAAAGAAGCGCACGTTAGGCCTCTATGAGATCCCCAAGGAGGCGCAGAAATACAGCATCTATGCGCCGCTGCACGCCATGTGGATAGGGTATATCCAGGAGTTATTATGGGATGGGAAGGGATTCAGACCGCTGGGGGCTGATGCGGCTGCGAAGCTGTGTGGTGCTGATTTCCATGGTGCGGAGCTGGAGGTTGTGAGGAGTAGGTGCGTGGGAAGAGTTGGGACGAAGGGGATTGTGGTTAAGGACTCCAAGCATACTTTCGAGATTGTGACGAAGAAGGATCAGGTCAAGGTTTTGCCGAAGGAGCATACGATTTTCAGGTTCTGCGTTCCGCCTCCTCTATCAGCGGAGGCCAAGAAGACAGAAGGCGGAGAGAACGAGGATGATGAGACACCAGTGAAGAATGGAACATCAGAGGAAACAGGCACAGAGACAGAATCAGAAGCGAATCCGTCACCAGAGACCAAAGACCTCATCTTCGAGCTCCACGGCAATCAATTCATCTACCGAGCCGCCGACCGCGCGAACCGAAAATTCAAATCCCATTTCCTCCCTGATCTCTGATTTTGGTTTATTTACCCGAGATCGGTTTCCCGAACGTTTCTCCAACAGAAAAGCAGCCTCCACCAAATGGTACATACGGTTCGAACTGCCCAAATTGAACCAGATTAGTCCAAGCAAAAACTTGCCTTTCTGATCGATCCAATTCCCCAGCAAAGCCCCTCTGTTGGTGCATGCCAACCGATGCCGAAGCCCCCAAGGAACACAGCATAATCCGTGGCCACGATCTAGATAGAAGGAGACACCAATGTCGCGTGAGGGATTGGGGTCCTTCTGGGCCGTGTGGTCTAGTCTAGTCTGGACACATTGTGCTGTCAATTAGAAGTACGGAGATACTCAACCGTTTTGAAGCAAGGGATAGAATAGCATCATCAAGCGAGGTGTGCATGAAAACCACCCACAACCACGAACGCCAGCCACGAGCAAGCACAGGTCAACTTGCGCCTGCACTTACAAGAAGTTCCGAGTCATGATATATGGAAAATGAGGCGAAATGCGCGCCGACCACGTCATGAATCCACGATACGATCGACATCGAGGCTTTGTTGTCACATATCAACTTTTGATCAGCCTTCGCGATCACCACCACCATACCGCAGCATAGAGATAACCCCCACATCACATCAGGCCTCAATGTATCCCAAAAAGGCAAGCACATCTGCTTTGAGCACACGAGGTCGAGATTCGACATGGCTGGTGGAGACTACGTTCATTCAATGGAATCTGATGCGATGATCGATAGTTGGAAATTGGAGATTGCAATTGAGATTGTGCAACCCTTGCAAGATCTCGAATGTAGATTAGCGAGCGAGCAGCGAGCGTAAACCAATCTTGAGATACACATACATGCCTAATCATATGCAGTGGGCAGTGAGCAGTGACATTATCATCGATAGATTAGCATAGCAGTCAATCGATACCTTACACTCGTACAAAACGTAATCTTACATGAGTCAACTGAGGAGCTGTATTTGATGTTCAGACGCATCTCACATACAGCTATCTGATCATGGAAATGAAATTATAATACGATAGCATTTTGCAAATGATACATTCGCTATGTATCATCCTCTCGCGGTTCCAACGTTAGCTCTAGTTATTAGCTAGATTGCCTGCCAGCCTCCATTGATTGACATCTCGGCCACGGAGCCTGTCATCGATAGCACGTAGCCATACACATAGTCATGAATACAATCGCTCGCCGATTCGCTCTTTTACGCCTCTGATTCTCATCGAAGCCAGACCAGCTCCATCAAGAAGCCAAAATGCTTCCCCATAAAAATACACAAGAAGTCCCAAGCACCAGTCCTGAAACTCCTTAGATACCAAAACATAGCATACCACCCAATCCCACCCCAGTGTACAAAACGCCGCGCTTTCTTCGTATTCCCCGGCATCCCATAACCCAAGAATTCGTCCCATGTGTTACGCCAATTACAGACAGATTTTCATGGATATCATAAAAGAACAACGAATGGTATTAACAAAGCACCGTAGAAACGACAAATCAATGCGCAGCAAATTCTTTGTCATCGTGTTTCTCAAAACATCCTAAATGTTTTGACCAGTCGATTAGCTCTCGGAAGCTAGACATAGGCATCTATCCCATGCTGCAATAATGGCCTGCTCCAGTTCGCAGGAATTGAATTTAACAACACTCCCCTACATGTAGTTGTTCTGGATGAAATGATTTTGTTGATTTAATGGCGTGTAGTGAGATTGGTATGGGTGATTCGGTAGTGAGAAGTCAGCCTTAGCTAATAATGGATTCAAAATCCCACTTGGCATTGGTGGACGAGGTGGCGGCGGTGGTGCAGGTGGAAGGCTGCTACTAGATTGTCCCTGCGTGGTGGGTGGGAAGAACTGCCCTAATGAATTTTGCTGTGCAAGCATCATCTGCTGTGCTTCCTCGGCGTCCCAACCCCATTTCGATCTCAATTCCTTGTTTAAGAAACCAACTTTCCAACCAGTCTCCTTGCGAATCTTTTCGAATATTTCGAGAACCTCCTCTTGCTCTCGTCGAATTACAAGGCACTCTGCTGCGATAGCAAGAGATCGGAGGGCGACACTCGCGACACCCCTGTCTTTAACATGCGCAACGATGCCACAAATTAACCGAGCATGATGCATCTGCAAGCTATTCATTTCCTCCGTCTCCTTGGACATCATTGGGTTGATTTGAGGTAACAAGCACATCGCTGTATGGTAGAACAAGCGACCCACAATGGTAGCACGCTTAATGAGCCTAGAAAGATAATTAGAGGGCATCATGGACTTGGGTTTATATCACTTACCAGACTTCTGGGAATGCTGATTTCGAGGTAGTCTGACTTGGGTGAAGAAATCCCATAGGCTGCATCGTTCTAGGAACAGCGCTATTCCAGCTATCGCAGAGATTCTTCAAATGCTGCCACTCTGCATATCTCTTCTGACGGCGCATCTGTTCATCATGCGGCGAGGCTTCCTGGAATCGAGGTATGGTTGCCCTGAAATTCGCAATCTTTCCAACAATGTATAGCATACGATGGACCCATATCTCTTCTTTCCCAGACTCATTCTCTTGTTGGAAATCCATATTCACGCCCCACTGATCTGGCTCCCATGCAACTTGCCAATTGAAATGCAAACAACTCAACAGCTCCATACCAATATTCAACCAAAAGCATGCTGCACCAATACCTGTGCTTCTTGCATTCCAACCGCACTCCTTGATCAAAGCTCGTGCTCCCGCGATATGGTTCATGCGCTGCATCGCACGCTCGGACATAATTTCGTAAACATTTAGGATTACAGCTGTAGTAGCACAGCACACGGTATCTCGGTCCGGATTCTGTAACGATCGAAGCAGTTGTGTCGTTGCTGTGTCATAATAGAACAAAGCCTTGTCCTCGTGGTACATGGGATTAACCAAAGTCAGGTGGCGCGCACCGCAAGCTAAAAACGCATTCAATAACATAGGCTCCGACAGTGCATGAAAAGGTAGCAGTCTTGAGAAGTGCTTTTGAGAATCCATACTATCCATCCATAGGCCGACCTCCTCACAGAAAACTTGCATGAATAATAGCTCTTCGGGAGAAGTGATGAGTTGTCGCGTCTCCGCCTCTGTTGTCGTCGATGGAGTCATAATCTGCTCCGAATTACTGTACGACGAAGAGGGTGGTGCAGTGAGAAATGATGCATCGCTGCCGGTATGAGAATGGTGTCGGCTCGCTTGTCGAGAATGCGCATAATCATGCTTAACACCGAGACTTCCATCTGTGTATGGGCCATTGTTCTGTATAGGGGGTAACGAATTGATACTTCCAGTCATCGTCGTGTCGTTCATTGCTGGTTGTCGAATCGGGAAATCAGTCGCTGGCTGCTCTTGAGGGGGGGTAGCCATCTGAGCAATATGGGCATATCGACTCAATCCACCCTTGTATTCAGACGCAATCTCTCTTGATTCATCTTGAAAATTTACTTTAATCAATCAGCAATTGCTTGTCCAAATTTAACATAGGAGGAATACCTTTCCAATCTGCAGTAGGTGGGATCATTGGTGGACTTTTGACAGTAGTGTCAATGAAATTCAATCGAACCCCTCTCTTACATGCTCGACTTGACTTTTTACAATTCTGACAAATTGGCATCTGTTCATCGCACTTCAAATGTCTCTCTCTGCAAGTCAAACACCCTGTGCGAACTCTCTTTGGCTTGCTCGCAGCTGCCAATGCAGCTGGAGAGATTGCCTCCCCACCAGTAGATCCATTCCCCGTCATCTGCAAGGAATTCTTTCGTTCTTTCTTTATTTCGGGGAACGGTGCTGCAGTGCGCTGCTTCTTTGCAGGCCGAGGACTGAGGTCGTTGAGGTGGTACGGTGGAGTGAAGACTTGTTGATCTCCAATCAAGGTCAAATCGGAGACAGTCGAGGCAGAGTATAGAGGAGATGGCTGATATGGATATTCGTTGTCAAACCCCGGCGCAAGGTACCCTTGATGATGGTAGTCTGCCACCTTGAAGACTCTGCGAATGTTCGCAGCGAACCTTGGAGTTGAGTGGAATGGTCTGTCGTTAACATTGGCCACCAATGCACAATTGACCAGTAAAAGAACTCTTGAGTGAGCTTGCGAAGATGGGAAGACACCAGATTACGAAGAGGTAAAGGTGATATTTGACGATTGCGCAGATTGAGAAATCCAGCTCTAGATCGGATTTCGTTGATCTGGATAAGGACGCCCCAATGTACCTACTGGGCGCGAACCTGAACTGAAACCAAGGAGTGGGAAGCTGGACCTTTGGTGCAGGAGAAGGGAAAAGGGAAAAGACACTGGACGCAAAGAGTGGCAGAAGTATTCAATTGTCGTAACGTGTAGATTGATTGAGTTCGAAATGAATTGAAGATTCGTGTAATAAAAGGTTAATTCTGCTTATGGAAGTCAGAAGTTGAAATGGTGGAAAAAGTCCCGAGTTGAGTTTGTCGATACTGGTAATGTAGCAAAGGCAGATAGAAAGGTGGATAGGATAAGTGGATGGGTCAGGTAATGGATAGGCCAGGTAGAAAATTACCGGCTTGAGTTGCCTCCGATGGCGTCTGGGGTGCTCGGCTACACTTCTAGTCGGAGAACTGTATGGCGGTATGGCAGAGACAGGCAAAAAAGTGGTAGCGGACGTAGTGCAACAAAACACAAATACATACAAATTATATGTCTTAATGGTTGAACAGGCGAAAGGGTGACAAAAGTAACTAAAGCTGAGACATAGATACACAAGGTCAGTGTCTGTAGGACATTAGAAGTTGTGGTGGGCACGAGCTGGATGAATAAATCTCATGGATTTCACATCCTGGACACGATGTGTGGATATTGGTCAGGCCACGGACAAGTCCAAATATGAAGCATCAACTCGTACGAACTTTGTAAGCTGACAAGTTGATTATATTTCGGGTCTAGTTACGCATGCATAAGAAGATGAATCTTTCGAGCTAAAACATGAAGTAAAATTCTCCATGTATTTCCTGCCATGCACAAAGTAGCATAAAGCTCCATGCCGGTTCGATATCACGGCGGCGACAAGGTATGGGTATGTATGGTTCCTCGGCACGAAGGTGAGCTGTCCGGACCTCTATCGAGACGGGAGCAGCCAGCAGCCACTGCTCGTCAGCGGCTCAATCCCTTGCTCATGTCTATGTTGATAATAATGCCCTTGTTCACTAATGCCATGGTCAACCAAGCACCCGTAGACGAAGCCAAAGAGCAATTGAGGTCACCTGGACGATTATATTGATATAACCAGCTCTTTCCAGAGAGATCTGCATGTCAATAAGAAGTATCAGATCCAGTATCAGACATGTCGTTCAACCCCTACCCTGTCATGTATGTTGCATGCTGCTGCTGCAGATGCAGATATCTGCACATGTACGCTCCACGCCTCTTTTCAAGCAAGCATCGGCAATTGGAGAATAATGAGGTGGAGGAGGGGAGGGCGTGTGGACTCGGAGGTCAATCTCTGCCATATCTGAAAACTGGTAAAATAAAGCATAGCCACGGTTGGTCAAACGAAGCCTTTGTCCCAATGTGTTTGGGGGTTGTGTTCGGATGTCAGGCAGTCCGTGAGACCAGGCTTGGAAAAGAATCACGGAGGAATGAATCTCTGATTGAGAATCGCGATTCGAGAATCGAGCACCGAAGCTGGAAAGGTCTCTCTCTTCATAATTGATATTCTTGCGCGCACCACCACCTATTCTAAAATATGTGGATCGGGTGACAAGCAGTTGACTAGCTGGCTAGAGCACGTTGCAATGTTGCAATGTAACCGTGCGATTTGAAATCCTAGAGAGAGGTGAGGACCTAGGCATGGAGTTGAGCTCAAGATGGGAGGATTTATCGACCACACGTCCAAGCACGGGATCCGATTAGGATTCCATGCTCCAGAAGTGAGACTTGAGCAGACAGCAGACCGGCAAATATAGCTTCTTTAAGCAATCCCCAAAATTCGAAACTTATATTGCTGCAAAGTCATGCAAAGCGATCCAGAATGGTGGAATTGTCCAAGCTCTTTTTTTTCCAAATCTCAGGGGTCGCAGTGTGTCATGCAGCGGGGAGTTCAAGTTCAAGTTCCTCCTTCTCCCTTTTCCTTCACCGTCTGCGCGTCCACTCCGGCAAACCGTCCACATAGAAATGTGGGGGCGAAGAAGAATCAACCATAGTTGTGTGTCTGGGGTCAGATTATGTTTCTCGCCTGATGATGAATGTCTCTCAAAACTGGCGAAGGATCATCAAAACTCAATTTAAACTTCGATATCGGCTCGACTATTCCATGATTTCGTCTCAAGCCGTGAAATCGTGCGATGAAACAATCAGTTTCTCTAAATAGAAAGAGCCTGGTACCAACCTTAATTCCAGAACGCCCAAGCTCAACTGACACATTCACGCGAATTTGAGAGACAACAACGGCTTCACGTTTGACCCAAATCTGAAAACCAACCAGTCGTAAAGAGATCGATACCAAACTGCTTTTGCAGCACGAGCTCCCATTATCGACGATCCGTCACAATCATTTACCGGGAGCTGAGAGAGGGTCATGGCCCAGACGCAGACTCTCCCGCCGGCCCAGCCCGCGTACATCCTTCGTGGTCACAACTCACAAATACATTCAGCGCATTTTATTCGCTCCAATAGTCGTCTGGTAACTGGAGACGCGGATGGTTGGATTGTGGTATGGAGTCTCGCGACGAAGAGGCCCGTCGCCGTGTGGAGGGCTCATGAGGGTTCTATATTGGGCATTGGAGCTTGGGGAGATGGCAGGCTAATCACGTGCGTGGGTTCACACTATCTTGTTGCGGTTTCATGGATGAGTTGTTCTTTTTAAGATAATAGACATGTCTCAAGTGTCATGTTATTGTTATCGTCCGAGAAGATATGCCAAGCTGCTATACTCTTTCCAAAGAGCCGAAGCACATTTCTCGCTTGTCTCAAACCAGCCATATCGTCATTTCACCTTTGAAGATTGGCAATATAAAGACTAACAACAATCAACAGACATGGAAAAGACAACAAGCTTATTGTTTGGAAGTTCTCCGCAGAAGATGAAAATTCTATGAGCAAAGTCCTCCCAGTTGATGCAGTACAAGAACCACGAAAACAGCCATGGCTTCTTCATGTCTTACAAGTAAACACCATGAACTTTTGCTCTTTCGCACAAGCAGATATTCCATCTTCACATACAACATCTGATGAGCTGCTGATCGCAGTTCCAAACACCATGAGTTCCGAAACAGTGAGTCGATTCGAGCTCACATCTAAACCTAACTAATGTCTCAGGTCGACATCTTTCAGCTTCCATCCAATAAACGTATCCACACCATTCCCAGTGATCCTTCATTTAAGGGTGGCATGATCATGGCTCTCTCTATCTTCTATCACACTATCACACACAACCTCACCGTTCTCGCAGGCACCGAAAGCGGCCACACATTCACATCCATCCTCATCACAAAAAACAACAATACACAGGCCTGGAAAACAACATACATATCCAATCCGCACTCCCAACCCATTCTCTCGCTCTCGCCATCTCCAGAAAAGAGCTTCTACCTGACCAGCTCCGCTGACTCCATCATCGCCAAACACCCCATCGAAATCAACTCACCAGGCACCACCAAAACTGCACAGACGAGGCACGCAGGACAACAGAGCCTCAGAATCCGAGACGACGGCCTGATTTTCGCTACGGCTGGTTGGGACGCCAGGGTTCGGGTATACAGCTGCAAAAACATGAAGGAATTGGCGGTGCTCAAATGGCACAAGGAGGGCTGCTATGCTGTGGCTTTTGCGGATGTTTGTGTTAGCGAGAACTCCAATTTGAATGTGCATGAAAAAGATGCACAATCCAGAAGCGAGGATAAGGGGAAGGACATGGTACTCGGCAGTGTGAAGGAACAAAGATTGGCCAAGGCCAAAGCAGCGCACTGGCTTGCTGTTGGTAGCAAAGATGGCAAAATTAGCTTATGGGATATTTTTTAATGAAATATGCCAATGTCAGACAAAAGAAAGCTCAATATAATTACCCACACGCATCACGTTCGTTCCGAAGTAGTTCCCAAAATCCATTCCCAAATCAACCTCCAGCTGTTCTGGAGTGGGAGGAGCGATGGTTCTAGTGCGGGTGATAAGACCTGTTGGGAAGGTGCGATGGAGGTGGACGTCTAAGGCTAGGAGGATCACTCCTGCCTGCAGCATGAGTATGTCTATAAAAAGAACGGAGAATTGAAGCCAAAAAAAAGTCGATAATGTGTGTCCGAAAACAACACTTTGGGATTCGGAAGTGATATTATGAATCGGGCGAAGGAAACGATGGAAAGAACGAGGCACACGAAGTCCAAAATCAGCAAGATGCCGTCAGCGATCAGCCTTCGACCGCTGACGTTCAGATCTCGATGATCTCTTCATTTTGGGGGCTTGATGGTGCAGTAGGCCATCCTGATGGATGTCCATATGATATTTAAACCATACTAAATTTTGAAAGCACATCAAGAAATGACACATTGAGAAGTATTCGAATAACGAATCTTACCCCGATAGTAGGTATGATGAAGAACGTAGAACGGCAGGAACCAGACTCGGCAGCAGCGATGATGTTGAGCACGAAGCTCGAAATGGTAGGCACGAGGGTGAGCAAAAACAGGGCGTTGGTCCAAACAAGAAGGTGCTTGCGACACCAGGAAGCAACGACCGACAACATTTTGAGAGTCGGATGGGGGATGGAGGATTTCTCAATGTGTGATTTACTGTTGGAGATTAAAATGGTGCTGGATGCTCGAGTGAATGGGTGCTTTGGCAGTGTGTGATCGTGATTAGAAGATTGAACCTGGGCATCTATAGAATTTTGAATAAGTAGCTAAAAGACAAGTATTCTCACTATCCTTAATGTGTACTAATACTATGATGATTGCACTCATGCTAGTATCTTGTATACGTGAGCACATTATATAGTGTATTTGTTAAGTGCATCTCAAACCGTCATTGAGAGGCTCACTAAATGAACCTTTCATCGTTGAGAAAACGAGTAAACCTCACTCAGCATCATTACGGAGCATATTGATATATCCAAAAGTCCCACTAAAGTATCCGCTCATTCGTGCGTGGAGTCTCGTGAAGTGAGAGCATCATCGTGTTGTTCTTTATGGGCCTCGCTAGTAGACAAAGGGTTGGCGAATACGTGACTGTGTCTGGACCATCACGAGGTCTGGACATCGTGAACCGAGTCTTTAAGGGACCGAGGGAATCAACATCATCATTCATTATTTTGGCGAGGGTTCAATATGCATGTAGAACTGACACATTTATAGTTTAGCAACTTTGCTACAGGTTCCATGAAAGCAAAGACATACAGTGGCCGTGATGAGATTGCAACGCAATGTTTAAAGTTAAACATTTATATATAAGTGTATATGTAACTATCAATATTGAACCAACGTGACCATGATCGTATCCAAAGTACAATGAGATTCCCTTGGTCTTAATTATCTATCATATTGTCAAGACACGTTCCTCGAAAGTTCGATTTCAAGCCTCTGGCCGATGAACAGCCACAGCTGGACCCTGTCCCTTAGCAGCAGCCTCAAGTTTGACGATTCTATCCATCGCTTCCATGTAAATCTTCGTTTGCTGTTAAACAACATTAGTTTGCAAACTACTAACTTGCGAGGACATGTCTCGAACTCACAGCATACGAAAAGTGGAACCCTACGGTCCAAAGGTCAGCAACTCGAGAACAGTACAGGCAGGACATGTAGTTTCACTCACCCAATACGC
This sequence comes from Margaritispora aquatica, assembly GCA_007644065.1. Lineage (NCBI taxonomy): Eukaryota > Fungi > Ascomycota > Leotiomycetes > Helotiales > Discinellaceae > Margaritispora > Margaritispora aquatica. The sequence goes on from VJWN01000003.1 coordinate 1,856,531, forward strand.
TTTATGAAACATGTCGGAATCGCCTCTCAGCTCCTCGATCGGAATCATATACCCTCCCCTCGTGCCAAACAAATAGTCCAAAAACTTAGGCATACCCATCTCCCTTAGGCTTTTGCTTCGGGAAGTTTAACTACAGAGGAAATTGGGGACTGATACTCTAGTTATGCGTCTACGGAAGGCGTCATGGCTAATCTGATTATTGTAAAGTTTGTCCTTCTCTGATGTTACCTTGGGATTTTTATTGGTTCCATACTTACTGCCTTCGGAAGTGCAGTTTTATTTGGTCAGTTCACAGTCGCACTCGAGACTAGCGTAGTTTATCGTCGGTTAAATAATCTTAGGCAAAATAGGCGTAGATAGCTTCTGTAAATGCGTCACATTGTTTTATAAATCTGAGAAAATAGGCTGGTCTAAATAGCTCAGGTACTGAGGATTATGGGTGTAACCACATTTCTTCTGGCCACGAAAGATTTGCTTACACGAAAACAACTCGGAATGATGCCATATTTTGGTAACATACAATCTAAGCAATGAAAAGCAGCGAAATATTCTCAATAAATTTAACGCTAGCCCGAGAACTCTCAATCCACAATGGGCACATAGAGTTCCTCCTTAGCCTCAGGATTTTGTTCTGTCTTCACCAGGATGTCATTCTTCTGCAGCTTGCTATGAGCGAATAATGGAAACCCCCTATTCACAACGGGTTTCGTCAGAAGTTACTTCTCAAGGAAATTGGGAAGATAGGTCTGGCGTTCGTTTATTGCGCATTAAGCCTACGTTCGCTAATCAAAGCCGGTATGTATGCTCTCCTAGTAGCGAACAGGTTGCTGATATGCGATAAATACTCTGGACAATGTGAGAAATGCTGAATGAGATGGATATTGATGACAGAGCCAAAGTGATTTGTAGATGAAGTGGAGCGCGAATATTTAACAACGTTCCGGGTTGTTCAGGGAATTTCGATCGTTTCGTCACCGTCGAGACTTGTCCACAAGCTTTCCAGACTTGCACTAAGTAGACACTGCATAACGATCAAGAGTGTCTCATCTGACTCTCTCCACCTAGCGTGAAGACAAGGGGCAGTCCCTTAGAATTTACTTGGCTCGAGGAACAGAGGGCTCTCATCTTCTATTCCACAGTTTGGAGGGCTGTACTTTGCGACGAAGCGGTTGCCAATACTAACGAATTTTCTAGTCGACTAAGTCTCAGTCGCCGTCCAAGTATCCAAGAGGATAGATTTCCCTCTCGGGAGATAACCGACTAGGCAAATCTTCTCAACTCTTGTTCAATACTCACAGCTGTATTATATGAGCAATGTGCTTAGTGTTGCTTAGTTCGATTATACGACGGCATAGCTTTGAACCTATATCTTACGCAAGCAGGTAGGAAAAGTAGGTGGCTCGGGTTAGGTCTTTCAGCTAAAGATAATTTACCTGCTAGTATTTTATACGCGAGGTCACATGATATCCAACTAGGTCGCTTCCTGTCCGACCTAGTAGGCCGTTGGCTGGCCGCCTGCTTGGCCTAGGTACAACATAAGGATTGCAGTAGTACGCATAAGGTACCATCACAAGTCAAGTCACCGACCAGCTTTAGTAGCACGGAACTCAACATCCACGATACACGGCATCTAGGTATCCACCAATCCTATCAAGCCATTCAACGCCTAAGATACCTTCCCTACAAATCACCATCTACTTCCAACACCACACCAAACGACATGACCTACAACGTCTACAAAATCAAATACACCATCACCATCCCCGATCCCGACATGCCCACCCCCCGCTGGCACCACGAGATCTTCGTATGCACCTCTCCCCCGTCCACCGGGTTCGGAGGAGGCGGCACCACGCACCACGTCACGGGCGACATCACCGCCGCGTCGGGGATGTACTACGAGACTCGGCCCTGCCCCACGCGCCCCGAAGACATCGAGACGTTTCACAGCCGCGAGTTCCTGGGCACCGTGAAGAGGGACCAGTATCCGGCTGAAATGGATAGGGTGCTGAGGGCGTTAACGCCCCCGCCGAAGCAGAAGGCGTTTAATGTCAAGACGATGAGGACAGAGCAGGTGAAGCTTGATGGCGAGAGGGAGGTGGGATTTTATCAAGTTGGGGAGGAGAGGCCTAGGATGGTGAAGTGTACGGAGTGGACTGTTGAGCAGGCGATTCCGGCGCTGTATGAGGCTGGTGTTTTGACGTTGTGAGGAGCTGTATGTAGCACGCAACAAGCTTGATGCAGTTGCTCGGTGTGGGTAGATATATATGTCTGCCCATAACATGCTGTCCTCTGTCTGGAGGTGTACGATCGAGCTCAAGGACATGGTTGTTGTCTCGAATATCTGCCTTTCTTGCAGCTTGCCTCTCGGTAACGGCTTCAGCAGTAATATAATAGAGGTAGATGCATTGCGGACACGATGGGACTGCTTGCTCCCGCTCATTGAGGCGTGAACGCTCGCATAGATGGCGAGCAACGTCTGGTTATAAGACTACCTGCTGTGTTGGTAGGAAAATTGAACCACACAAATCAACAACAAATCGAAACCTCAAACTCTCACAACAAGTATACTGTTCAACTCGCGTGAAGTATCTGAGGTGTACACTAAGCTTGGCAGGATTGTTATTTCTCGAATGCAGGTAACAGGTTTCTCCCTAGCTTCCCCACACAGTCTTATCGAACTATCGACCAAAAATATGGCTCATGTGAGAAAACTGACATTCTTTTCCTTTAGCTGTGGCATTGAAGATTCTCTCTCCGCCATTGGTTTGATTACGAGAAAGCAATGTAGCAGAGTAGACAAATGGAATAGGTGAGCAAGCAAGTAACTGATGACAACGAAGTACAGATCATTGAACCACCATCACACTGATTTAAGTGACAACACGCATCCCGGATAATATTTCGAAGGGAGAGAGTGTGTGCGGACATCCACTACAAGAGTAGATATTTGACACACCTGTGCTTTGCTACAAGGTTATTGAGATTACTTTTTGATTAAGGTCGCGCTATTTCCCCCAAAACTGACAATGCCGTTGTGTCGCTGAAAGGCAAGCCAAGTTTACCTTACCTTGCCCACCTAGGCAAGCATAACAACAAATAGTACGCCCGAGATGCTACTGGAGATGTCCCAAAATGCCACTTTTATCCATGCCCAAACCCCTTTAAATTCCTTCCTTATTCATCATCTTTCTAGGAGCTCCAGAAAACCATCGATACTTGAGTGACCAGGAGATTAGTTGAGTACAGAGGCTGATCATCATGCGCACCGCCACATGGCTTTCTCGTCGTATCAAGTCCTCAATGAGGAAGGTCACATGCATATCTCGTAGCAAGATCTCGCCGGAACTGGGAGCATAATTGACAGAATAGAGGGTATTATTATACAGCAGAACCCACCCGACATATGTGGAACTCGTCAATCGTAGCCTAGACGTGTTTTTTTCATCTCCTCTTCACTGCGGTGTTCAGGCAGTCCAAGACCTGAAAATATTAGCCAAAACATCAATTTTGCATGGAAGAGAATAGTAACTTACACCTTCAGCAATAACACCTTGGTTGAAGAGATGCTTGCTAATACCCTTCACAAGCTCCATCTGCTCCTCTAGCGTCAATCCAGTAATAGCGCTTTCAATGACACCTCCAAGCGATACCTTGTAGACTGCAATGAAGCTGTGGTAATACATGTATGCGAAAAATCCCATGATGAACTGGCAATCCATACGATCAGTGATTCCACCATGGCCAGGAATCGAGTCACCGAAATCCTTGATCTTGAAAGTACGCTTAAGTCCTGAAGCGAAGAAGCCTCCGAAAGGAGCAATGAGAGATGCAAATGTTGCGAAGACCAGAATGTGGATTTGCATAGGTGCCATGGAGAATGACTTGGCAAAAGGAAACCAGATGGGAAGATAGTAAGTGTGTGGCAAGAAGACTGGGTTTGGTGTGCACTGAAGACCAGTGAAGATGGTTGCGCCGAGATCCTAATTTACGTTAGTATATGGGGTTTAAAAGGGTGTGATGTCTTACATTGACAGGGCAGACGAAATACTTGTAACGCATCAGGACATTGGTCATGGCCACTCCGAAAATCACAGTCAAAAACCAGGCCCCCACAAATCCTTCAACCGTCTTCTTTGGAGATAACTTAATGAGCTGTGTTCGTCCGAAAGTGATACCGCAAATATATGCAAAAATGTCGTTGCAAATGACCAAAGAGACTGGTAGGAAGAACCAGATCATGCCTTCGAAAACATTGTTCATGATGAAATGTGCTTGAACCACAATCAAGTATAGTGCCATATGCGTCCAAGCGAATTGTGTAAACTGGAAACGATAGTGTCCAGCTTGTAATGATGCAACGAAGAAAACAAATCCTGCCTGCTGTCAGCCCCTATCCTTACACGATTTCCTTCCACAACATACCGATTGTGTAGAGCATGAAACTTATGAATCTATGGTGAGTCGCAAATGGCAAAAGAACCTTGTCCACCAGTACAATGTGTTTAAAGTAGTAAATGACGCTCTCGCCGTACAGAAAGTACATTGTCGTAGCCAGCCAATACCAGTTGAGAGCTTTTGTAAACTTGAGTCTTCGCGCTCGACTCGGGACGTTTGCGATTGCAATAACCTCTTTGAAAGATATTATCTGAACAGCCGTCACAATTGCGATTATGTAGATGTGCCCCGCGAACATGGCTCCAAAGAACAGACCGATCATTACGAATGTCCATATTGATCGTGTAATAAACGTTGCCTTTTTCTTCTCGTACTCTGACACTGGAGCTTCCTTCTCCTACTCCAAGTCAGCGACTGTATACTTCGCAGAGTCTCTACTATGAATTCAAGCTTACCTCTGCCATCCCATCGACTCCATTTGGCTTGAGGGGAGATCCAGGTTCTGAAGCAGCCTCACTAATGTCTGAAAAGCTGCTTCTCCGGCCATCTGCGCTCGAGCTATGCCCACTCCTATGGTTGAACTTGATGTTGCGACGAGGCTTAGCCATTTTTGCTGGCTAAGTTTTGGAGAGTACGAGTGTTGAGTTTTCTGTGTTTTCCTGTGTCTTCCGCGAATCTTGATTTTTATTGACTTTAGACCGCCAAGGCTTCGAGTATCTGCAGAGTGTCTCCGTTTACGATTGATGCGATGTAACTTATGCCTTGCCCTACGATGGTATACGAGAGGAAAAAAGGCGGGAAAGAAGAACGTGAATTAACGCTGAATACAGATGAAGATAGTGCCTGCAAGAGACTCTTGCGACGATTGATGGGGGGGTGGTGAGAATTATCAAAAGCTGTCGTTGTCTTTTACTTCGCGAGGTCGCGCTGACGTATCTGAAGCCTGCCCTGCCCTGCCCTGCGCCCTGGCCCAATTTCTTTTAGGGGCCGTTGTTCGCTGGTTCGTTGGTTCGTGTCTTAAAAGCTTGTGATAAAATCGCTTAAAGTTTACGTTGAGTAAGGAGTAAGGTATGGGAAGGAGAAGCCAGAGAAATGCGGTCAGAAGTGAAGTATAAAATAAATTCACAGGATGGCAACACTTTGGTAAATTTCATACAACCAACTGCCGAGAGTTCCCAAATGTTGAGTGTCTAAAATGTTGAACGGTCATTGAAGCCCCCAAGTTGCTTTTGTTCTTTTGTTCCTCCCATCTTTTTTCCCCTTCCCCGCCTGCGGAGCGGACATTGAATAATCCCAAACAGCCCCGGCCCAAGCGGACTTCAACTCCACAACACCAGCACCAGCACCAGGACCCAGCACGGTCAAAATTCGCCCGAGAGGCGGTCAGTCAAGGCAGAATACCTCGAAAGTCAATTCAGACCGCGTATGACACGCGCTCGCGGATGTCGTTTAAATGAATTCTAGCATTCTCCAATGACGACTCCATGGAATGGCTGGGCACGACGACGGAGAGGACTTCTTCGATGACGATGATTTGGACGCGTTACCCAACGATGCTTTACTAGAATTGGAAAATAATGCTATTCAATTTACACAAGCCCAGACCCAAGCTCGATATATACCTCCTCCGTCCTCCGATTATGGCGACGATTTTGAGGACGAGGATCTTGATGATGCTGTAGTGATTGATGAATCGAAGAGCACACCCGCTATTGTACCTTCGTATACAAGATACAATGCTGGGCAGGCAACACAAAGAGAGCAATTTCGACAGCTACGCTATGGAGCAACAAGTCACCATGATCAAATCTTACCTGGCAATACACGTTCAAACGGTCCTCCAAGGTTCAGTCAGACATCCAGACTTCCTTCTCACCCTCTGCCCTCTAATCGGCTTGCATCGCAAGCCGATGTGTCTGGCAATGCCTCACCACAGGGATCGCAATCAGCTGGGGAAGGAGCACGGCATTACGAACAGAGAATCGAAGAGGTAGCGTCCATGTTGTCAGAATCACCAAAGCTTTGCTAACTCCACAGAGATGGGACAAGAAATCAGTAGGCTAAAGGATAGTCTCAACGCCAAAGCCGGAGAAATTTCGATTGTACGAAGCAAACATGAATCAACCGTCAAGGAGTATGAGAAGGAATTGGTTGCATTGCGGAAACTGAACGAAGATAAGCTCGCACATCAGCACAAGGCACTTGAAGCAGCCAGGCTTGCAGAACAAAATGTGGCTATCGAAAAAGAGTTCTTGCAGAGGGAATTGTTGGACGAAGCGAACAAGAATAGACGTCTTACTAGAGAGAAGAGAGCCGAGAATAGCGATGGACCTGTGACCACCCCGAGGAAGAAGAAAGCTCTACCACATCGAGATGGCTTTGATGATGACGAGATGCAGATTATCTCTCCATCAAAGTTATCGCCGTCGAAATTCCAGAAGAGGCTTCATGGATCTCCAGCGAAGCCTGGCAAACGGAAAAGAAAGACGGATGACAGTCCAGCAGGCCAACTTGAAATCCATGTCGAAGATGCCCCTGATTTTGACGTTGAACAAAGGAATGCAACGTTGACTGAAGCTCTTATTGCAAAATTAGACATCAATGATGATCGATACGATGTAAGTATAGCTTCAGCTCCAATCAATCAGACTATAACATTTTATAGTTTCTTGGAAGTATGCTAGACCATCGGATAGATTCAGATCATCTGAGGACATTAGAAGAGTTGGGAAATCATTCATTGCCATCCGCTCCAGAAGAATCTCTACAGTCTACCATTTTGGGAAAGCTCCCTGCCCTCGGCTTCAAAAAATCTTCGATTTCCGTAGACTTTTGTCAAATGTTGATAGCAATATGGAAAGATTGCGTCAAGGAGGGATTTGTAAGTTCTCCTAGTGGATTTCCATGATTAATGTTCTAAACCATATTTTCAGTTTGGACCAGTAGGCCTTTTGATTGATATGGTGACCTTCGCCTTGGAGCTGACAACTCCATCAATTGCACCTCAATTGATTGCATCCCTCGTACCAGTTGTTCAAGATACTGCCGACCTAGTCTTTGTTCCCAGGTACAAGAGGTCTCCAAAATTGCCCGATAAGGAGATTGATGGAACTGCTTGCATGTCTCTGCTTCAGCTCGTTGTGCAAGGTTGCATGTCAGATCGTAAAGACATAATATCATTCTGGGAGCTCATGCGACCTGATTTCATCCAATGTACTCTCAGTCCAAATCAAATCAGGACGGATTTCGAGATCATGCTCCGTCTGCTATCAACAAGTGTCATGAAAGATAGCTTTGGCTCAATCGGGCCCTTTGAATACCTTCTTCATGGAACTCAGACCCGAGACATTTTGAGCCGCCTGATGCATTTCATTGCTGAAGTTCCATTATTGCCGCTGACAGGCGAGAAATTTGACTCGGAGGTTCTATCAAACGAACGTGTACAGATCCTTCAGCTCATGACTGCTATGCTACGCTCGCCATACGCGGGCAGAGAAATTGCATTGCATCCTCAGATGATAGGAGAACTTGTGGGTCTTCTATCAAACGAACTAGATGTCTTGTATGATTACAAGGCTACGTATGAGAGCAGGTATGTTTCGTGCCCGTAGCATTTTGCTTATCCTAATAAGTCTAGCGCACGAATCATCAGTCTAGTAACCCGCTTCCTATACCAAGTCATCACGAAATACGACGATATTGTAGACATGCAGAAGAAACTCGAGGCCGTCCGAGGTGGCAACCACAAGTATCTACTGTGCTTGTCAAGACTGAGCTATATCGAAGATGATTTGGTGCTAGAAGCTGCTATTGACCGTGATGTAGTTGAGCTAGCGGTGGAGTTGCTGGAGAGGAAAGTCACGCCTGAGGAGGGCGAGGCGATTTTCGCTGCATTTGTGAATCCTTGAGTATGGTGATGGGAATGGGAATGGGAAACGGACGGTTGTGTTTTAGTGTATTTGGTAGGTAGGTAGCATTAGTTGGAGTTTAGTTATGAGGGACAGCAAGGAGCAGCTATGGCCTACTTATATTATGGTGTTGGCACCTGGAGGCATGTGAATGGGGTTTTTTGTTCCCAATCCATAAGCGGCAAGCCGAAGAAATTCTCTTCCTTACAAAAAAAACAATACCGTGCTCGAGGTAAGCAAAACTCCAGGACTCCCTCTGGAGTCTCTTAGAAACCCTCGGAGAGAATTTTCAGCTCGAGAAGTGTGGCGAAGGTACTATTTGGTCGTTGTCGTTGTTGTTATCGTATCAATTTACTCCTTGCAAGGCCTTGTCGAACCCAGGCGTTTGTTTGTTTGTTGATCCAACCTTGACCTAAACCTCGATGCCTACCTATTGCGCCATGTGAGATTTGCTGGTTGTTTTGTGTTGGGGGTTTGGAGAGTTGGTGGGGTATATAAATCTCAACTTCAATGTTAGGGTTGGGGATTGGGGATCAGCGTGCACTTTGTATGACTGTCATGGTTGACTTGCTGAGGGAGGACGAATTCTCAGTTCTCAGTCCTCAGTCCTCAGTTCTTGTTTCTTGGTCTCGGTTTTCAGTTCCCGCGATCAAGGATTCTCTTACTAAAGCAAAGTATTTTATATACTTCTACATCTATCTTCTTAGCATACCTAAACATGTGATGTGTTATGAGACTGAGTCGACTCTACTAGAAATTTAGTAGAATAAAGTAAGAGAGCGACGCTGCTAAGAGCTAAAGCTGAGAACTGAGAACTGATGACAAGGCGAAGGATACCTACCTAGACTAGGCACATTATGAATGCTTATGATTTGGAATTGGAATTGGAATTGGATTGAGTTGATTGGAATCGATACGCGCTGATGCAAGACGACACGAATGCTATGCACAAAACTAATGGTACTGTACCTCATATACACACGCTCTGTCGCACTCCGCACTCCGCCCTCTCCTTCACAACCTCAACCTCAGCCAAAACCAAAACCAACTCAAGGTCACTGAACTTAACGTCCAGTGTTCTCCTTCTATCTTCAACGCTAACGCAAACGACACGCTTCTCGCTCGCTCGCTCACTTTCATCACAACGACGCAACAACGCAACGCAACTTTTGCCATCCACGCTCGCTCGCTTAAAGCTAAGTCAAACCCAACCCAACCAGACAAAGCACCATGTCCCAACATGCTCCAATACCCTAGTTCTTTCCACTCCATCCAACCCATCCCCTAGGCATGATCCTCCAGATTTTGACCTCCCCACTACGCAAATCATCAAGCTTGTAGCTCTCGAGTTTCACCTTTTTGCTCTCACGACCTTGCTCCCAAGCACGAACCTTCTTCTTGTTCTTTGTGCCGTCCCATTCGGCAACAACACCAACATGGTCTGGCTTGCCAACCTCCATGCTGTACTTGGCGTGCATCGGGCCATGCTTGCCTTGAAACTTGGTATTTCGCAATGTGATAATATCACCTGGCCGGATTTCATCGTTTTGTTGCGTCGAGGCGTTGGCAAGATTGCTATAGACGACTGCACCGTACGCACGAGTGCCGATTGGTAGGAGAGCATTGGGTAGGGGCTTGAGTAGCTCCTGAATTAAACCGTGAGGTGTTCCGTCTCCAACGACAGTTTCCTTCTTTGACATTATAGCTTCCGAGATGCGACGGCCGAATTGTTCGTGGGCTTGTTCTAGTTGGTCTTGGCGTTGGCGAGCAGGTGGCTGCTCATGTCTTTGCTCGAGCTTTACATCCGCTGGATTTTGTGCATCAAATTGTGCTGTAATGATTGTCTGCGAGTAATCCAGATACAGAACATAAATCTCCTTGGTAACCAAAGACTTTGATGAAGACTCTTCCATTTCGAACAGAACATCTCGTCGGCCTTGCAACACTGGGGGCATTCCTTGAGGTTGCGTCCACCAGAAAGATTTCGGTGCTAAATCGATGTCGTTTGCAACAAAACCAGAGTCCATCGACATCCTGCTGAGTTCAGTAGATCTTCTGCCTGTAGTTGCTGTTCTTTGCAGGTCAACGGATTGTTTGGCTCTTCCGCCAGATGGCATAAATCCAGGCGTATTAGGAGCGGATCTTTCTTGTATCGGGGCGGCAAAGGTTCTTGGTGGAGAGGCAGAGTATAAGTCTTCTTCACTCTGAGGAGAAACGATTGGTGGACCAGGCGGTGGAGGCGGTTGTTTTGGGCCAGTATATTTATAAGGATCATATTCATCATCGTTCTGTTCCCAAGGAGCGGGCATTTTGGATGGAGGCGGCGGTGGAGGTGCAGCTCGAGGTACATCTACTGATTGCCGTGGATTGAAAGGTGGTGGCTGCGATGGTAATGGTGGAGGCATGGCGCGAGGAGCGGTGGTCGGAGGTAGTGGCGGAGGTGCGAATGATGGCGACGTGATAGGTGATTGAACAGACGGGCTATCCTCAAATGTTGGTTCTCTTGAATGAGATTTTAAAGCATCTTTGTGGGGAACCGCAGACGCGATGTCAGTATCGTAATCACCCTCATATTCTGTGACCTCTTCTTCACTATCTTCTTGTGCTGGTGCTTTATTTGCGGGCGCTTGATGAGGTTGCTGATCAAAAGTTGACGATCTGCTAAGGGATGTAGTTGGAGGTGGTGGTGGAGGGGCACGGTTTTGTTGTTGAGTAACTGGAGGTGCGCCTGGAATAGGGGGCGGGAGTCGGCTAAGTCGCTTATTTCCAGGAGTTGTTGGTGAAGTTGGCGAATTGTTTATGTCTGAACCAAAATAAGACATCCTCTTACCGCTAGGCGACATTGGAGACGTAGGCCCTTCTGCTGATCTTGTAGGTAGTTGTGGTGCATCTGACTTGATATCGGAAGTAGACAAATTTTGAGCATGAATGGAACTTTCGTCATCCGATTCGGATCCAGCACTTGGAGACATCGGAGCAGCAACAGGTCGGGCTAGCTATATTAGCAATTTCCACGCTCAATCTGATTGAAAACCTACACTCTTTTGGTAAAGGTGGTGGTGCGGGACGGCCACCCGGCACTGGTGGAGCACTAGACTCATTGGTTGGAACTAGAAATCTGTTCAGCAAGCGAGCAAATTATTGAAGCAGCGTATCTTACCTGGCGGTGGGGCAACAGCTCTTGGCTGAGGAACAGATTCCTCAATATCAGGCACTTCATCAGCTGGTCGAATCGATGAGATAGGGGTTTTCTCTTCCTCCTCGATTTGCTTGTTTTCTGTCTCTGAACTTCGCACACGAGACATCCCGGGAAGTGGAATCATAGGCACCGGAGGTGCACGAGATACTGGAGACACAATATCTTCTGATTGATCCTCTGCACGCTTGTCCGAGATTGACTTCTTCTTTTTCGGAGGCGGCATTGGGGGCATTCCCATTCCCATGCCTCCAGGGGGACCAAACATGCCATGCATACCCATTCCACCACTCATCTTTGCCATGCGAGCTCTCAATTCTTCTTTCCTTCGCACCTCTGGGTCAATATCGTCCTCTTCCTCTTCTTCCTCGTCATCCTCGACAATTGGTGGTTCCTCTTCTGATGCCCCCTCTTCCTCTCCAACATCTGGCCCTCGAATTGGGGCTGCCTGTGCCCGAGCAGGTGGTGGTGGCGCTACTGATGTTCTTCTTGGCTTCTCATCACTATCGTCCCTGCCAGTAGAGATTTCCTCAGGCTCCTCTGTGGTATCACCAGCTCCGGACATATCTGCATCATTTCCATCTCCAAAAGTTTCACGAGGATGAACTGCTCCTTCAAGACCAGCCTTGGAGGATTTTCTTCTTCGAGGCTCGCTTCGTCCCTCCTTGGCCGAATCCATCGATTGTCTGCTCACGGGCTCAACAACTTCAGCATGCGACTCTTGGACTTCTTCGTTGACTTCGGGGGTGTCGTGAGACTCAGCACGCTTCTTTACCGGACGCTTCGGCTTCTCTTTCTTTTGTGCAGCATCTGCATGGCGTGCGGCCTGTTCCATCTGTTGCTTTTGAAGAAGTGCAATACGTTCCTTCAAACTTGTCGGCTTTGGTTGGTCCTCATCCCCACCTCCATTTGAGGCTGCAGCTAATCCACTTCTTTCTGCTAATTCCTGGTTCTCGGTCTCCTTCGCAGCAATCTCAGGATCTTCATCTCGTCGATAGATCTTTTGCGGCAGGGCCTCGCGAGGCACTGGAACATAGGCATTTTTGCTCGGCGGGGGAGCTACGAATGGCTTCTTTATGAAATTATTCGAGCCTCCTGAGCCCAATCCTCCGGGTTTGAATGGTGCAACAGGCGGGGCAGCTTTGTTGAAAGCCGCAATACGGTCTCGGAACGAGCCTCCGCTGGGCTTTTCGGACACTGGGGGAGGACCAGCAGACCTTGAGGATGCTGGGATTGGCTTTGAGACCGGCTTAGAGGCAGGTGGGGGCGAAACCTCCGTCTGTTGCTTTGGTGCAGGTGGTGGAGGTTCTCTCGCAACTGGCGGTGGTGCTACGATTTCTGGTACCCGCTCCGGCTCCGGCTCTGGCTCAGGTTCTTGAATTGGCTCTGGTTGCACTGGCTCGGGGATTGGCTCAGGTACAGGTTCTTCTTTCTTTGGACGACTGACACGGGTTGGTCTTGGTGGAGCTACGGGCTCATATTTCTCGACAAAGTTCCTAGGAAAGATGCCTTCTTGCGTAATTCCTGAAGCATCCACGTAGTTTCCAGTGTACCAATCCTCCTCATCATCCTCCGTTACTTCGATGATTTGCCCATTGCCGAAGTGAAGGTCATCCTCATGGGGTGAAGTGTATTCGTAAATTGCCTTCACTCTGAATGGTAGGCTTGACATCTTGAGGGGCTTTCCGCAAAGACTGGTTGTGCAAGCTTGCTTGTTGTTGCCTAGGCAGGTTGGTACATGCAAAGTGTCCACCAACTGCGCAAATGCTTAGTGGAATCGAGGAGAAGTTTGTCTTTGTACAACAGAAGCGTTATATTCCGGCAGATATGTATGCCACGCGGTATGGGCTAAAGAAGGACAGAGGTTCGAGTGTATTGGGCGAAGTGTTGATGAGTATCTAAACGTGCTAGTCTACGTCAGCGCATGAACGTCAACGTGTGAAACCGCAGCTGTCAGAAAGTGCTCTGCAAGCACTCTAAAAAGCTTTTGCTTACCAGAAAAATTCTCCTCACTTCCTACGATCAATTGCAAAACCGACCAGTATCCGTGAGAAGTGACCAAGCAGCACCGAGTCTGCACAGAAGATACAGTGAAAGCGGCGGAGTGGTTCCAGTATACAAGTCGTTGAAGTTGCTCCGGGTGAATAGTGGGACAATCACAACTTCCTCCACCAGACAGGGATTGTCCATCGCTTCCGCCGCATCTTATGCCTCACCTCCAAGAAGTTTGCCTCTTACAATAGAACAAAATAAAAAAACATACTTATTTCCAAGGTTTGCCGCAATCCATCTTCGAAGGCATGATTATTTCTCACTGTGTGCTTGCAGAACCGCAATCATGGCCACCGACAAACATCAGCCCAAGTCTATACTGAAGAAACCAATTTACCCCGCCACAACCACCAAGACAAAGGCTGATCGCGACCGCGAAATAGCACTTTACCATGCGAATTTGATACAACAACGCAAAGACACCGAGCTCGAGATCTTATTCTCCATGGAGGCTCTGATCGACTACCCTACTGCCACTTCACCGTACAATGCCTCGAACCCTTCGCCCGCTGACGCCAAATCGTTCAAAGAGCATATTATGCCCTTTCGACCTTCTGATTATGATGATTTGATCACAGAACGGAATATTAATGATCTATGTGGCTACGCATTGTGCTCGAATCCCAATCTTAAAGAGCATGGTGGTGGCAGATATAGACTTGTTTACAAATCAGGTCGGGCCAAGGACTTTAAGGTCGTGGAAAAGACCGAATTGGAAAAGTGGTGCTCGGATATTTGTGCAAAGAGAGCGCTATACGTCAGGGTGCAGTTAAGTGAAAATCCAGCATGGGAGAGGGGAGGTATCGATTCTGGAATCAAGATTGACTTGCTCGACGAGCCAAAGTCGACAGAAGACATTGCTATGGAAGGAATTCAAAACATGAGCATCGAGGACAAGGCACCGCAGACACAGCAACAAGGCAGGGCTGACCTGGCGCTCGAAAGAGGCGATACTGGTGGCTACAGTGCCCTAAATGGACTTGTTGATGTCAAAATCTTGGAGAAGGAGATTCTCAAGCCAGCCCAACCCCCATCCCTTGAAGACCGTGATCTTAGCGGCAGATTAGACTCACTTCATTTGAATATGGAAGGTCACTCTACAAGTTTCGGCAGTGAAAGGCAAAGGCGTCGGAATCGGCGAGATGTAGATGAAGCAGAAGCGGAGGACGAAGAAGAAAACGCCAGCGGGATGGACTGGCAATTGTAATAATGAAGTTATGCTTGTTTGATTTCAGGAGTTGGGGATGGATATGATACCCATATTATAGGTTCTTGTACAGTTAGATAGCCAGATTTTACCATATACTCACCGCTGGGGACTTAACTTTGAGTGCCAAAAGGTTGACCAAGATCATCCCATCCGCCAAGTCCTTGATGAAGACTTTCACGGGTAGCCATGACGCTAAGTGATTCTATGCCATCAGTGCACAAGGCTCTGATGCCATGACGATAAAATTTCGAGTCAGAGGTTCACATGCAAAAGGCACAGAAGAAAGAAAAAAGAACTGGCACTCGAGTATCATCTCCGAAGAGAATCAACGAGACCTTGGTGGTTGAAAACCCTCGCATTGTTCTAAGATGCGCAAACCATATGCCAGCTCTACGCCGAGAAGCTACCAGATCCGTGCCAGTTTTCCATGTATCCACCACGCCCGGGAATCAAAAATACACTCAAGTACGTGCTGGACGGTCGTTGAAGTTACGGCGAGGGCCACGCTCTGGGATCTGTTGCTGGGTGACTGGGACAACGCTGACTGGGATGGCATCGAACTGCGAAAACTGTCAGCACACACATACTTCACTCGCAGATCTGTAGAACATACACCAAGGCTCTTGAGGAGATCCTTTGTCTCGGAGTCAACCTCGAGTCCACCTTCAGTCTGGCTGAAGTCGAGAGCGGAAACCTCTGGCACATATTGATCCTTGCGCTCACGCTCCTCTTCTTGGAGCTTGAAGGAGATACCGCGGACGGGACCACGTTGAATGCGCTTCATCAAGTGGGTGGTGTATCCAGCAATCTATATCAACTCGTCAGAATTCGCAGCTTATGCGCCGTGCAGATTCGAGTCGTACCTTGTTGCGGAGACGCTTGGAAGCAATGATGGCAATCTCATCGCAGATTCTCTTGTTGGTCTCGAAGTCGAGGGTCAACTTTGGGTAGTATCGCTCAATGATGACCTTGGCGGACTTCTTGACAGTCTTAGTACGAACGCGACCCATGATTGCGGTATTGTCGAGTTGTCGAGGTGGTAATTGAAATTTGTCGGTATCGTGGATGTCGATTGAAATCTAGAAAATGTTCTGAAAATGTGTGCCAGCCTCGCTTGGAGCTAGGAGTGGGTCACATGATCATGATGAACCCCACTGTCGAAACGTGAATTTCTAACTTTCTTTTGTTCAACTTGACATTATCAGCATTTCAAAGTGTTTTGTCATTCAGTAAAAAGAATCAAATTCTAGAAATCATCACTAATGGTGCTCCTCAATTATCTTGAGGAAAACAACTTGATACTGGCCAATATAATTCTCTGTATTAAATGCTATTGAGGTCGCCTCTGAATGCAATCATACTTTTGAGAAACGGAGTTATCTGTGCTATACTTCTTTCCGTACTTTTTTCCAGTCTGCTACAATATTTTTCAATAACAAAAATGCGATTTATACTAGTTGCAGAGACAGCCTTTCTCCTGTCTCTTCTACCGGAACTAGTTTGGATAAGGAGATCATATTAGGCCAGCCATTTGCTCCTGTACAATTCTTGCTTTATCACGCATTGTTCTATCATTTTATGTTTTATCTGATAATTTAAGCCAGAGCATACTTTAGAAGAAAGTCTTGAGTACGTGGGTATCAATCAAACCGAAAATATTTGACATCTTAGATCAAGTGATAGAGCTTGATCAGTCAATTGCACACATACACCAGTGCGTGACTGACTGGATGGACGCTACGTCTTGA
Source organism: Margaritispora aquatica (assembly GCA_007644065.1). Lineage (NCBI taxonomy): Eukaryota > Fungi > Ascomycota > Leotiomycetes > Helotiales > Discinellaceae > Margaritispora > Margaritispora aquatica. The sequence continues at coordinate 1,873,043 of VJWN01000003.1, forward strand.
AACTCGTGTTATCATTTTTTATCTACCTTTTATTTTTCTATTGAATGTGCCATTGAATGTGTACATTCAGAATCTTCTAGCCAGTGCTTTAACATTTCTCAGCCTAAGACTCAGGTTTAGAGACTTGAGGAGGGTCATATAAGAGCTCGTTAGGTTGAGCACCGTTCGTCAATTTCGGCACACATTGCCATAGCAGGCAATGCAAAGAGAGTAGTCGTGGACGCAATGCCTGTCGCAATTTTCACACAACTCTAAAATGGACATGCAATGTAAGAAGCTGTCAGCGGAGTAACTTACTCCTGCCATTGCTAAAATTGGAATGTGATTCCGTACGTCTTCTTAAGGGTCCCAAACCCGGATAGGTGTCTTACTGCTGAAATTCATCTTAAACTCCATATTGAGATGCCTGTGTTTCTTGGAGTTTCATTGCGAAATTGCCACAGGCTAAAAATTCATTTGGACTGCTAGCTAGGAAAGAACATCGAGTTGTTCTTTCCACGTCCCTCCACGACACTACGGCACTAAGGTTCTTGAGAATGTGCTGCAGAAAATTACCTTGGCTCTTTGACGTACTCATTTGCGTCTCCTTTTCTAAAGAGGTAGACTCATCGCTGAATAAAACTTGGCTTTTTTCGTTGATAGAAATAAAAATCCCAGCTCACCTCAACTTTTAGAATACTTTCTATTCTCAAAATATCTTTAAGCGAGAGTAACTACATCCTATGCCTACTTTTTAAGCACAATGTCGACTAAGATTCTGAGACGAGCGGGTTGGAATAAACTCTACAAATTCGTAATCTCTAAATCGGAGCTCATTCTGATCTGATTTAAATAGTTCATAAGCTAAATTGATGGCTCATTCGCACAGAAGATAGCCCTTACCACCCAAACTCAAAGTGTCAAAGATCTCTGCTGGAAAATAGTGACAAAAGCCAAGGACATTTACGACAAAGACGATTATAGGGAAGCTGTTATCGAGTTCGTGCTAAGAACAGTGCTGCTGTGGAGTACCAACCAGTCGACACTGCGCCGTGGCTGCAAGTAAACAGATTAGTGGGCCATGAATCATCATTCCAAGCAAAGTTCGTAATGCTTGATCGTGGAAAGGGACATCCATCTAAAAGGTATAAAACTCCACCACCCATGCCACAAGCCAAAATAACAGAGCCTCCGAATCTTCGAAAGACATTCGTCAAAATCTCATCTCAGCTGTCTCACACTCGTCTATACTCTTCTCTCACAATGAAAGTCCCATTATCAAATTTGACCTCTCTCGCCGTAACATTGGCGCTTCTCGGTTGTGTAAATACCGAGCGAGCAACACTCGTAACTGCAGACTGAGAGAAGCCAGCGACCTCCCGATGATGACGACTTTCATGATGTCCATGCTCACGAACAGGATCAACCGAGTATCTGATAGAGGTCTGTCGTCTCTCGTGGTGGCATCGAGTGCAAGTTGTTCTCGTTTCAGAGTGGCCCCTGTGAAAGCGCGCGCCGCAAGTAGTGCATGTACGTGAGACCCTGCAGTGGAATTAGACAACAAATATCAAACATGATCTAATGAATACACTGAGACTCACGTTGTGGTTTGAATCCGAGTTCTATACGACGTGTCTCTCACGAGTGCATTCTGCACCCGATTTTGTTCACATTCATAGCACCGACATCGAGGCTGCTCGTATGGCAGCAATTGGCTGTTATACAGGGTATTTTCCACCGTATATCTGGGGTCGTATCGGACGAGCGACATGGTATCTCTTATCCGGTAGTTTTATTTTCGTAAGGATCTATGAGGCGGAACGCAGTATTGGTGGATGTTTTAAAGGAGTCGAAATCAACAATGAGAAGAAATCGCGGCAGGCACTTATGTGCCGGTTTCGAGCTTCATGCAGCACGAGGCAGGCAGCAACAGGGCGGTGTTGTTTTGGTTGCGGTGTACTGAGCTGATGGTTGCACGATGTGTTTGTTGTCAACAATTTTGTGGCTTTGAGGCTGCGGCTCGACCAATCCTGAGGCTTAGATATCGTCTAGTAGAACATGGTATCATGTGGGACAGATTGTCATTGGGTTCGTACCACAACTGAGATGCATAGAACATTCGAAACAATTGCAGTCGAGGGAGGTGCAGGCAGGCTATGAGAGAATGAGAGAACTTGAACTTTGAATGGGAAATCAATCAAGTCTCGCTTCTTTCTCGCTAATCACTTGTCTCCTACACCCCCATTATCGTAATAGCCTAGTTCCCCGCGATTCGCGAACAGATAGCATTGACAAATGATTGCTTAGCCGTCGGCTTCAAAGCATACGTCTCTTCATAAGACATTTTCGCGTTTCTAACCTCAATTTCAAGCTTCCTGCTTTTCGTATAGGTCTCATTCTCCGCAGAGTCGCCGTCCCACCAACTACTTATGCCTCCTCCCGTCTTCTTGGTTGTCGAATGGTTTTCTGGGAAGGCGCATTCAAGGCTACAATGGTTCAACGAGCGGTCGGATGCAATGAAGTTCTTCTTGCATTGTTTGCATGTTTTCGAAATTTTGGGCGTGCAAGCGTCGCAGAGCCCATCGAAGGCGATTTTCGGGAGAGTTTTATTGCACTTTCGGCAAGGCCTTTGATGGATTAGCATCGTGTGTTTGGATATTCTCACTAGAGACTACGTACATGCTTGATATTGAAGCTGGAGAATAACAGGTCTTAGAATAGTGTCTCAAAATGTCTAGGCGATCAAGTCTCCAACAAAGTTATCTGCTTTGTGAGTGAAAACAATATCCGATCCTTGAACTGAAACTGCCTCAAGTGCGAGGAAGACCTCAATTATACCAGAGCTGCAGAAGAGGCTGTAGGATTCGGCACTTGGCCAAGGAGACGCCTCTATGCAACACAGCATTTGCCAATGTGGGTCGGACGAATCGTCAATCAGCAAGATTCGAGGAGAGCGGGAGCTGAGAACTAAACACCAATGAGGTAGTTCATATCGCTTTATCTCTTTCTCTTATCACATTGCTATACGGCAAAGTTTGCGTAGAATTGAAGCCACAATGATTGAAATCGTCATTGGGAAATTGAACTCTCATTTATGAGTGACTGTACAAGAAAGTGATAATAAAGGGAGATGAAGGTGATTGGAGATTGATGAAGACAATGAGACCGTGATGAGTTAAACTTTGGATGATCACTACCAGTGGTGAGACGCGACTCGTGATGGACGGAAGTTACATTATTCAGATTGCTTCTGAAAGTAGTTTTTGGAGTAATTCAATTGTAATATAGTTGATCTTACAAGATGGAAAACGAAGACTAATTAGGGATTCATCGTAAATTTGTCTTTGCAAGATTCGCGAAGGAAAAAGGGATTAAGCGAGAAAGAAAGAATAAACATAGGTAATGTCAAGCCAAAATAATCGAGATGAATAGTCCCTCCATAGTAGTTCATCCTTCACAGCAGTCTTCGATCTTTACTTGGTTATTTGTCTCCTTGTCAGCCTCGACTTCTCCATATTCGCCGAACCTCCCGAATCTCGTGCTCATTTTCACGACTTACTGGTTGTTCTCGAGACATTATGAGAATCATCCGAGGTCTCGGAATCCCCGAAATGCATAATCATCTTTCTTTGACTCAACCCGAATCCTTCACCTCGCTTGCTTCACTTCCACAACGCATTATCGGGAATCGTATCCGTCTTCGCCCCTAGCATAAATCCTAGAGTAGCAAAGACAAGAGACTCGGGAAAATCACTCCTCTCAGGTATCGCCATAATCAGTTCCATCATCTTGGAGCTTTCTGGCTTCTGATTGCGCGTGCTGGCTTGCTGATGCTAGTAAGTCTTACAACCGGGACAGGCAAAACCACGTGTCAGCTATCTGTTCAAACCACTGCTGGCCAATATTCAAAATGCTCCGACCAAGCTTGGTCCATAGCAGCTAACGTGATGTCGTTGTTAAGGAAGCTGCCGAGGAGCTCATTGAGTCTCAAAAGTATCAACAACCTTGAATGTCTGACTTCTGTTGATAATTTTCAAAACAAAGCAATCCTCGTCGGATAGGTGTTAACACCATCGGACGGCTATATCAACCAAGTCCATTGAAGTGGGATCGATCTATCCTCCTGCCATGACGAAAATGTCATGATAGAAAACAAAATTCTCAGAACTTACACCACAGTACCCAAGTTGCAACTTATGATCTTATGCTGAAGTCAGGTCTCTTGACTGGAATCCACATGTTCGTTTAAGATGGACGGGATGGAAGCATACGTCAATGATTTATGTTTGCACGTGCGACAATTATCTATAGCCAGAGAAGCATACTCTCAACACTGCTTGACAGTAAGATTAACATCATTGTCAGCTTGCAAGCAATTGAAAGGGTATTTGGTGAGTGGGCAACATCTTGATGCTAGCATTTTCATACTCGTGACCAGGCTTTAAGATGGACATGTTAAAGCACAGCTTCGGTAGCAAGATGGCATTTATTTACAATCACGGTGAGCCGAAAAGAGCCCATAGATCTTGTAGTAGTTGTTTGAGTATCAGTATATTTGCTGCTAGCGAAATCAGTACTTTTAGACTCGGAGAGGAGTTTGCTGATTCAGTGTTAAGGACCAGGCTGTTGGTAGACGGTACTTGAGTGAGCAATAAGCAAGTATCAAAAGGGCATTTCTAGTATAACAGACCAGAATTACCTCTCTGATGGAAGTATATCCGGCATCTCGAAAAAAAGAAATGTGAAATTGAAACCCAGCCCCTTTACATTTGGAGAACGTCAACGGTGAGACACAACGAGCCGAGGCAGGGTGTTGAAATAAAGTTCGAGCTACTATAAATACTCCGGTTCCATTTGGTCACCACATATGTATCACAGCAACAAACTTTAAAAACTCCGTTCTCATAATTATCTTCATCAATTGGGTATCATACAGTATTATATATCGTGTACTCCATCTGCCATATATCCAACCGATCTATCCCATTGTGTCCAAGCCAAAACCGAAGCCTATGCTGGAAGAGGATCCTTCCAGTCAAACACTGTCCTCGTTACCTCAAACCCAGGAATATCGCATTTTGTTAGTCCGTCCGTCACGCCTCTCCTAGTCAGATCTCGAATGCACTTCCAGAACGATGTGTCGAATCGGAAATCATAATCCTCCTCCTTGACCTTCCACGGCTTGGGCGCCGCTGTGAAATGGATGCTCCGCCATGGCACAATATTAGCATCCGAGCAGTCGTAATTTTTCGGCCAAATTGAATTATGTATTGGCATCATCCGACATTGGAATTCGGATCGTAAAGCAGGATGGCCGGTGCCGGTGCCGCAGATACAATTGAGCAGCTCCTGCTCAGACTGTCCCCAATGACCACTCATACAAGATGCGCCTTGGTCGTAAAGCAACTCGGTCGCAACAATATGGAAATATCGAGAGGGACGCAGGAGTACCATGCCTCCATTGAGCTTCGCGCGATCGTGGCAGTTCAGGTACTGATCTGCTGGTGCAGAAATCGTTATATCTGCAGGCATCTCCTGGAAGATTTTGTGCAGATCTCTGATGATGACTGAGTCTGCGTCAAGAATGAGGATACGCGGGTAAAGGTCCAAACCCCAGGAATGGACTTTGTTCAGAGCCGTCGTCCATGTCGCCAATCCAGCGGACATGAAAGAGGGTAGCTCAATCGTAGTCAAGGCTTGCCATCGCACAGGAACAATCTTATTGTATTCTGGTATTTCATTGATGAGAGCGCAGTCGATGACTTGAGTGAAGGGGTTGTTTCGCGGCGTCCATTTATACATTTCCTCAATAGTCTTCAAATCGGGATCCGTGTAGGTGAAATGCACGCACACTTTGCCCTTCAACGCCTGGGGTTGATTCAAAACATTCCGCACAATGGAACCGTAGAGTCCCAGAGCACCTGTGCAATGGGCATCTGGCGTCACATGAATCACAATTGGATATTCACAACCAGGAACGCTTGATGTCGCAGCCACGGGCAAGCTTGGGCGAACATGTACATGTTGTCCAGGGTTGCCTCTACCCTTCTCTGACTCTGGTGTCGCTGGAGCTCTGTTGGGTACTGGTGTTGACTGGTCGTCTGGTCCTAGTCCTTGGTGCCAAAGTCCAGTTATCCTTGGGGTGAAAGTGGCATTTGGTGATGTTAGGAAGTGGGCCGATGTTAGAAGTACAACCAAAATAATGAACAGCAAACCAAATTGCAGTCGTCGTGGACTTGGGTTGGTTTTAGCGTAGCTTCGTGAAAATTCCAGCACCTGACTGAAGTACGTTTCAAACCGCATTTTGACAGCCACTGTCGCAAAACGTAAAACAGAAAGAGAACAAAAAAAGCATCAGTTCACTCCGGATGGCATCATCGCGGATACATATATGATTCATCCAAAATCCAATTCGTATTTCTGGCGTTCATGGATGCTGGCTCCCCTTTCAACATGAGTGCGATACGAGTAAGTACGGTAAGATAGCATGCACCTGTATAGCACATTCTTCTACATGGTGGAAATGGTGTACCCTCAAGCACTGGGGTTGAAGGGATTAAGAACGACATCGTATGTTTTGCTTGCAGCGCGAAGTTGCATTGTGCTGATTTCTGTCTGTTCGTTTAAGATTGCTGTCGAAGGTGAGTTGCAAGCTGTGACTGGACCACCATGTGGTAAAGCGTGAGAGGCTTCTAATTTTCCCTCCCCCCCACAATTAAGTTTATTTGACGGGTCTTGCTGGGTATCGCTGCTTTGAATGGCGAGATACCCTGCTCGACCTGATTACACAGACTAAAAGTTGGTCTTTTATCCTAGCTCGAGTGGGTATGGTAGGGTCACTGTCACCGTTATGTCAGGGGTTAAGCTTAATTGAGACAGGCATTTCTTCCAATCACTGATGCCAAGCTTGGAATTCAAGCGAATACGGCTTGTCAAAATGTGGGCACTGTGAGTTTTCCGTCCATAGCCTGCCCACTTCAGGGGGCTCTATAAGCCGCTTGTCAGCCTTGGATAGTTGCAGAGATGGGATCCAGATTCAGATCATCAACATCTTCTGCTCAAGGACTTATTCTGGAATTACATTCGCTATGCTTCCAACAACCGTGAACCCAACGGAAAAGACGCCATGGCATCCGGCATTCTTTGTAGTGTATGTCATGGTGATCCTCAATATATTATCACATGCTGACTTGATTTAGGGCTTGGATGAGTCTGAGTTCTCTTACGATCTTGTTCAACAAGTATCTACTGTCGAACCTCGAGTTTCGTGAGTTCAAAATCTATTCTTGCAATGATGACCGGCTGATAAAATAGGTTTTCGTAAGTGTGATTCCAGAACATCAATACCTGTGCTAACCATACAGCCGCGATTCTGACATGTTGGCATCTACTCTTCTCAACCGTGGCCACACAGATCATGGCGAGAACGACAACACTCCTCGATAGCCGTAAAGATGTCAAGATGACTGGTCGGGTTTATCTGAGAACCATTGTGCCAATTGGTGTCCTGTACAGTGCGAGCCTGGTTTGCAGTAATCAGGTGTACCTATACTTGAGCGTAGCCTTCATCCAAATGCTCAAGGTATGAACTTATTCCCCATGAGGAATAAATGCTGATTCAGCCAGGCTGCTGCTCCAGCTGCGGTACTTCTCACTTCTTGGCTGTTCCGGGTAGCAACACCAAACCTCGCTGTTTCGATCAATGTGACAGTCATCGTTCTCGGTATTGCACTTGCGTCTTATTGCGAGATTGAGTTTGTTTGGATTGGATTCTTCTTCCAAGCTGGTGGTATATTTGCCGAAGCTATCCGTCTCATCATGATCCAGATCTTGCTGAGCGACGAGGGGCAAAACCTTGATCCACTGGTGTCGTTGTACTACTACGCGCCCGTTTGCGCGATAATGAACTTCTTTGTTGCCTGTGTGACCGAGGCACCGTCTTTCACGATGGATGCCTTTTGGAGAGTGGGGGTTGTAATTTTCCTGGCAAATGCTTCGGTGGCATTTGCTTTGAATGTGGCTTCGGTGTTCCTGGTATGTTGCCTCTTCATTTGAAAGATTGAGCTTATAATTATAGATTGGGAAAACGTCTGGGTTGGTCATGACTCTGTGTGGTGTGTTTAAAAACATCATTCTTGTCGGGGCATCGATCTTGATCTGGGGTACGCTCGTGACAGGACTTCAGTTCATCGGGTACGGTATCGCATTGCTTGGGTTGATTTACTATGGTGTTGGGTTTGAGGGGATCATGGCCTATTATTCTGGATTAAAGGACTTCATTATGGGAGTTTGGAAGAGTGGTGCAAAATACTCCCCGTTGGCGTCGAGCTGAGGAGTGTATGTTTTGTATGTTAGGCTAAGTATCCCTGATTACAGAAATAAATAGTTCAAGTTGGTCGGTTTGGAGCCCTCCTCAAGTCCACCCACGAGATTCGGGAAGTCAAATGACCAGATTCGTAGTTGTGGTAGGCATATTGCGCATCGATGACAAACTAGTTGCTGCAAGTGTAGCGATTTAAGTGGATAGCTTACTCAATTTCTGTTTGTGTGTCATTGTAATCACATTGCGTCCTTATGATGTCAAGTGTTTTCTATATACATTTTCTTTTACACTCCCGGATACACTAGTTTCTCGGGGTATGGTTTTGTTGGTGGAATGAAACAGCACATTAGGAACAACAAGATGGAGTTTCATTCTGTTATGGTGTTAGTCTATATGCACATCAAAATCTAGATGGGTGTTTTATTTCTCAACCTCCCGATCATGAGAGATTGCACCCAAGCACAAGCTTGCAAGCTCGTCATATGAACAAAGCTCAAAACGACGTTAGCATGTCGAATCTCCATCTAGAACCACCTCTGATCAAACACCAATTGCCCTTCAGCAAATACTCTAACCGCTGGCAAGAAAAAAGGGACTGGGGTTGCTCGACTTTGAATAGTCATCATACCAAGCCAAGGTTGAGTGACTAGCCGTATAGTTCGATTTTGTATTGGTCGCCACTGTAGTTGACCTTCTCCTATGTCTATTGGGTTCCACGAGTATATTCCTTCATCGGCATCATAGAAACGTAGTCTGGGAATCAAGCCAGGCCTGGAAAAGATGCTCCTGAGGGCAGTGGTAATCTGATAGATTCGATTCGTATATAGCGCACCGGGGAAAAGAACGGGCGTAGGTGGCAAGTAGGGCGTACCAGCAGTCCAAGTGTGATCCCGGGGTGTCATAATTACAACCTCCAAAAATTGACTATCGCCAGGATCGAAAGGATCAAATCCGAGTACGATCGGTAAATTTCCCAATCCGTAATAATCTTCGGCTCCAGAGCGGAGGAAGTTTAGGACTTTCGTCTGAAAATCCTGTGGTGGGGTCTGGTCTGGAATTAAGAACGGTTGCTAGAAATGACCTGTCCAAGCCCTATGCTCACTTATAACGGCAACAATAGTACAACCCCACACAGGCCCTCCACCAGTAATCACGTTACCGCCTGGGTTGTTTCTAAAGTCCATGAAGCTCGAGGAAGCAAGCTCTTGTTGGGAATACGATCGCGTTACGCCATGATTTGAGCCGTACCACCAAGCGAGGTTCTTCGCTTGTATCCACCACTCAGCGTTGCTAAGACCGGAGTTGGCAGGTGTGTTGAAGTCCTGTGCAAGTGTTAAGGTTCCCGTGTTGTAGTTGCTCGGCGTCATGTCATTTGAAGAGACGCCATCACTCGCTTTACAAGTGCTGAGGTTGTGTCTGGACGAGCAACTGGACATAGGCACCATCATTGCCACAGGTCTTAACCGAACACATCGGCTGGATGACGGTGACGGCCTTGACTGGGTACAGCCGCTGAGCAATGTGGGCGACAACATCGACAGGGCTGCGGACTTCATCTAGAAGCGATTCGAAAGTCGGTAAAGTCTCCATTGGGTAGATACACAAAAAGTCTGGTTTGAACTTCCCTCTTCTCGATGACACAGCTTCCAGCCTACTGTACGATCAAGGATCCGCTCCACTTCCGTCCGTGAACACTTCTTCCTCTTCAGGCATCAAGTATACGGTGAAAGCAGGTGATAGATGCAAATCGATCGCATTAAAAAGCGCAGTTTCTCAAGGCACATTATGGGCTCTTAAAAACCTCTTATCTAATTGCTCAGCTATGCGAGTAGGACAATCATTATGCCTCCCACCAAGATTTACCGTTTATACTTTAGCTGCAACCGATAACCGCTGGTCCGTTGCCTCGTCACAAGGTCTCAACTTCAACGAAATACTAAGTTTCAACCCGACCATCAATCCAGACTGCAGCAACCTCGACACGACCGGTCCCATAATCTTTGTATCCAACCTAGCAGGTGCCTATGTTCCAGTCACATCCTCCAACACAGGGCAAAATGGTGGTATCACAGAGTACGCTGTTTCGGCGGTTCCAGCGCCTAGCTTAGTACCGCTTGGAACGACAACAAGTTGTGGGAGCTATTATCAAGAACAAGATGCCGACACATGCGAACATATCTCCATCGCAGGTGATGTAAGCCTTGAACTATTCGAGCTCATCAATCCCTCCATCGATGCGAAATGTACGAATCTCGTGCCAGACCTATGGTACTGCGTCCATCCCACACGAGAGTGGAATACCACCAGTCCCGGCGATAACAACTCATCTTCAACGACCCAAGCTCCTCCGGCGCTAATACCACCTGGAACTACGAAAGCTTGCTATGCCTGGCATGTCGTTATCTCCGGAGATACTTGCTCTCTTCTCCAACAGACCTTTGGAGTAACCATGGCTCAACTCGTACTTTGAAATCCCGACTTAGCTGCTGATTGCCATAACCTCCTCTTGGGAGAAGCGTACTGTACCAAAGGGTTATCTAGTACAACCTTAGAAAAGCCCACGTCGACCGGTTCATCAAGCTCCAAACTCCCAACTACAACAAGCAAGCCCAGCACCACAGTCTCGCTAACGTCATCCAGACCATCCACGACGAAAGCGACCTCCTCCACCTCAACATCCAAAACAACATCCTCTTCTGCACCAACAGCTTCATCATTCGGTGTCTGTATTGCCGGTCAAGGCGCAGGTAACTTTGGAGGTCTCTGCAGCTTCTCTTGCAACTTCGGATTCTGCCCCCCTCCCTGCACATGTACGCAATTCGGCGCCCAAGTCCCAGCACCGCAAGACACGACAGCGATTGGTTTTTCCGTCTCTAGTCTGGCTTCTAATCCCAACTACGTGAGCTTATGCAGCTTCACCTGCTCTCACGGCTACTGTCCCGATGGATGAGCCCCTACCTTTGCCCTCACAACCCACATCTCCAAACACACACCCAGGCACTAACCACCCCCACCGCCAACAGCGCATGCACAACCAACCGCAGTCTCTCCAGCCTGTCCAGCACGCAAGTCCGCACCGCGGGCCCGCGCCCCTCATACCCAACCAAGGCGGCGTCAGCAGTTTCGCCTGCAACTTCGGCTACTGTCCCGCCCCATTGTGCGTCTGCTCCGCGTATGGAGCGCAGGTGCCGCTCCCGCCTGGGACAGGCGTAGTGGGTGCCCCGGTGGCAGGGTTGGATACGAGTTATGTGGCATTGTGTGGCTTTGCGTGTGCGAGGGGGTATTGTCCTGCTGGGACTTGTAGGGGTGCGTATGTGGTGAGGAATGGGAGTTGAGAGTTGGGAGTTGGGATTTGGGAGTTGGGAGGGAAAGAGAGTGAAAGAGAGTGAAAGAGAGTGAAAGAGAGTGAAAGAGAGTGAAAGAGAGTACATGTAAGCAGAGAGAGATAGGATTGGGTTGGTTGGTTGGTTGTTGATTTGATCGGACGGGATGCGAGGAGGTTCAGTTGGTATTTGTTGCTTACTGGGTTACAACTGACAATACATCAAAGCGTAATTTTCGTAAACTGCCCAGCACTTCAACATATTTACTGAGCTAAATTCAATATCACACTCAATCTCAAGAGTGACTTTGACAAATTCGTTTTCGAGCAAATACCCAATACACGAAAGATTATAATCGGAGACCTTGACTGCAAGCACAAGAAAATCACTTTCCACCACATCTCATGAATCTCATCATCGTCACTATCACCAAAATCATCTGGACATCATACTATCGTTGAAATAGCGATCTGAAAAGCGCTGCGTGTGATGTGCAATGTAGGTAGCGGGTTGGTGACGTTCTGGAGGGAACCTGGAAATGGAGATGGTGTTAGTATAAGCGAGCATGTGACTTAATGAAAACTTGAGGTACTTCCATTCAGCTTATATCGGCTATGAAACCTGGTGCCTTAGTTGCGGTGAATAGGTAGGTAGGTATACATGGACGCAGGCAGATGCACGATATGTGCGTATTCCATTGCAAATGTGTGGACTGAATTTCATGTAACCAACAAGCTCGCGCGGTGGGGTAGCTAGGTAGAGACAGTATCCATCCATTCATTCATTTATTTCCCAACCCAGCATTAATTCAGCACTTTTTCCATCCATCCATCCAGTTCAACCATTGCAGCACTTTCGCACTCTCTCTCCCTCCCTTACTTCCCGCCCAGATAACCACCATTTTCGTCCCACTGCACTGCATTGGCCAAGAACGAATTGTTCAATGGTTGACCAAATCGCAAGGCATTCCCCCACAGCAAAACATCCACCCCGAGCTCAACGCGCCCTGGAAATCAATATGCACGCACCCGGTCGTGGTGGCCTTCGTTCTGATGTTGAAGTTATACCCGCCGGGGCTCGTCTCGATGATGCTATTTCAGGGAGGGATGTCATCAGCCAGTGTTCTGTTTGTTCCTGAACACACACTTGAACGATGCGATACAGCTAGCGTGTGATTGACGGAGAAGGTAATGAGAAAGAGTAAAGAAATGCTCACGCAACGTTGTTAATCCACACGTCTAGGTTGGTACCGAGGTACACGGCGTTTTGCGAGCGGTAGGTCGAACCGGTGTTGTAGTCCAGCAGGTGGATGTATGGGAAACTGCCGCCTTCGCCGCCGGAGTTGATGAGTTCGATGCTGACTTGGCCATTGAAGGCGTTGGTGAGGGTGAGGAGGGGGGCGAGGGCGCTGAGGAGGAAGGTGGCCTTCATTTTGAATTTTGGTGAGGTGATGGCGTTGGAAGTCTTGGTCTGTGGTTTGTTTGAGGTATTGCTTTGAAAGCTTGGTGATTGATGGCTGATTATCTTTAGGGAGATTTATTCCTTCTTATATACCCTAATGCGTTAAGAAATATAACCTAAAGAACTGACAATGCTTCAAACCCCGTAGCTGAGGTGAGAACCCATCGAGAATTCAAGCATAGAATTGCCGACTCCACAGAGTCCTCCTCACTCGCCATGCAGATTTCGAACCCACCACTTTCTAGTTGAGGCTACAATGATGTGCTGTGCATCGATGAATAAGAGTAAGCGGCAATGCAAGTCATGTAGGTAAGTGAGACTCGGCTACCACCCTGAATCTGGTGGTGCGTGAAATCGCAACACACCTCACACTTGATGGGAACACCGGGACTTGTTTTCGAGCTGTGTTTTGATTATATGTCCGAAAGTACAAGTGATAAATCCTAGACTTGCTTAGAAGCGAATGCTTGAAATAGGAAATGGTGGAAGAATGCCGATTAAGCGAGGATTGGTGTGTCCCCCCTCCCCGCACGTTACTAATCTGTTTGAATAGGCTATGCGGAGATAGAGATGATTAGATGACATTGATGCAATGACTCAATAAGCATTTTCTTTCTCCTCATGACCTTTGGTAACATAGACTTCTTCTGACTCTGTTCTAGTTACTTGATGAGAATGTCTTCCATTTCAATGATCCAAACACCAGCGTGTGACAAAAATTGATTTTATGTTACATCTTGTAGAACCTACTATTCAAAGCTCACAGTCCTATCATAAATTTTGAAATCGGTCTTACCCAGTAGTAAGATGCTCCACTTCAAGTTTTTGAAACTATTCGAGCCACTGATTCCTCTGAAGTATCATATGGCATATCATGTGACCCAAAATCTGATATCCCTCTTGGTCTGCCATCTTGCCAACCACCATAAAGAGCCTTCTCAGCAACAATCAGGCGGCAAAACATAAGAGGAAAGACTAGCGGGATCCGTCGAAGAAAATTGACAACGAGCACAAACAAATTTCCATCACATCTGCCATGTCACCAACCGAGACAGCAGCAAGCCATCGGGTTTCAGCCCGTGGCGCCCAATGTCCGAAGCCAATATTTCGGCTTAGTCGCTGGGCATTGAGCGTGAAATGGATTGAATGGACTGAAATGATGTTGAAGGATTCAAGAGGAGATAATGCCCAGAATACCAAGACGTGTTGGGCTTTTGTAAACCATCGTGGGCTTTCTAGTGACTGAAGCTTGGTCGTATTACACAGGTCGGGTCGATTTCGATTATTAATGTGGTTTAGATATCCTAATCCTAACTACCTTTCATCTACTCTATAGCTAATTCCAAATCCATTTCGCTCAACCCAAATATTCATCGATGTAGTCCTACACTAGCACCTCACTCCTTTTCCCGCTACTTTCCTAGTAGCTATATCAATTCTCGCTAAACCTGCATTCCGAACCCTAAATACCACACCCGCGTAATATGAACGCATTATTACCTTATCCCCTCTACATTTCTATCTGCTTCCTACGAGGTCACCGAACCCGGTCTTGCATCTCGTTTGCTTCCTCCCCCCTTCTCCTCTCTTCCTCCCTCTTCCTCTCGTATTCTTGGCCCCTTCTTGGACAGTTATGACTGCACCAACTGTTTGATGTCGACCTAATGATCCTCGCTAAGTCCACTAGCTATGCCTGTCGTATTCCCCACTCCAGAGCTTCCAGTGCTTTGATTCGTAAACTTTGCTCGGTAAGAAGCAACCATTCCAGAGTAGCTTGGTAACAATAAGGCTCCGAACTGTATAACGAAAACCCATACTGCGACCATATCAGTCTCCGATTGGATGTGGTTACGAGCTATAATAAGCTCTGTCCATAAAATGAGAGGCCAAGTAACTAATAGTACGACGACTGCTCCACCGGGAATCACAATGTATTTGTCCCACCATGGCCGTTCCGACAACCATTGCAGTATCGACAACCGTTGCAGTTTTTGCTCATGATCTCGAGTTTGATCTGGAGTCCGCTCGCTGGTTGAAGTCAGCTCCATGGCTGGAACCGCCTTCTTGGCTGGAACCGGCTGCTTGGCTGCCACCGCTTTGTTGACGACTTTGATAAAGCCAAGGACCAGAATAGAATCGCAGATCTGCCACATCAGGAAGAACTTGCGCAAACTAGGGCTGAGAGTTCGCCATCCAAAGAGAAAGAATTGATATTCGCCATAGCCGTCTGGTAGATTTGTGGCCCAGCTTGTCCAAGCCGCCACAGTATTCAGCACTACAACTCCTACCGTGCCCAAACCACATAGATGGCGCATGGTACGATTGGTCGAGGAAATTCCTCCCAAATAAGTGAACATATAGATCATATTGAAGTAAAAAGGCAACAAGGACAGCGCATGTAACTGCTTTCCCTTAATGGCCCTGTACCATGTAATCTGGGTATAGTAATTATAGGCAAGAAAGCCAATGTTGCCTGGGCCTCTGCTCTTGAGTCCGGATAGGTACTGTGCGGGGGCTAACATGAGGCTTGTGTAGAGGAGCCATCGGTTCGTCAAGCTGAACCCTTGTATGACCTGAACTGTCGACATTGTGCTTTCGAGTCGCTTTTGACGACGTTCATATACCGTCGAAGCAATTCCAACAAGACCAAGTGATAATAGCCACGAATTGGCTCAATAGTGTCTTGACCTCGATAATTGAGACAAAGGAGGGGCAAAACGAGGGAGGAAGAGGGATTACAGTAGAAGTAGTATGAGGTGCCCTCAGTCCAGTTGCATCAGTCCGCTTTCTCAGAGTTATGCCAGGCGGCAGTCAGGGGTCCAAAAAAAGTCGACCTTAATTTCCCATCACTTCTCAATATGTGGCGGAGCAAGGCCAAATCGGGCATTGTGCTTGAAATGGATTGAATAGACTGAAATAATATTGAAGGGATTTAGAAAGGAGATAATGCCTAGAGTACCAAGACGTGTTATGCCTTTTAGCAAAGTATATGGATAGGTAGTAAGAAAAAGGACTTGATATTAGCTCCCATTCCTTACCTAATATTACTGCGTGACCATCACATGATATTGATATATGGCCATCACGTGATATTAACTTCGGGCGTTTCAAAACATGCAAGCCACTCAGCTTTCGCTGAAAGATTGGACAAAAACTGACAAGGAAGAGAACGTGGAGAACTTCCAAAATTGCCCCCAAACGAAACTTTAAAATCTACTAAAACTTGCTTACGCCACGATATATGCACGTATTATTTCGATAGGCTGCATCGACATCCCAACGTCATCTACTGATCCAGCCACACTGGTGGCACATATGCCACATCATTGTGCATAAAGTGTACAGTATCGGACCTGAATTTTTGCTCGCACTTCTGGCTGTGTGGTGCTGTGGTGAGTGGACAGACAGGAAGATCAGCTGGGTATTGGTATTTTAGTCCCAAGGCGCGGAAATGTAGCTGAATAGAACGTGGGGACGACTCCACAGAATGGTGGTCAAATAGTATACACATTGAAAAGGGTACAGAAACCGAGATCTAGGGGAATTTTCGTTGTATGTTTGCGATATTTGTGATATTTACGATATATGTGAGAATTGGGTATATGTAAACGATGAACCAAACCGGCCTTGGTCTTTGTCGTTGTTTGAAGCTTCCCCCAAGGAAGTCCAAGAGACGCTGTTCCTGATTCAGTGGGGATTGCGATGGGCTTGGTCTAGAGCTTGATGATGCCGTTGGGCCCTTGGTGTGCTTGAATTTTTGTTCTCATGAGCTTGATTGCGCTGTCAAAGTTCTTGGACAGCATTTGCCAAGGGACCAAGCCATTCAAGCGTCAACGGAATCTTGGTTTTCTTGGTTTGTGATTCAATTGCACAAGCTTTGCTGTACAGCTGGACTGCTGTACTGCTGTACTGCTGTACAATGATGATGAGTTTTGGTGAATAATAATTATAAATTTGATATCGGCTGCTTTGTTTGCTGTCTTGACTTGACTCACTTCACCGCTTGTGATTGTTGTCCTCGTCATAGGTACATTACGTTAACTACCTACGTAGAATAATTCCTTTTGTGATATAACAAGTGCAGTATTGTAATACTATAATAATAATTGACGCAAGTAAGAAGTATAATCATACCGCACCACTACCGGTCCCAAGTACAGTAGAACAAAGACATCGGGTACGTGGACGAGTGGACACCCTGGATATGGAAGAAATTAGATAATAAATAATTAGATGTGAGAAATTACGGGAGTGAACCATAAAATCAGCAATACTGTCTGTCCCTGTCTGTCCACCAATATCTAATGTTTGGCTCCCTTCTGGTTTCTGGTGGGTGGTGGTTCGTTTCCCCCTTCAGCTCCCTTCATCATTCGCCCAAGCGAAACAAATCCAATCTTAAGGCGCCAAGACAAAACAAGGGACAAGGGTCCCAGGGACCGAGGGAGAAACCTGTGTCTTGGACCTTTTCCTTTCAAGTTGTTCATCTCCAACACATCCCCCCCGAACTCTGTTTATCCTCTCTTCCTCCTTTCAGGATACTGCCATTGATAAATACGAAAGTAACATCATATCTGCTTGTCTGCCTTCCTGCCTGGCATCCCATCACTGCATCAGGAAAAGTCTAGGTTGATCTGGTCGCATTGTCGGGTCATTATCACAACAATCACCCAGTGCTACCCAGGTACCTAGCTAATTACCAAACCCCCAAGTCGAGTTGGGCATTCCGTGGGGCTGTGCACGCATTTGTTCTCCTCACCATCACAACAACCTAACCAACGCGCAAGCAAGCGTGGCAATCAAACACAAGGGAGACCCATTGATCACCGAGGGCTTCGCAGAACTCCTAGGGATTTCCTGTATTTGCATTTTCATCAGCCAAGGCGAACTGGCTGTTGAGATATATTCACCATCTCAATTCCTTTTCTAAAGAAAAAGAGAAAACAGTTACACACTTTTTGTGCCACATACCTTCCTGCACTGTACTGCACCTCCACGCCGTTGCACAACCACCATCAACTTCCGACCCCAAAGGAACAATTGCAACGCCCGACGCCTGCAGCTCGCGATCACAATTCCTCCACTTCTAACATAGATTGGCCAATTACCAATCTCGAGCAATATTCAACCGACAGCCCAGGAGTCTGCCTGCCTGTCAATAAGCGACCTCTGTTCCCAATCAACAAAGACACCATCATCTCCCACATTTTGAGGCTTTTGTTTCTGGACTGTCCTCTATTTTCTGCCCATCATGTCTAATCAATACAGTATGCGTCAGTACTCCCTTGTTGGTACCGCATAAGCAGAAATGCCTTGTGTCGACTACTTCCTTCATATACTCATTTGCTTACAATGGCCGGATTAGATCGCATCAAGCGCGAAGCGCGAAAAGAAGCCTGGTATAGCGATTCATGGAATCCATTTCGGAAAAACATGCGACGCAGCACCTTCCCAGCACAAATTACAGATCTCGATGTTGAATCTGGGAATACGCGGAGTCGTGGTATGCTGGAGGAGGACGAATCGCCCCTATCGCATTACTCAACGGAACCTGGACCACACTCGAGAGGATATAGTAATGGAACTGACACAATACGAAGGGGGTCCAAAGAGGAATATGAAATGACCAACGCGGGCACAAGCGAAGGAGTGCTTAACAAAACCATCACCAAACCAAGAGAGGCAGAAAGCGAAGAGACTGCGGTAGAACAGGCACCATCACGGCCTAGAAGCACTGAAGAAAAGGCGCGGAGGAGGTTTCTTGGCAAATTCGGCAAAAAGAAGGAAGAGACCACAGAAGATGATGATGCGCCGAAGAAGAGACCATGGTATAAAGGCAAAGTTTTGAAACATGAACCTTTCACAGTTAGAAATCAGTTGCAGGCTACTCTGTTCAATTCCTGGGTCAATATTCTACTCTTGGCAGCTCCGGCTGGTATTGCCGTCAATTACGCTGGATTAGATGGCAAGGTTATCTTCTGTGTCAACTTTATCGCCATTATTCCTCTCGCAGGTTTGTTGGGATTCGCTACTGAGGAAATCGCTCTGCATGTCGGAGAATCTCTTGGAGGTCTTCTCAATGCTTCTTTTGGGTAAGATATCGAATATCCATAACTAAAGATTAAACTGACTCGGAATAGTAATGCCGTTGAAATGATTGTGGCCATCATTGCTCTCGCCAAAGGAGAAGTTATTGTCGTACAAACCTCGCTTGTGGGCAGTATTCTGTCTAACTTGCTCCTTGTCTTGGGCATGTGCTTCTTCTGCGGTGGTCTTCGACGATCCGAGCAATTCTTCAACCAGACTGTTGCTGGAACTGCTGCTAGTATTCTTGCTCTTGCTGTTGGCAGTGTCATTATCCCAACATGTTTTGACAAATTCAGCACCACCCCCGCAGCATCTGTCGCAGCTCTGTCTCGTGGTACGGCTGTGATTCTTCTTGTGGTGTATTGCGCATACCTCTACTTCCAGCTCTCCACTCATAAGGTCATGTTCAACGAGGAATCTCAAAAGGTTGCCAAGAGACCTCGCAAGCATGCACTTCCCGAGGGAGCTCTTGCCAAGGGTCTTGCTAAGGCTGGTGGAATTGGTGCTGGAGCCGGTCGACCAAACATGCCGGAACGTCCTCCACATGATGAGCTTATCAACACAGCCGCATACGAGGAGGAAGATGACGAGGCTGAGATGCCTCAGCTCCATATTGCTGTTGCTTGGGCTACTCTCGCTGGTGCAACTGCCATTATTGGTCTTTGCGCCGAGTTCATGGTTGATGGTATCTCATCCATTACGGAATCGGGAGCTATCTCTGTTGAGTTTGTTGGCTTAATCCTGCTCCCAATTGTTGGAAACGCTGCCGAACACGCAACTGCTGTCACAGTCGCAATCAAAGATAAAATGGATCTTGCTATTGGTGTTGCCATTGGATCTTCTATGCAAGTTGCACTATTCTTGATCCCGCTCTTGGTCATCATTGGCTGGATTATGGGTGAGGAGGCCATGACTTTGAGCTTTGACGGATTTCAAGTCGCCGTTCTTTTCGTTGCAATCTTGCTCGTCAACTACTTAATAGGTGAGTTGTATATCTTTTTGGTTTGATTTCTTGTTTTTCCCTCTTGCGCATACGATTTAGCATTTGCTAACAACGATTCAGGGGACGGCAAAAGTCATTGGCTTGAAGGCATGCTTTTGATTTGTCTTTATCTGTAAGCTTTCCCCTTGTCCTTTTAGACGTCGGCTGACAAATTTTAGTATTATTGCGGTATGCGCCTGGTACTATCCTGAGGCGGTTGGCGAGGCCGTTGCAGCTGCTCGGTAAAATCATGTGATTCAGATGGTCGAAAATCTGCCTTGACGGCAATTACCTTCTCACACAGCGTCTGAGCACACAGGATCGGAAATCGAAGTATTTACGATAGTACGCCTTGTACGACTTCCATACGGATCAATACAGCATATGCCGACCTAGCCAGATAGCCATACGTTGGGTACAGGACCAATTATCATACGATACCTGACCTATATCTTCCTTTCATTTGTATTATACCTATTGATTTCCTAATATCAGACCAAACATACCCACACGCAAACAATGCTCAATTGCGCTATACAGTACCTTGTAATGTTTCATTGTTGTAGATTGGTTTTATACATACCTCGGCCAATCTACCTGGCGTTTTCGGGATTTCTCGCAAGCGAGTGTTTTTTGTTGTTTACCGATGGTAAGTCTGGATGTTGATGGATGACTTTGGTTGTCGATATGAAATTCGCTTGCGTTGTGATGAGGAAGCGTAAGCGATTGTTGGATTGGACGGTAGGGGCGAGAGTAAAATGTTTAGTTGTTAGTCGTGGAATGAACATAAATAAAGCTTTTCTTATTCGTTGAGGTTGGTGTCTAAGGCTTATTAATTTACTCCCAAGAACTCTGTAGCGTCGAGACGGGCCAAATTTGTCCTCGCTAAGGTTTAGCTAAGGCCCTAGTGGAGAACGTCCAAATATGGCAAGTATTTGAAAGATTTACTCCAAGATTTTATTTGCATATATATTTTTTTCGATGTGTAATATATAAGCATATTCCCTTTTCGGTTTGTATAATAACTAAGTACATTCATTCATATTCATTGTAAAGCGCATTCCAAAGCCTTATCCCGTCATTCTATCTAGCGAGGTAGCTAGGATAGATAGCTAGTTATATTCCTGTCTTTAGTCTTATCTTTGATCCCGTCTTTGGTCGCGCCTTTGGTCCTGTTCGTTTTCGATAACGGATTTAGATAGTGACGGGTTTTGATAGCTTCTATCGAATGCTTTAGATAAGCAATCAATATATTGATTGATTGATTTATTATATAGTATGGCAAAGTTTTTAGAAGTAAACGACAACACTTTTCTCCTTTTCCCTTTTCCCTTTTCCCTTTTCCCTTCTCTCTTTCCCTGTAATTCTTCCTTACTTCCTCGCTTTTCTTATACCCTGCCTTGTCTCTGATTGATTGATTGATTGATTTAATTTTAAATTGAACGAAATTTTAGACAAAGGATCCATATTTCACTTCATGCTACTTTTAATAGAAAAAACTCCCTCCTTTCCTAAAGTAGTTGTTTGAGAAAGCTTTAATTATCGAACTTTTGCACAATCTACTTTAGTCTGCTTTCGTTTTAGTCCGTTCTCGACACGCACTTATCCTAATTACCAACACAACTGCTGTCATATATAAGAGTCGCAGTATTAGTAGTGCCACTGCCCTAACTCTCGCCGCTGCTTTCTCTCTATACTCATTTTCTCTTAATAGATCTAACTTCAAACTTAATACAGATAGTTTTAAAATTGAAAATTTTTGGCCCTCTCGTTCTATGATATAGCTTAGCTCTACTTATCTTTATGTCAAGGCGCCAAAGCCTTTTGTGCGTATTGTAGAGAGTTGTAAAAATGGACAAGTATACTTGCAAGTCACGTTTAAAGGAACTAGTGCTTGGGCGTCGAAGTCACTTTTCAGCTAGATAATCACTTCTCTCTTTAAAATCATTTCGTCTCTTGTTACGTAGGGGCTTAAATTCACTTGACTCCTAGATCGAGTATCAAAGGTGAGAGTTGCACCAATTTGCGACCGTATAAACCTACTTCAGTGAGCAAAACGTGGTTGAAGTCACCTTCCTCGCTTAACATTCATTTCGCTTACGAATGTGGTTTTTGAAGAGGGGTTTATAAAACTTGCGTGTGCTGCTTGAAGCTGTTCTAAATACATCGCACTTTGGTTCGCAATTCCGACTTTGAAATCAGTAACATATCTTCCCTTCGCAAGTATACATCGTACAACAGTACACTAGCAAGGCGTCACGGCATCTTTTTGCGATGAATACTAATACTTACCTACCTGCCTATCTATTCTATACAATCTCGAAGTAGTTCAGGACCAAAGGGTACCTAGCTGGATACAACTTCACTTACGTCTCTCGACTTACCTACCTACCTACCTATCTCGGACTCGCCTATCTCTACCTATCACACTTCGCAATACCACAGCAGTACTTCTATAAAACTCCTCGGCAACTATTCAGGTACATATAAACCTTCTCGCGATCACTTCAATACCATACACATTACATCAAACCTCACGCTCGCGCTGTTCACACAACTTCGGCATACAACTATCTTTATACACTTCCGTGGTTGGAAAGTGACTTTTTAAGCCTTCCTCATCTGAATCTGGCGGCCCCTCCTACTTCAAAAATGTAAGTTTGCTTTCATAACCTTCCTCTAAGCTACTGGATGACATTTCTATCTAAAGTTTTGGCGGACGTGAAATCTTCGGATTTTACGAACCGCTTAGACCTCACCTTTCGAGTCTTGATGTCACTGAGGTATTCTGTTCAGCATACCTCACTTTACGCTTCTCATTGCCCTTTCCAAAATTTTCCCGTATCAAAGCTTACTTTTAGAGTGATTCATTGCCCTTTTCTTTCACAAAGATTTTAAGCTTCACCTTCGGTAATACTCACTTTTGTCAGCAACCTCACCGTCTCCACTTAGCACAAATCAAAACACCGCATCTCTTTACGCAAACTTGAAGTTAAGACGCTAACTCAGCTTACAGCATCCAATCAAATCTAGTTTCCGCCTAACTCAACCCTCAGAACCCCCAAATGGCTACTGACGATGATGAACAAGAGGAGATGCTCCGTCTGCTCGAAGCCTTCAGCAGCTCTAGCCCTCAGACCCGGTCCAAAACTCCTTCTGATCCAATAATGGCCGAAGACTTCAATACTTCGCCTGGTCGAATTGAGAGCCACTCTGTTTTGCTGAGGGAAATGTCGCCGAATGTCTCTTCTCAGAATGCTGAGCGTTCCGAGTCTCCTGAAGAGATTGCGGTGGATGCTTCTAGAGACGATCTGGAAGAGAGCTTTGAGAAGAGAGAAAAGTCGATTTCGGTTCTAGAGAATGCAGAACAGAATGTTCCGACGGAAACTCTGGCTGAGAGCCAGATTGCACAGTTGGAGGATTCTCAACACGATGTTCAAACGGAATCTCGAACCGAGAGTCAAAGTGAACGCCCTGCTCGCGCTTTCCAGGAGGATACATCTTATGATGATGAGAAAACCAACAAGTCTCAGAAGTCAAACAGCGATAAAGCTTTATTCGATGTCGCAATGTCTCCCAAGAGCGTTGTAGCTGAGAAAATTCTGAGTATATTCGCCGGTCCAAGCCTTTTTGGAAATTTCGGCGCTCAGAATGTTGCGCTTCCACCTCATGATGCCCTGTTAGACTTTCAACTTACCACTCAGACGGAAAAGTCTAATGTTCCAGACAACCCCAGCTTGTTTAAGTCCACATCTAAGACTCCAGTTCAGTTCAACCCCGTCACGCCCCCTAACAGAACAATCTCAAGAAATACCCACTTGAGAAGTCACCGAACTCCAGCTCCAGCTCGTATCACGAAGAAGCAAAATAGCGCAGTTCTCAAGCAAGGAAATGCTATTAAACAGCGTCTAAGCGCACCTGTCACTGTTCACAAGACTCCTCTTCCTCTCAATGTCGTTGACAGCGACGATGAGATCCAAATCATCGACCCCAGCATGGCTACCAACGAAGCTCGCCAAAAGTGGTCTGAGGAAACTAGGAAGCGCAAGGCGTCCTCCACGTCAAGAATCGACAGCGATGTGGTCATCAAGAAGGAGAAGCGAGATGAAGACGTGCTGCCTAGTATGGATAGAGCTCGCGGTCGTGCTTCGCTAGCGAGAGATGATGGACCTGTCGTCGATCAATCTCGTGGACATGGAAATCTCGCTAAAGATCATCATGAGAGACAACTCGCTTCGCCGCCCCCTAGTCAGCCAAACCCGGACGCTAGTTTTGCCGAATCCCAGAAAAATAATATGGCAAATGCGCTAAGTTTCCAACAGTCGGAAGCTTCTCAGCTGTCGTTTAGTGAGGCGAGTTTTGATGCGAATTTTCAGCGTCCAAATTTCGATGCAAACAACCCTCGGCCATCTCAACGTCGAGAGAGCATCATCTCTCAGCCGGTCGCTCGGCCAAAGCCAGCATTGTCTCGAGCAGAGGTCATTGCCGCACAGAAGGCTAAGTTTATGAATGGCGGATCACGTCGTGGCCCTGCTGCTATGCGCCCCCTTCGACCTGAGGCTACTTTTCCCAGTTCAAGTCCAAATAATGGAGAGGGGAGCTCAGCTGCTGCTGCTCGTAGCCCACCTCCTTTACAGTCCAGATTAACAATGCCTTCGAAACTTCCCGAGGTTCCTCAGTTGAGATTGACCATGCCCTCAAGACTTCCGGATGAACCGCAACAGCACAACCCTCAGCAAGAACCAGTTCGTCCCCAGGCTGCACCTCTTCAACCAGCAGAAGATCACAGTTGGATGCATGAGGATGATGAAACAAGCTTCGCACAAGAAGACTATGAAACCTGGAAGAGAGGCGCGGAATTGTTCGAGAAGAAAAAGAGGAATGGGACCATTACTGAGGAGCAGGAATTGATGTTGCATAAGTTTAAGATGGATATGCAGCGTTACCATCGTCTCATGGCTGCATCTCGGGCTGCAGCTTCCTCATTACCAGAAACACAGTCACAACCAGAGGGCGAGGAAGAAGATAAAGATAGTCTCTTCGTTCCTGATAACCGGCCCCATCAAGGTGGCAACATGCGACCACCACTAGCTCACCGAAGTAATTTTGACCACAACAACGACGAAGACCAACTGGACGATAACAATTTGGACGCCGTCTTGGAAAGAATGATGCAAGAACAGTATGGAAATGGTCCCCAGGACGCCGACGCACAGAAGAAGAAAGGACTTACTAAGAGTGGCAAGCCCCGAAAACCCCGTGCAAAGGTAGCGAAGAATGCTAGGGAAGCCTATGACAATCAGCAAGACAGAATCGCCAAAGAGCGAAGCAAGGCTCAGAAGAAAAAAGCTGCCCCAAAGCCCAGTGCCAAAGCTCGCGGTAAGGCTGTCAAGAACAGTCCTAAGAGTAAGGGCCGAGCCAAAGGCAAGACAAAGGCTAAAGGAAAGGGAAAGGACAAAGGGAAAGGAAAAGCTGACAGCGGCCACGTCACTAACCGCGAGTCTCTAATGAGCTCAGCTAACTCGTGGTTCAACAAAGGCAACGACCAATTCAGCCACATCATCTTAAATGACCTAATTGCCAACGACCCAATCGCCGACCGACTCCATCCCGTATTCGACGTTGTGCCCGAAGTGGCCATCCACGGTCGCCAAAACAAGGAGACTCAATTCCAGGCCCTATTCGCTAACATCCCGAACAACGAACACGCTACCGGCTCGGTACGGACTGACAAGAGGCTGTTACGTGAGGCATCGAAGTCGTTTGGCCATGCCAGATGCAGGGCGCAAGATGGGAAGTGGTTGATCACTGGCATGAAGAGCACGCTTTATCACCATCAACTGCTGGGCGCGCAGTGGATGGTTCAGAGGGAGTTGAGCTCGCAGCCTCCACATGGGGGACTTTTGGCAGATTCGATGGGTTTGGGAAAGACGGTTCAGATGCTCGCTTGTATGGTTGGCAATCCGCCTGGTAAGCGAGATTTTGGTGTGTGTGAATTTAGATGATGGGAGCTGATGATTATAGGCCCTGCTGATATTGCTCGCAAGGTCAAAGCCACGCTGATTGTGGTTCCTTCTGCTGTTCTTGATCAGTGGAAGAGTGAGATTAAAGCTCATACTGCTGCAAATATGTTTCCCAAGATTGAGAGATACAAATCCAGGTATGTGCTACTACTCACCAAACATTGATATTGAGCCACATCATTCAATTGAATCTCTCTTCTTTCTAAATACCATCTGATCTCTTTATAGTAATCCCCTTTCGCGAGCCGTTCTCGAAGACCTAGATATCGTTTTGACAACCTACCACGAAGTCATGAAGGAATTCCCTTTCCCCGACAAGATTGGACGAGAAGAAATTGCAGCGCGGGGCTATCAGCGCTGGTGGAAGAAGGCTATCCAAAGCCTAGGCACACTGCATCAAATTTCATGGTACAGAGTCGTTCTTGACGAAGCCCAAGCTATCAAGAACAACAGTGCGCGTACCAGCTTAGCTTGCCAGAATCTGAGGAGCGTTTACCGATGGTGCTTGACTGGTACACCATTGTTAAATCGACTAGACGAGTAAGTAGCTCATCGATGCACATCGATGCCCATTGACGAGATGCTAACAAAATAATAGACTATTTCCGTACCTACGGTTCCTAAAGGCAAATTACAGCATGGATTGGGAGACTTTTCGAAAATACTTCTGTGATCCTGAAGCTGCAACGAGCTATTCTCGCATCTCAACTGTGCTTTCGTGCTGCATGATGCGACGCACAATGAAGACAACCATTCTGAATCGGCCGATCATCACGCTCCCCAAACCTCACCCAGAGCTTATGAGAATCACTTTCTCTCCTGAGGAGACGATCATTTACCGAATTGTGAGTTGCTTCATTGTGTCATGATTCATGACACATTCACTGACTTCCATTTTTAGACTGAGAATCGCTTCCGTGCAAATCTGAATCGGTACTTCGCTAACGGTGAGACTGGGAAAAATTACGGTATTTTCATGGTCCAGTTGTTGCGATTGCGCCAGTGCACTTCGCATCCTTTCATGTTGGAGGGAACAATCCGAGATTCTTGGACTTTGGAGGATGTTGAGGAGTTGAGAAATAAACTTGCTAGATTGGGAAAGAACAAGATTCCATTCTATGAGAATTGCGAAGCCGTAAGTTTTCCCATTTTCAACTATTCGGAAGTTGAAACAGACATGAAAATGAAAGCACATTTTAAACTAGCATATTCACTATGGATCTTCGCTAACTACTTCGCATCCAGTGGACGGAGAAAATTATTCGTAACCGCAAGATTCCAAAGATTGAAGACGCACCAGACGAATACACCGAGTCCGCCGAAGAACTGATGCCCTTCGGTATCAGCGACTACGGCCACACCTTCTCCATGGACAAAGCCCTCAAGTCACTCTCCGAGAAAGAGCTCTTTGAGCGCGTCATGTGCGGCGTGTGTTTCGACATCCCGAACGATGTGCACAAAGCCGATTGCGGCCATATGTTCTGCAAGGAGTGCATCGAGGACTTTATCGACCGGAAGATTAGCGACGGCGCTGAGGCGGGCGCAGTTGCATGCCCGACATGTGCTCGTATTATGGTTAGTGTGAGGCGCGTGAAACAGAGAGAGATGCCAAGCCCCATCCATAATCCGTGGGAGGAGGACGAGGAGAATTATGGTGCTAGTGAGGACGGTCGCAGGGGCAAGAAGGAGAGGAAGATCCATGAGCTTTCGAAGGGAAGGGATGCGCTTGGCTTTGAGCCATGGACCCCCGAGACGTGGTTGTCAAAGAGTGATACTGACAAGAACTTCCCTCTTACTCCCAGCGCCAAAACAACAGCTCTTAAGTCCGTTCTCTTGAAAGGCTTCAAAGACGCTCCAGTCGATAAAGTAAGTTCTCCTATCCCACTTCTTTCTCCCTCCACACCTTAGCCTGCTAATGATATTGTCCCGTAAAATCTAACACTTTCTCCAGGTAGTCATCTACGTCCAATTCCGTACTCTTGCCCGAATCGTCGGCCGTATCTGTAATGGCGAGAGATGGGGTTTCCTCTATCTGACTGGCGACTCGCCAATGGATCATCGCACCGAAGCCATCAACAAATTCCGTAAGGACGATAGCATCAAGATTCTCGTCGCTGGTCTGAAATGCGGTGGTCTTGGGTATGTATATCCCTTTCTCACTCCATCCATTTTGAATCTGTGTCCTCAAACCACACATTCGACATTGCATCGCACAACCCACCCCCTCTATTTAAGCGAAATCAGCTGACTGACACAAAAAGACTCAATTTCCCTTGGGCTAATCGTTGCATCTCTCTCGATCTATGGTGGAATCATGCGGTGGAACAGCAGGCTTTTGGACGAATCTTTCGCATTGGCCAGAATAAGGAGACGTATATGACACGCATTACGATTAAGAATTCGGTTGATCAGAGGATGCTGAGTATGCAGATGAAGAAGCTTGTTGAGTTGGAAAAGGTATGTTGGTTTTTATTACTTACTTTGGCATCTTTTTTGCTGGGCTTGGTGAGTAGATGGGAAGCGAGGTTGCGTTGGGATGGACGGGATGGAATTAGTGAATGTGTGAATTTTTTGGACACATTCACATTCACATTCCCATCCTCTCTCTACCTCTCCCACAACCCATGTCCTCTCTCCTCCCCACACCATCTACTCCCGATTCTACCCACCACGAATGATAATCAACTGACGACCCCAACAGGCAATCACAGACGATCCCAACAACGCCACCCGACCCAAACTATCGGTGAACCAACTCTCGGAGCTCTTCGGCTTCTTGCGAACAGACGGAAAAGGAAAGATCCTCTCTGTGGAAGCTGATTATGAAGATGAAGACAACGATGAGAATGAAAGTGATGGGGAGGAGGGTGAGAATGGTGATGAGAGTCCTGAATTTGGAACCCCGCCTGGTCCCAGTGGGTTTCGAGGCTGGATTGGTGGTGATGGTGATGCTGATGACGACGATGAGGGTGATAATGCAGGCGAGGGAAGTAGTAGTGCTGCTTGCAGAGGCGACAGAGGTGGTAGGGCTTGATGTGAGATGCGAATAGACGACAAAGCTGGTGACTGCTGGCTCATGGCCGCCAGCTGTCAACTGTTAGTCGGTCTCGATTGTGCCATTTTACACAGGCTATTCATCATCCATCCATGGCCATTTTTGGAGGCTCGACATCCAGCCAACACGATGTCCGCCATGGTTCAAAATTGGCTGACTAGCATCTGGGACTGGAGATATTTTATTATTCGCTTCATTTCATTTCGGGGTTGCATAAACACATATTCTCAGCACGCCTTGCTGCCAGGCACGACTGATCGATGTATCATAAATAGATAGACGCCCTTCTTCCTGGTATGCGCTGGTTTGGGAGGGATCCTGGATCGAGGAAGTTGGAGTCTAGAATTGTTAGTTGGCGAGGCGTTAGGCGTTAAGGAATAAAACTTCTATTCTTATCATCGGTTGTAAGTTAGTTCGTGAAAGTAGCTCACTTCTGGGAGGACCGCAACATTGGATAGGTAAAAGTAGGTAAGATATGTTCAGTCAAACCTCGAGCCTTTTGTAGTTTACAACTTTTGCTGTTTCAAAATGATATTTGAAATTTTGGGGGGTAGATGGGAGGACGATGACGAGGTTGGCTCAGGACAAAGCCTGGATGGGGTTGATGTTGTAGAGACTGTTTGGGAGGCTGGGATGGTTGAATGTGAATATACAGTTCTATTTTGCTGATTTGTAATGCTTATCTTTTGCTCTTTTTCTTAATCTCTGCCACCAGACCACTAAGCTTGACACCACCCTCATTATTATCATCAACCTTCCGCTTTTTCGTTTTCTTTACCTCCTTCACCACCTCAACCTCAGCGCCCTCGCCTTCACCCTCAAGCTCCAAGCCCCTCTTCCTCCTGCCCTCCTCCAACATCTTCCTCATTCCCTCCGTCCCCTTAAACTTAGGATTGCTTGGATCAATCGCGAACTCGCTCTTCTCAAACACGCTTTTAAATCGCTCATCGTCCACATCCATCTCAAAACTTTTCTGTAATCCACCCCTCTTACTTCCATCCTCATCGAGCCCCTTCTCCGCCTTCCGACCCTTCTTCTTCCCCTTCTGCTTGGCACGCTTCTCAGCCCGCGCAATCTCGTTGATGTCGAAGTGCTCGAGATGCGCTTGTGGTGCATCCGTCTGCATGATCAGCTTGAGGGACTCGAGCTCTGCTGCTGAAGCGGCTGTCTCGGCGTCTTTGACGGCTCGCTTGGCGAGGCGTTCAGCTTTGCGTTGGCTGGTTGGTTTAGCGGATTTGGGTTGATCGCCCACTTCGGTTGCGAAGAAGGGGTCGTCGAAGCCGAGATCTTCTGTTGCTCCGTCCTCTGCCTGGCCTTCTTCGGCTCCAGCTTCTTCGGCTTCAGCATCGGGGTCACGACCTTCACGCTTAGCTTTCGCTTTCTCCTTTCGTCGCGCCTTGCGCTCCTTCTCAAGACGAACGTATTTCTCTGCCGTAGTCTCGTCTTTGGGAGGCTCGTTAGCAAATACGCTTCCTTTAGAGCCGGAGAGACCGCCTGTGAATGTGACTTCCATCTCGCCTACTGGACCAGTAGATTTCTTGGCCTTGGGTGCTGGCTCATCTGGTAGACCGAGTGCTTCACGCATCTTCTTGCGGGCTTCGTCTTTTTTGGAGAGTTTGACGGGCGCTTCCTCTTCTTCTGCTTCAGCCTCTACCTCCGGTTCCTCGTCGTCCTCTGAATCGCTGCCAAGATATGCACGCAAGTCGTTTTCGCCGATATCTGCTCGACTGCCTGTGAATGCTCGAGCGATGGCATCTTTCCTTGATGTCTCGTCTGGCGCCATGTCCCATGTGAGCTTGACTTTGGAATGCTGTAATGCGGCGGTAATGAATTCAATTGGTCTGTAACCTGCTGGGACACGATCGCACTCATCTCGTGGCTTATCATCAAACTCTGTACCGTCTGGAATAAAGCGCAGGTCGAAAAAGTTTGCTGAGGAGAGATATTCTGATCCATCGGTTGCTTCGTAGATTTTATGTGCTGTGTCGTTGTCTGAGCAAATTACTACGGCATAGTAATATCGTAGACGCTCAAGCTGGTATCTTCTCAAAGCTGCACCGTCAAATTCCTTGCCATCGTCACCTTTGAGAAGATCTTTCTGAATTCTCTCATTCAGCTCCTCCTCATCCTCATCTTCTTCCGTTTCAAAGCCTGACTCTTCATCCTCTTCCTCGTCCTTGCTGGCGAAGATTTCTTTTGGTGGTCCCTCAAGCTCCTCGCGTTGCATGCGCTCCTTGCCGAATTCGCTAGGATATACGGAGATCTTATGGATACTTCCACCAGCTGGTACGAAACTTGAGAACACAGCCATAAGATCCGTGGCTTTGATATTGTCCCAATCCAAATTGACTACTGCGAACCTGTTTGTCACTTCTCCCATCTCTACCCCCTGTGCTTCGCCATGCATGTCTGGGAATTCTTCTTCCTCGCCCTCAATCTCAACCCCTCCATCTTCATCGTCTTCGTCCTCGTCTTCGGAGGATGAAAACCCACCGCCACGAGCCGGGTCGTACGCGCGCAATTCCTTCTCTACTACATCGTCGTCCTCGACCTCAATCTCAATTTCGGATTCAATGGCATTTACGCCCTCTTCTGCCTCAGAGTCGTATTCGTCGCTAGCAAGCTCGGTCTGCGTCTTGCTTTTCGACTTTGGCTTTTCCCCCTCCTCGTCATCCTCTGCCACATAAAGTCTCTCTAATGCCTTCTTCTTCCCACCGCTGTCCAATTTGCGTCCATAGCGATCGACCTTTGCTGTCTGCGTAAACTCATCGTCGGTGAGAAGTCGCGAGAAACGGCTATCGAGCTTGGTTTTTGCGCCTTTCTTTGAGGGAAGCCGGTATCGCGGATCTGTTGCAAAATTGGAGAACCGAGGATCGGCCACTGTAGATGATGCAGCTGCAGAGGCAGCGCCCTTAGGCGCCTTTTGCTTTGGCATTTTTGTTGTGGTGGGGTTATGATCGAGTCGCGGATTTGGAGATACGATTGGAACTTTTTCGACTTTTTCTGCCAGAGGCGGTGACAAATCGGGATTAGATTTGGCTAGCTGCCTCAACTCTTATTTATTGTAAGGCTTACATCTCTCCAAAACCTGGAAGCGTATGTTTCGAGTGCCTATTAAGATCACATATTCTCATCAATACCATCAAAATCTGCGACTTATAGTATCAAAGCTTGTATTCTGGATTCACATCGAGCATAAGACTCAGCAACGACTTCATTGACCGAAATTCGAGTTCCATGTTTCAGGCTAATGCTATCTCACGAACTCGGATATCTACCTGAACTTGCAGTGTAAGAAATATAGATTCAAACTCGGCACTCTCCCTTTCAACTCTCTCATGCTTACTTCCTGAGATCTGAGATTGACCATTTTCAGTAGCAATGGCGTTCTTATAAGCTCTAACCTATGCCTCGAACGCATGGCCTCATGCTTATTCCCGAAACACTCAAACCTCGCATTTCAAAGTCATTCTTAAACTGATCCTCCACACCGATATCTTTATCAATGCCTTCAGGCTACCTGTGATGCCTCAATATCGATAATCGCTTCCCTGGAACTACTTAGGTCGTCCAAGGCAGTTTTGTCTTGACTCCCTTGCCAGCGGGTACGACCGTACATGATCAGCCGCAACACTTCGGTCCCTCGAATATAGACGCGGAGGTATATACTCCCAGCCAGCATTCTTAATTTCTCTAAAAGGGCGATATGAAAATCAACGAAGTGTGGGCCCACCCTGAAGAATGCTCTCCACCGACGACATTAGATGTCATTGAGATTTTACCTAGCGATGCTAGATCCATAGATGGCCGGCCTTACAAAGACGTCTCATTTATTGAACGAGAAAATTGGAACGAGCATTCACAATCTGCATCCCTTGTGATAAAAGACTGGTTGTCTTCCATTTGCTAGGACTGGATGCTTATGGAAAACCTCCCCTGTCATTAATAGGTTTCTTAATAGGTGTAAAAGGGAAGGGGATATTCCCCGTCAAGATGGATTGCAATCGCGCCAGTACCTCACTTGTAAGAATGGAGAACAGTCTCAGCGTTAGCCATTATCTAAGGCAGACGACAAGGCTATCCTGCCGACGGACTCAATGGGACTTGTCAATAATGCTCATGCGAGGAAATTCGAATGAAGCGACAGCACGAGAGTAAAATCTGTAATTGTGTGGAGGCGAAGTTCAAAGATGTTACAAACACATCAGAAATTGATGCATGTGTTGAGGAAATACCAGGGTCACTGTCATGGCTCAACGCGCTGATTCGACAGCGCGATTCATTGCAGCCAATACAAAAGCGAGGCATTTCATCAGGCTGAAGTATATACTGTTGTTGTGCGGCACAATGATCTGATGGTGTTGGATTTTACCCGGTCGTCACCTCATTTAACCGTAGGCTGTTTCTTGAGTCGTATTTATTTAGTCACGTGTAGTTGCACAGAAATATGCCACCAAATTTCATGCCAAGTTATTGGCTGCTTGTCCAAGCAATTGAAGTTGCTACCAAATTTCCCTATGTCGTGTCAGCACGGTCAAATACAAGAATTGTATTGCTTTTGCTTGTTCGGTGAGAGTGTTGGCAAAGAAAGTTGGCCAACCGCTTTGGGTTCGTATAATTGGTTGCGAAATTTTACTTCGCCCAGGAGATACAATTTAACCGGCGGCGTGTTCATAACGACTGCGCCCAGACTTTGAATATATAAACATTGCAATATTGTAGTTGGCGATTAACCAAATAATTCGTCTTCATCACACTCAGTATCTGTCTCACTCACTATGCATTCCCCTAATGTTGTTGTCGTCCTCGGCTTCTTGCTCGTCCCATTTACCTTAGCTCGTCTCGATGCTCGTGTGGCAAACGATCCCGTATCATTATATCTCACCCGCATGTGTTATCCTCGTCTATCGAATCTCGCTCAATACCTCGCACCTGGCCATTCAGGCACAATAGACGAGCAAGTTGGTAAGTTGATCCCCCTCACTGAGAGACCCTGGAGCTTCAAACCCGAATACTTACACAAGTATAGCGATCCTCGCCACCTCTCCATTTCCGTGCGAGCAAGGCCTCTACCTCTCAACAGTCTGTATGGCAAACGGGACCACAGCAGTGGATTTCCTTGCCGAGCAGCAATGTCTTTGCGGCAGCGACTACTTTGAGCTTCAGATGGACTGCTCAGCTTGCTTTATTAGCCATGGGAGCCAGGTTTCAGAGACACCAGAGCAACTAGCCTCCGAGATTGCCTCCCTCAAATCAGCTGAATGCAGTGCTGGTGCCCCAAGCCAGGCGTTCACCAATCTACTCGAGCCCGTCAATATCACGAGTGTGTCTCTCGCTCCAAGTCTCACCTTAGGCACCGATCGCTTCCCCAACAACACTGCTGTGAGCAACTACGCCACGATAACAAGAAGCGCCACTCCAGGCGCTATCACAGGAAGCGCAACTGGGAGATTGACTAGATTTACCAACTATGAAGGCAACAGGTTCACTCCTTCTTCGACGCTGTCATCTGCTCCAACGACAGTTAAAACCAACGGTTCTAGCTCAGCTAGTGTTGCAGATGTAGTCTCGAGCAGCAGCTCAAAGAGCACATCTGCCCCTGCGAGTTCGACAAGCAAAGCAGCTGCGATGAGAGGCGACCATAACCCGGCGGGTGGTATCTTAGCTGTGGCTCTGGGTGCCATTGCTTTGTTGTGATTGTGCTATTGAGTTTATTTGGTCGGGTAGTTCTGGCAAGCAAGTCAATAGGTTCGCGTTGTTAGGGTATGTTGCTGTCAGCGTCAGTCTCAGAGTTATCGTTGCTTTAATAGTTGTGATGTGGGAATTGAATACAATTTGAGTCACTTCGGCAACAAATAGAGCTTTGATGCATCATCCATCATATTTTCGCGTTCGCTTTCCAACATCTTAATAGCTGGTGCATTTTCTTGTTTGCAAACACCTTGATTCGTGGCTCTGCTGCACAGATTTGTTCATCAACTTCTTCTTACAAGCACTGCCGTCAAAAATTGAAACTGGAAGGCTAGCATGATCATCAAAGATATTCTTACTGTTTGCGCTATGCTTTGAGGAGCACACCAAATTGAGTTCTCGCTTACGAAAGGGGGAATCACATGATCATATTCTCTTCGCCTCATCTGTCACATCTTCCTTATGTTCCTGACTAACCTAATATTCCCCGTCTAAACCGATTTTTCGCTTGACTCCTCTCATTTTGCTCTTATTCTCTTCTGCAGAAGCCACTTCACACCCAATCCGTACAACCTTCCGATCAACCTTCACACCATTCCCCCACAGTTTTTGCATCGCCCGCCACCTCTCCTCTCTGCCCCCAGGGGCTCCATACCATCTCTGATACCGATCCGCATTGGTTTTCTTCCACTTGCATCTTTCTACCGCTGCATCATCTTTGCAGCATTGCCGGCATTGTGTGACTACGTAATGTGCGTATCGTCTGACGCCTCGCATCGTCACACACGTTAGATATTCCCAATTGTAGAGCTTGCAGGGCGGAAATTGATGACTACCCAGTTGTCTTGGCAGGTGTACTCGACGTAGTCTTGACGGCATATATTCAGGTCTAAGAGTTGGGTAGTCTGGTGTGTGTTGTGGTGGTAGTATTTGTGATGTGGATGTTGGTAATTATGAGTTAGACACTGATTCTGGATTGGCAATGATGTCGCTTTGGTGTTGAGGAGATGGTTTTGTAGTATAGTATATGCTAGTCGCAAGTGTCCATCGTAAATATGCATCAGTTGATATCGGTCTTTCCTCCAATAGATTTCCAACTAGGAAGGACTTACCTTCGAAGCTTTAGATAGCTTGAGAGATCTTCGCAACCTGTCAGAATAAATTCTGTCAACAACAACAACAACAACAACAATAATCCATCAGTGATATCATCACGAGTATCAATTAAGACAGCATCAATCAATACATAAGTGCGATCAATTCTGTCTTTCTCAATCAACCTAGCAACAGGAAAATTTCGAAGTTCCACTCTAAAGACATCGAAAAAGCACCAACAATTCTCAAGAACCATGTGCTACGATATCAGGAAAGCTTACAGCAAGTGCTACCATTACGTAGAGCAGTCGCCGATGACATGCACGCCGCTTTGCATGCCGGAAGCATGGCTCACAATCCAAACGCGTTGGGAAAAAGGCTACTGCAAAGAGGACTGCAAAACTAAGAAATTACATGCGCGGTGGAACGAAAAGATGGAAAAAGATCGCCAAGCACGCATACAAAGTCAACGAGAAGCGGAGAGTTTCCTTCACCAAGCCGAGGCCCAAGATCGTCAGCGGGAGTTGCATGCCCTCGACGGAATGATACGGGATGCAGAAGAAAGTTCACGGTCTCCGCCTCAGGCTGAGAGTGAGGATTCAAAGAGCGATCGCTTGGAGAAAGAGTATCAGAAGAGGCCAGGTAAATTAGACTTTCAGCAAGAAAATGAAAGAAGGCATGGAGGATTTGATGGAGTACAGGAGAGGTTTAATCCAAATGAGATAAGTGATCAGATGACCAGGCAACTAGAAGAGGCTGGGTGGAGGCGAAGACGGAGGGTAAGGGAGCAAGAGAGAAGTGAGAATCAGCAAAATTCAATAAGTGTCGCTCGAGAAACAGTCGCTGAATGGTCGGAGTCTCTAATGGAGGATAGGCAGGTTGAGGGTGAGCTTTAAGTCAGGGAGAAATTCTTTCGAAGTCATAATAAACGTTTGACACTTGTGTATTGCAGGAGAAAGGACAGCACATCAAAACATACATGTACCAATCGTTTCTTCCGAAGACACTGAATAAGCCAACATAATTTACTGCATGATTGTCTAAATTTCACGTCGATTGTGCGAACCAATCTGCTATGAATGTCATGTGGTTTCTCTTAATAATGAATCATAAAGAGTAGCCATGCTTGAATCGGATTTTTCATACTTTTGGACATGAGGAAGGATCCTAGTTGAATCAGATCAAGAACTTGCGCAAGACCTCAACTTTAAAGATAGTGATATATCTACATTCTAGAAGCTACAC
Source organism: Margaritispora aquatica (assembly GCA_007644065.1). Taxonomy (NCBI): domain Eukaryota; kingdom Fungi; phylum Ascomycota; class Leotiomycetes; order Helotiales; family Discinellaceae; genus Margaritispora; species Margaritispora aquatica. The sequence goes on from VJWN01000003.1 coordinate 1,910,304, forward strand.
TACCATCGCTGAACCTCAAATATTCAATTATGATCACACATATTTAAAGAACAACATATATCAAAAGAGCAACCTAAACCTACACGCCCCCCAAAACAGACCTCTTAAGAAAAATAACCAATACCAGACGCACAGTATGTGTCTCGACTGCTACCAGGTCATTCAGAAAATGGCCAAATGCGGATGCCGCATAAAGCTGGAGATTACACGCTGCAACAGATACAGGTGCGATCAAAAGCTTGAGACATTCCTGGTAACGACACTGGAGGATTGTTGTGATAATGTCAAGTGCAGAGAGAAAGGGAGGTGCTGGGATCTGGACAATAGCAAATACAAGTATGGCAAGAACTCTGATCATTACAAGATTAGGGTCGAGAGGGAGAGGGAAGCACTTGAAAAGATAAAGAGGGAAAGGGAGAGGGAGGAAAGATTGAAAAGGGAGAGATGGGAAGAGGTTGAAAGGCAGTATAGAGAGAAACAGGAGAGGAAGAAGAAGGGAAAAGAGGCGGAGATAAGTGGTGATGTATTGTTCACAAATATGGGAAGTTGGTAGGAATGGTGACAGCCAGGGAAAAGACAGTACTAGAGCAATGCGTTAAATCATATATTACTGTAATGATTTTAGGTTGAAAGAACGAGGAATTGGGATAGGTAGGATTGATAACACTAGTGCCATTACCAGTGGATCACTTGAAGTTATACTATCAAGGCTCAAAAGCTGTTGTATAATGTGACTGCGTACCATTAAAGTGCAGTCACTACATCATTTGTATGCATATTGTGGGTTGGCTAAGCGAGAAAGAAGATGTCATGGACACGTTGCTGCTTAGAACAGATGTTGTCCTGGAAAAGATTCACTGCGGGATTCTCAATTTGTTCACTCCACATATCAATTTCTCGGATACGAATAAAGTGAGCTCCCTAAAGTTACTCACAATGAGCTTCAGCATACACAGTTTATGATTCGAAAAAAGCACTGTTAAACAGGTATAAAGGGTATAACTTCTCATGCTCCATGCTCCATCCTCCTTCTCATCTTCTACATCACAGGAGCTTGAGCATCATCACGAAACAACACTCGTCTACCAACGCCAATTTCAAGCAATACACTCTACCCAAAGTAAACTCCTACAAAACCCTCACCCTGCACCAAAATTTTCAAGATGTGCTACGAAACTGTTACAGGATACACTCTTTGCCGTCACTATACCACGATCGAGCCAAAATACTATTGTATTCCCAGGTGCAGGCCTATAACTCAAGTCTTTCATGTTGAGGTCGTTGAAGGCTACTGTAGTATTTTCTGCGAGGATAAGCTAGCAGAGGAAAAGGCAAAAAGGCGGGAAGCCAGGAGATTGGCCAGACTCGCTGAAAGTCAAAGTTGAGGAGCAGAAACCGAAGTGCTAAGAATCTTACGAATAGAAAACGGTAGCAAGAATGAAGGCGAGTGTAGAAACACATGGAGGAGTAGCCGAAGATATTGAGAATGAGTATGTGAGTACTGCGCTGGTGCAGGACCTCATCCAGGAGGCTTGAGTTTAGCGAGGCCAGATGCCATGTTGGACAGACAATCGGAAAGTCGGAGCATTGTGCGTGCATGGTACCTATAAAGAGATATTTGCATTGTAAAAGGTATTGAAAGGGTCAATGAGAGATGTGGGAGGTGGTTAGATTGCTATGCTAGCACAGTGGTCTTAGATAGGGATATGTTTTATAAGTGAAAGACAGATCCAACCTCACATCGCTGGATTGATTCCTATGGATCTTGCCGATATGACATGTGCCAAAAAATCCGTACATGAGTACCTTGACCTTAAATTCATTCGTTTTCTCTTGATGTCCCACCAAGATATGGCTCAATTTATTCACCTTTGTTAAGAGTCTGGAGACTGGAATGCTTTGCTAACTATACTTCATAGTAATGAAACTGGGGTTCAGACTTGAGAATTGTGAGAAGGACGAGTGTCTTGAATCTTCACCCCATGTTCTAATTTCACGCCCAGCGCTTGCTTGGCTTTTAAAGCTTGATTGTTCAAGTAAGGAGAATAGTATCCATTGTGCAGTTGTCTTTCACTCATCCACCATCTTACACTTCTCCTCTACTTTCTCTCAACTTCCTTTGATAAGATGAAGACTTCAATCCTCTCTTCCGTCTATCTCCTTGGCTACGACTGCCGCTGACTAAAATTGGAAAAAGTAAGCCAGGTATGTCAGAGATTCTTTTGGGGTTAGTTCTGGATCCCTGTTCGAAGGAGCCGCGCCAAAAGGCGGGGCCTCGCTTAGCGAAATTCGCAAATTCAACTCCATCGCATGCGTGAAAAGACATACCTATCTGTTAAGCACTCATAGCTTTTGCTGCGCCACCCTACGGACTGAATATGAGGCGCTGGCAGTGGGAGAATGGGTCAAAATCGGTCACTAATTACATGTAGATTAACTCATAATTGTCCATAATGATGACGACTCAGATGAGGCACGTGTTGGGGCCAAAGCCATACCTAGGTAGGTAGGGGCTTATGGTAAAGTACATAGCGGGCGGATTGAACTGGGCGCAATTCTAAATAGCCCCCTTCCATCCTCAGAACTCGTCTCAGCATCGACTGCAGAGGTCATTAGCACATCTTGTCAATGGTATGCCGTTGTCAGTTAGAGGTCACGTGCTTTTATGCATGATATTCGGTTATTTTGATTCTCTTCTTAATCTCACTGCATTCCTTATGATATGAGAGCATTCCTTATGAAGTGCTGATCTATCTGTATATATAGAGCTCTCTACTGCGGTAGATGCTCTTCAGACTCTTCAATCCTATCTATTTCACCTACTGCTTCCTCACGTGATTCACCCCCTATCATCCATCAGCCGTTGAGGGGGCCACGGCCACAGAACTTCCCAACAACTTAATCCATCTGAAGATTAACCGGAAGATCTGAGGTTCATCTTAAACACTGTCTGTCTTGCTATCTCTGGCTTCAAAACTGTGGTGAATGTCTGATGTTTCACTTTTCTAAGTGCAAATTCGAGAGGAAACGCCAATAATAATAGAGCCATAAGAAACTGCATCGATCGATTCTCTACATATTCCTCGAGCCCCTCTTATGTCTAACCGTCCTTTATTCTCCGTCGGATACAGCCATGTCTTGTTCTCCGTCTTCATCTTGGAGAGTTTCTTCCTGAGGGGCCTCGTCCTGGGGAGCCTCGTCTTGGGGAACTTCATCCTGAGGAGTTTCATCCTCAGGATCCTGCCCGCTTTGTATAGGAATTGCGGTGGTTTCCAAACTGTCTTCACCGTCTATTTCGGCAATCATCTTTTGCACTATCGTTATTGTGTCCTCAAGCTTGGTGATTCGATCAGCGTGCCCTTCATCAGCAGCATGGCCAAGCTCGATTGCCTCGACTTGTCGGCCCTTAAGCTCTCTACGATGAAAGAAGTGAGTTAGCTATGTCACTTGGATTCGCAGCGGCTTCGCTAGAGATTCTACAAGAAGAGGTTTACGTTATGGCTGTCAAACCATTGAATTGCTTGTTTGTAAACCGCATACAAAGCAAGAACGTCTCACTTACTGTTGGAGCCAATCAAGCAATTATTCGCAGTTATCCCGCTCATTTTCAAACCAATCATCCAGGTTGTTATATCCCCAATCTACTAATTGTTTCCTCATTTCTTGAAAAACGGTATAGTGGGGTTGCTCTTCTGCCATGATGAAATGGATTGGGACTGGTTGAGAGAAATATTTCGAGGACAACTGTTAAGAAATTTCTTAGAGTCTGTGGAGATGCTTAACGATTTAGCTGCGGATGAAAGAGAAGTTTGAGGAAGTGGAAAGACTATACTTATATCTGAAAGTCAGTCACTTCAAGAGCCAGCGGGGTCTGGATATGCGAGCTACTTGACAGCTAGTGACTGAGTAAGATATGAAGCCAGACTCGTCGGTTCGCTCTTGAGCGTGGAACGGCCAACCCGTCTGTTGTGATACAAGTCCGAGATGCAGCAGTAGCATCAATGTCTAATCGGCATGCAGTTCTCTTCATTTATCCGCTCCTAGTCGTAGGGCTGACATGCATTATGTTGTGCTCACACTCAGGTTTTACAAAGCCCTGGCCTATGCATGTCTTCTCGGTTGTGCCCGTTTTTGTAATCTTACAATATTGCAATAACGGATCAGCCCCAACTCATTTAGATAACAACGGTGGGAAATCTCTAGCCGATTACACAAAGCACATACCATGGCTCTAAATTGAATAGTAAGCATAGAAGCGCCTTATGACAGGTGACAGCTTTCCCGTCCGTATAAATGATACCGTGCCTGGGAGGGGCTTAGTGGGAAGTTTTACGAAGGATTAACGACTGATAAGATGATGGAAGTCTTAAGCCCCTGGGGAAAACCGAAGAGAACACAAGGTAGAAAGGCTCCCGAAACGAATGCTAAGAACCAATATGTAGACCTCGCTATCTTCTGCAGGTAGGGTATTTCTGTAAGGAGTACTTGTTGGAAATCTGACTTTTCACTATGTGACATCAAGACATGCTTTTGGCTTCTGTATTTGCAAGTTCATAGTCCAATAATTCACGCTGAATAAATTCTAGGTGGCATTATATGATTAACATCTTGAAATTTACTCAAACTAACTCAAGTCACTGTTTGTCAGAATTAAGAACATATTTAGAAGACTAGTCTCAGTATGCTAGAGCTAGGTATTGGCGGGAAAAGGTTTTGCTGCGACTACTTAAGGTTTGAATGTTTTACTGAATATAGTAGAAGATTCATCAAAAGGTTTATTGGTTTAACCTTAAATTAGCACGACCGATTTATCTCTGGACTCTTTGAAGCATCGTAAAATTGATCAACCTCATCCCAACTGCAGTGAATTCCCGTCGTATTTCAACCACTTAGGATCGTATGATATTCTGGTGTTCTTCATTCGAGATTCAGCTAAGGATGATCTCATGCATTTGACTGTGGATTTCTATCAATGGGCTCAGTCCTACCTCTAATTTCAAATATTATCCAGGTTGTTTCTGGGGATTGTTCAATTTGGGGGCCAAAATGTAATGTAAGTGGTTACCAAGAGTTAGACATTCCAATCCCTTTACACCCCACTCCGGATATGCCGTTGCTGTAGCATGGAAAAGTATATCGTATGCCATTCTTGTTTTAGTGCTTACTCTGTCTTCTCACTTACATACACAAGGAAAGGAAGTTACCACGGTAGAAGAGCTCGTATTTCGTTTTGCAGAGCAACGCATCGAGGATGCAAGCTATCGTGGGGGCCATGAATTGATTAGCTAGAAGTGGATATAGAAGGAAGTTTTGATACAATTGGTTCATTTAGAATACAGAACCAGCAACATAGATGATAGGGTGTTGATTTATTCAGTAAGTGATTGATAATTTATTCAAGTCAAAAGAGGTTCTCGGTTAAGTAATAGAGGCTCTCGTCTATCCCGATTATGCCTAGTGTCGTATTAAAGAACCTTCGTCATAATACAAAATAATATATTCTAACCAGATACTGTTGCAGAGAACGTCGCCCCCAAGTTCACAGCGCAATCAGACGCGGGGACCCCGAACAAATCATTGCAAGGTTTCATGCTTGTCGGTCACTCCCGTGTCATACCTGCTCAGTTTGAGTAACGATAAGGTACGACGCTGCTTGTCCGGTGACATGTTGCCTTGCCTTGTTCATACTTGCTTAGCATGTATAACTTACGTCAGCAATATCCGCAATTGAATTGTCTGAGGTTCACACCCAATCCTTTCGGAAGCTGCTAAAGAGTGTCTATCTAATTGTCAAACTCGGTGGTGGGGTCGTAGGGCTGAAGAGCTGCAGGCAACCTTGTAATCTCGGCTACTGCATCAAGTTATACATTTTGCCGATAGGATAGGGCAAACAAGATTGCTGAACGACACCAGACACAACTTACCAATCCTTCCTTCAAGAACTTACCAAACCCTCCAAAATGGCAAACAAGCAGCTCGACCGAGTAGCCCACGGCGAGGCTGTGTCGGCCGACTTGAAGTTTCATTTTAGGAGAGCTAGGGGCAGCTGCAGGTATTGTATTGTCAATCACAAGTCTTACCACCCACTGCTTTCTTCGCCTATCATTGCTCTAAATTTCAAGCTTGGCATCGCGAAATGGGTTTGGGGGCTGAACTACAGAACTGCGCTACACGATCAGGACATCAATGGAAATACTATTCGTGGACTGGCCGCCAATTGCAAGTGAGATGAAAGGATAGCCTCCATCTAATAGCAAAATCAAGGGGTTCTATGTAATCTACAAAGTAAGCTCCAACCATCAAAGCTTTAAACTCCAAATCCTCCATAATTTGCCCCTTCATTGTATTATATATCTGCTCATCCCTCGCACTCTACGTGTTCTACAAACACAGATTTATTCGCCTACCTACAATTGACTATCATCTAAGTATTCATAACCATGTCTGGGTGTAAGTATGACCCAATTTATTTTTTGTCCCCAAATTATCAGTCTCAATCATAAATCTCAGCAACTAACTCTCTTTTCAGTCGCAGCGGTTAATGCGGGCATTGACACTCTGGGCAAAGCCAATGAATTTGCTCAGGGTGTTCTCGACACCGTCGAAAAGGGCAGTCAGGTCGCCCTGAGCGTGACCAAGGATGGCATTCAGATGAAACATATCGTAGAAGACGAGGCCACTCGTGACCAGAATGTGAAGGCTATCAAGGAGCACACGGTGGCATACACCATGGACAAACTGCGCTCCAAGTTTGAGAACGACTTCAACATCATCGTTTGCAATGACTACACGGACGACAAGAAGACCTTCACCGGAGAAACGCAGGCTCTGAAGCTGATTACTGTGGCATTTGGAGGAAAGTCCAACGACATTAGTCATTACCGTATCTATTTGTTCCGTGGAGGCAAGTACGAGCGTGGTGCTGCTGGTGTCGGTCAGCCGGGTCACCGGTGGGAAGGAGATGGCATTCAATACTACGGTGTAGGAGGGCAGCCGGTTCAAAAAGACGAGCCAATTGGCTGGATGGTCTTGCAGTTTCCGGAAGCAACTGGAGAGGAGTGGTCCAGAGAGCAGATCGAGGAGGCGGCTGTGGATTTAGGATTGAGTACGAGTGTCGAGCCGAATGAGGAAGCTCCACATGACGATGATGCGGCACAGACCGCTGATGAGCCAGATGCTTTCGATCCGATTGAAGGCGAGGGTGAAGAGGAGAAGGCTCAGGAGGGGGAGGGAGGGGGAGAGGGAGAAGGTCAAGGGGAAGTTGAAGGTCAAGGGGAGGCTGAGGAAGGGAAGGGGGAGGAAGAGGAGGGTGAGGGTCAAACTGAAGCTCAAGACGAGATTCAGGAAGCAGCGGAACCCCAGGAGCCACAACAGGAAGGTGAGGGCGAAGGCGAAGGCCAAGGCGAGGATAAAGAAGAAGGCCAGGGCGAGGATGAGGGCGAGAGCAAAGAAGAAGGCGAAGGAGAGGGCGAGGGTAAGGAAGAAGGCGAGGAATAGACTATAATAACAGGCAAGAATCCTAGGTAGATTCGCTCTTGTACCTAGAAGTTTATTCGCACTATTTCACTATTGCTATAGCATAACAGCTGGATGATGACTTGCGAAGGATACAAAAGACTACGACGTTTCATACGGCATTTGAATGGATAGCATTCTCTTCTCAACTTACAGGTCATTCTCCTTTGACTCTCCCCTCATGGATCCCTAAAGTAGACTACCTTACCTCAGTCAATCAATTGCGAAGAATTTCCAAAACCTCTTGAAATTTAAAACGTACATTGCTGCTTGTTGAAAAACCCGAATTGGTTTGATTCGTTTCGAATAGTATATTAACAAGATACTTGATGGAAAGTAATCTTCTCCCGTATTGCTAGTATCAGATAACAACACTACAAGTAACAGCCCTTCCTTTGAGCCTCTGTAATGCCAGCCTCAGCTTCCTCAGCGGTTGGGATGCAATTCTGCAATAACAGTTTCTGTCCGTGGAGCATTAAGTGAAGGAAATATTGCTATGAGAACACGATCCGTAAATGCCTTTTCTTGCTCTCGGTTGGTTCTGCCTTGTTGATCTAAGTCGCGGAATCCGAGGTCAACTGTCCGCTGGAGGAACCTGAGCTTCCTTGAAGGTGAAAACGCGGACTCGAGATTATTTGTATCTCCCATCGACTGTTTCGACAACTCTCCAAGTTAGTCCAGCAGCGTTGGAACCTATGTTCGACTGGGTAATTTGTGCAAATATACCTAGTGATTTCTGAGAACGATTGAATATGGTACCTTTCTTCTGGACATATTCTCTTGGAAGGTTTTTAGGCGGTTCTGCGACACTAAAAGCCAGGGTATTGAGTACGCCCAGGACCCTATAGCACAATCTACGTCTACAAAGTAAGTTCTTTACTTTATCCGAATTGAGCTCATCAGCCCATCAATCCAAAATATCATTGTTGATTCTCTTACAGTCATCACGAAGCGTGACTAGCCAGTCCAAACATTCATGATTCCAAAATGCCCTGTGTACCGATTCCAGAATGACGCTCAAATCCTCGGATGATTCTCGCTCATCATCACAATACGTACCTGAGCCTCGAGAACTAGCAACTTTGAATCAAGCATGGCATCACAGAGTAAATGTAAAAAAGCGCTAGTTTGTCGATACAGTGTTTCCTCCTCATCAATACAACTTGAACACTACTTCGTTTTATCGACCAGGCAAACAAAAATCTAAAATCAACATACAAGTAATCGCAATATTCTAGAAATCAATCCTATCCCATATCAGCCAATTACCACAATGTGTTTCTACCTAACTAAAAAATGGTTAATGTGCGGCTGCGCATATTTCTGGAAAGTCGACAGAGAAGGATGTCCATACTACGACTCCACTGGTCTGCAATGCAGACACCCCGACTTGACCGATGAGGAGAACGAGGGCTGCAGCTTCTTTGTCGGGGGAGCCGCCATTGGTAGACTCTATCGAGATTCAAAATGTAGAAGTTGTTTGGAACAACAGGCCTTGGAGGAGGCGAAAAAGAGGAAGGACGAAGAAGAGAGGAGGAGAAACAAGAAAAGTGCAAGAAGGCATGAGCTCCTGGATAACGCTAGGAGGAATCTCAAACACTAAAGCACTTGTGACGACGTCGCGGGGGATACGAGTTTGTGGGTTTATTCATCTTTGGTTGAGGAGCTGGCCTGCTGTAAAGGAGGAGTTCAGGGCAGGATTGGGGCAGCTGAGGTGGCAGGATCAAAACATCCTAATTATGTGCTGGCGCATTTTTGATAAGGATAGAAATTTGGGTTTAGCGAGAATGGACACAGCCATTGGTAAAGTAATGGAAAGGGGAATTAGGTGCTAGCATAGGACTACCCCAATAGATATTTATGTTTAGCAACATGTATTTGGACTTGGACAAGTAGTAGATACAAGGCAATTGAGACATCTGAATCACCTCAATGATAGATAGCGATCTATCTGACCTGAGCAATATGGCCAACTTCGAGGTGTTGAGAAAGTGATCGATTAGTCTTAAATTTATTCTACTGGTATTGATAGTGACTAGGAGGCCGAGACTACAGTATAAATAGACCCTGTGGATATTTACTATAGCACAAGGGAAGAAGGAAGGCCATATGTGCGTAATAGCATAATTTGACATGTTATACAAAAGCGCTTCCACTAGCATCGTGACAGCAATCATGGCAGAGTGAAAGACTTGAACTGTCTTTTGTTATGCTGAAACTCGAGAGAAAAACCTATGAAATGTAAGTTGATATCAGGATCAATCAACTCTGTTATCAAACTCTCACCATCAAATCCACTTGACCTGAAGAAGTGCAAATAACAATGAAGTCAGCTTGTCTATTCAATCCGGACAGAAAACGGAAATAAAGAAAGTGGTGAATCGTTATCATTAATAAAGGAAGAGGGGGGAGGGAAGAGAAGACAGTACAGAGTAAAAACCGAACGCAGTGCGTTGATTGAAAATCGCAAAAAGCATCTGAAATGAAGAGGTAGTTCTTCTCTGACTCACAACTCACAACAGAATTGCTCACTGATATTGCTAGGCATGCTCATTCATTAGAAAATAAGATCATATAGTATATTCACACAATCCCTCGAGTTTTAGTCATCGTATTTCAAGTATCAACAAGTCTGAATCAAGTTTTGCATCACTAAGTATGTATAAAACCGCCACCAGGATTTGCAATACTACGCTTCCTCCTTATCATGATATCATCCACACAACATCAATACCAACAATTCAAATATCACTCCACTTCAGCGACCATCAAGGCGAAGGTTAGAACTCAGTATCCGAACACTCAAAGCATCTCAGACACTAAAACTCCTTCCGAACCTACCGCTCATCAGAATGTGCAAGCACTACTACCGAAGATACACGAAGTGCGGCCACAAAGAGTACTGGCACTTCAACTCAACTGGCTGCCAGTATCACAGACAAGATTACAAAGTCTGTAGGAATCCAGATGGTGAGGCATCTCAACCGAGCTGCAGTGATAATGTTGGAGAGGCTCTCGTGGCGCAGGACATGAATGATTGGTGCTTAAAACATGACTGCCAGCGTCGACGACAGGAAGAAATCGATAAAAAGAAGAGAGATGAGCAGAAAAAGAGGAGGAAGGATGATGAGAGAAGGAGGAAGGACGACGAGAGAAGAAAGAAGGACGAAAAAGATAAGAAGAGGCTTGATGCCCTGGACAGGGGCAGAAAGAAGTACTGCGCATGATCGAATCAATAGAGCTGGGCTGGTCTGGAAGGGGGAGCACTGGGGAGGACAAGGCAATGTTACCTTCATGTTGCGCAGGCACAGCATTTGAGTTTGGACATTTGGTTTTAGCGAGAATCGACATATCTAGTAGGTTAACAATGGAAAGAGGTAGTTGTATTGATGTGCTGGCGCATAGATACCACAAATCCTTGATCGATATTGGGTTTAGCTCGATGGATTTGGAATTAGATATGTAGAAGAAAGAAAAAGAGTAGCTAGAGCCACTAAGCCACCTGGGCAATATTACCATTACCACACCTTGCTTCCAGAAAGTGATAAACCCAGAGAAACACTAGTGACCCATTCAACATTCACGCCAGAAAAGCTCACTGATGTTGTATGCATGCAACTTCATTAGAATCGAGATGGGATAGCCAAATGCTGGATACACTTGGTCGATAGCTCTTTGGAGATACCGTCCTCGTCCTATAGTAAAGTGTCTGAGCAAGATTTCAGATTGTTTTCTTGACGTTAAACTTTGATCCTTTCTGCAGAGATACCATCAATGGCCACATCCCAGAGTCGGAAAGAACAGGTCGGTCTAGCTCAGGACCTGGCTGAGCAAAGCGAAGACAATCAACCAGGACCATGAAGATATAAACTCCAATACCCGTGAAGATATGCCAGCTATACGGATTAGTGCCAATCATGATGAAATGGGTATCAGTATACTTACAATCCATGAAGTTCAAGTGCAGCAGCCCAAGGCATGCCAACTTTAGTTCTCATTGCCCGTAGAGTTTCACAGGCATGGAAATCCGTCATCCAGCACGCATGCCCCGTGATGAAGAATGCTTGAATACTGGATCAGCTTATACACGAGCACGACTTGGGCAACAGCTAACTCACCGATACCACTAATAGCCATCCACCACATCCCCTTCTTCACCTTCTCCTGTCCCTTCACATTCAAATCCCTAATCAGTCTAAAGCAAGTATGCCAAAGCCAATAAACCATCGTCGTAAACACAATCTGTTGCACCACGCTCCCGCCCGTTAAATACTGGCTCACTACCACAACACCAGCTAACGTCCACAGGCCCACGAAAAGGGTTTGCGGCGAGAAACGTGTCTGTGAGAAACACATGAGCTGGTAGAAGACGATGAAGGTCGCGATGAGCATGGCTGATTCATCGCATAGTTGCATGGGGTACTTGAGCGTCGAGTGGAAAAGCGAAGACATGAGACCGAGATGGATGAGTGCTAGCGAGGGAAGTCGGGGACTCCATCCTTTGAGTTTGAGATTATGGGCTTTAAGTAGGCCACGGAGACCGAGTAAAACTCATATGGTGTTAGCAATGGCACAGTTCAAGAAGGTTGAGACATGCATACTGTACGTCGCGTTCGTGAGTGTGTTGAAGAGCTCGGCGATATGGGGAGTGAATTCATAATCCTGGTGAGAAGCAGGAGTCAGTTTGAATGAGGCAAGATCCCAAATCTTCAATCATGATCGACTTTACAAATTGAAAAGTCATGGATATAGAGAAAATTAACATACCTCTTCACAAAAGCTGTAAAACAAACATCAGTCCTGTCCAATCCACACCGCCCTTCAATTCAAGAACCTACTTCAACGTACTCGTCGGCGCTCCCCAAGCCGCTTGCTCAGGCGTATAGCTGATATTGGAAGTGCGATAGAAAGCCATTGTCTCTTTACCTCAACCTGGTAATGCGTTGCTTTGTCGTCAAAATAAACAGAAGGGAAAATGCACCAACAAGTATAATCACATGATGCGGCCGCGACACTTTTGAGGCTTGGACCCCCTGCATCAGAATCAAATGACTTAGCCAGAGTTTAGAAGTTCTAAAAATTCAAAATGAAGAAAGTCTGATGGAATTGCTGATTTCATTCGTTCGTTATTCGTTTTATTATTCATATATCCACAGGACCCATACTTAAAGTACGCCTAGCTTTACATGTATTATTACCATCCTCCCCGAACCTCAATCCAGCCTGGTATACAAAATCAAAATCCGAACTCCTTTCATGGGGTATATCCATTTTCCCTCTCTCGATGAACCTCTTCGTATAGTTTTCCATCGCTAATCCTAATTTCGACACGTTACAATACTCAAACATGTTGAACCTCAATGTTGGGATCATGCTTCCCGCTGTGCTCGCCTCTCGTGCTCCAGACATGATGCGCAGCCATGAACGTAGTGAAGCAAAACAGAAGCCTTTAAAGCGTCAGTAAGTCTTTCTTTCGATCACATTTCTCAGACCAATAACATACCACAGAAAAGCTCCAAATACACAACCCGCAACCGCCGCACTCCACGGTCCTGATCTACCCCACCATGCCCACGCGCCGAGCCAATCCGCCAGCGCAACAAAGCCCGCGAACCAGAAGATCATAGTAACCGCCTCAATGGCGAGGATGGCGTACTTATGACTGTACTGCTTGAAGCGCAAGGGGGCGACGATGAGGTAGATCAGCACGAGCAGCGTCCATACCGAAGCGAAGATCAGGAAGGAAATGGGTGAGGGAGTCCATGATGTGCCGTGCCAGAAGTGCGCGGCGTAGGCGAGGACAGCAAGGACGATGAGTGAGAAGATTGCTTGGGCGATGCGGATGGGGAGGATGATGATGGTGTTGAATGCCATTTTGGCAGTTTAGTGAGTTGGCCTGTTCGGATAGCTTTGTAGAGAGACTAAACTCGAGGTTTCAAGATGAAGTAATGGTTCTTTACCTGTCACTAGGTAGGTACGTATATAGGTAGGTTTGGAAGCTTGGGGAGTTTCTTTTCCTTTGTCTACTCGAGCAGGCGAGTTCTTATTAAACAGCCAACAAAGAGACACCAACAACCCAAGCTAACCAAGGCCCAAGACTCAAGAACCAAGCTTCTAGCACCACCCGTTCACCACCCACCACCTCATAGCTCACCATTCCACTCCAAACAGTCGCTACCTATTCGTGGCGGCAAATGCCAAGTTCAAGGTGTGGGAAGGTGGTAAGTTGATTCACAAACCATACGTATCTTAACGTGGCGCAGGGATGTGGACCGGAATCGTGCCCCGCATTCCACTCCAATCCTTGGGTGTCGTGTGCCAAGTTTCAAGGTTCTTGCTGTGCGACAACATGACGTCGACTGAGGATTTTTTTTGACATGCTCTCAGCTGTGAAGATCAGGCTGGTTTGAGTTTCAGATGGGATGATTGGTTGTGAGGGTGGATGTTCGGCAGTCGTGGTGTTTGGCATGGATGATAGGTTGGCAAGCAATGATGATGCCGAGAGGAAATACGAGCAGATCAATTGGTGAGGGGATGGTGGATTGCATGTGGTCTTTGGAGGATGACTCTTTGTATCTGGAGGCTTAATTGGTGTTTATGGGTGCTTTATAAGGTTTTTGACATAAGAAGGTATTCTTGACGTTGTTATAGTCTCACTGTGGAGTTTTGAGACTGCCACCTCTGATAACTCATGATGAACAAAGTCGTAGAAAACAAGATAGATATCTTCATTCTTAAGTAATCCATTGATGGTGGCAAGAACTCCAGCCCATGCTACCTTTTACATCCCAAAACTCCCACCAAAATACAACCCATAAGCTCACTTAGAATATTTTCCTCTCTTCCCACCTCCACCACCACCATCAGCATCCGCTCTCCGCTTCTTCCCCTCCTTCCGCCAATACTCCTGCTTCTCAGCCTTCTCCCGCTCCCCTCTCTTCTCCTGATTCTCCGCCACCTTCTTGCGATACACCACCCTCTTCTCTTCCTTCTTCTCCCTTCGCTTCGAGACTTTCTCGTTCCTAAGCGTCATGATCTTCTGCATCAGGTCCCGCGCCTTCTTCTCTTCGCCGCCCAGCACCACTGCACGCTTCGCCATGTACGTTTCCTTGCTCTGCTTCTTGGTCTGTATGATCTGTGACTTGAAGGGGAGCTCGGCCGCTATGGCGCGAGGTACCCGTAGCGGGTTGAAGTGTCTTGTTACACGCTCCACGGGCTTGTATTGACTGTTCTTCTGCTGGGGCGTTTGCAAGTTCTGGTCTCGTCTCACTTCGCCTGTGAGGCGCATGCCTGACCAGCCGATCAGGTTCGTCACGGGGTTGTAGAAGCGGTGTGGTTTGATGGGGTACCAGGCTCGTAGGAAGACGATGTCACTCATTAGGATTTTGTCTTCAAAGGTGGCTCGGAAGTGACCTTCGGGTTTGCTGAGAGCTTTCTTGATCTGTCCTCTGATTCCTGAGACAGTCTTGATTGAGGCACCTTCAAACTTGGCGATTTCTACGGAAGTTGTGAACATGTCCTTAATGAAGGCTGTGTTCTTGAAGATCTTATAAGGTGTTCCGGTAAGCTTGAGCTTTTTGACAATTTCTGACGCTTCATCTACGTTCAAGACAGTGCCTGTTGCTGCTATCCGGAATCCTGGGTTCTTGGATGAAAATGACTGGTAGCATGAGAATCCCGTGTTTGGCGCAATGAGAGGCCCATAGAATGTTCCAAAACAATGCATGTGCTCAGGTGTGTACTTCAGCATACGATTCCGTACTCGAGAGTCCGATATGCTGTATACGGGCATGGTTTGAAACCTTCTCCAGCCCATCGAGAATATGAGGGGGTCGTTCGTTTTCAGAATCTTCTTGTGCCATCTGTGGCGCTTTATCCGAACCTGGACGAAGCCAAATCGATCTTCGACTGCGGACAATCCTCCAACTATGATAGGCATCTTGGGGTTGAACTTGGTCACAAACTCGGAAGGTATACCTTCAAGAACAATCTTAGCGTACTGGCCAGCTCTGAAACCTTCGACATTAACCCTCTGCCCATCATCGAGTAATTCGAATTCCGATTTGTTGATATCGAGTTGCTTCTGGATCTGAGCCTTCTGTGCATCATACCAATCGTCCTCACCAAACTCCTCGTCATCGCCGCCTTCTCTCCGAGCAACAGCTTTATCATTATTGAATCCTTCTCGATCTTCCTCTTCGAATCGTAGTTTCAATTCTTCTTTCCTCCGAGCGTTCTTCTCACGTTCAGCCTCGAGATCAGTTGGCTTCGCCTCAGAAGACTCCTCTGCCTCAAGATCTTGAAACTCTCCATCACCCTCACCGTCTGAATCTTCCTCATCGTCATCTTCACTGCCGCTCTCCTCTCCGGACTTGCCCTTCAGTAGATCGGCCGTTGAGAACCGTTGTCGCAGCTTCTCAATCGCATCATCCACTGCCCATTTTGTTTCCAGAGCCTCATAGTCCATGATAGGTATTGCCCGATCTTCGTAGAACTCATCCGATATATCTCGTCCGGACTTTTTGAAGAATGTTTCATCCTCAGAATCCTCAATATCCTCTTCCTCTTCCGCCTCCTCCTCTACCTCCCCCTTCCATCGCTTGAGTACCTCGGTTGGTGTCAAAGATTCATTGTACATCAGTTTTGCAAGATCTGAAGTTCGGTACGACCGTTTTCGTTTATGCATCTTCTGTGCTGTTTCCAGCATGTTTTGTTTCCAACGAGCAGCACCTTCTTCCTCATCGAAGGAATCGTCCTCATCCTCCTCGACCTCGTCGCCTGATATCGATCCCAGATCAGAATCACTGTCCGCAAAAGCAACATCCTCATCCTCCTTGTCATTAAGTTTTCGAAATGCTTTCCCTAATTTCTCCTCCGCAATGTCTGCCTCATCCTCAGAATCAGGCTCTTCGCCACTAACAAAACCCTCATCTTCGCCTAAATTTTCATCATCAGATTGCTCATCACGTTCGACAAACCGGGCTGAACGTTGCTTCTTCCGACCAGTATCTTCCTCCTCGGGATCTTTGGCGATGGCGTCGCCATTCTTGAAGATTTGTATGCCGTCATCAGTTTCTCCTAGAGTTTTCCTCTTGTTCTGTAAATTGACGATCATCCCTTCTCCTTGACCTCGTTCCTCCTCATCGCCTTCTTGATCGAAGTTAAACCCCTTTTCCCGGGTAATCCAGATGGTATCTCCATCAATTTTCAGACCACTCTTGTCGGACATCGGCGCATGAAGCTTTTTCTCCTTCTCGTCGAGTCGCTTCCGTCCTGTTTTGCCGGATGCTTTGGCTGCCGCTTGATCCATGAAGGGGGTTGGGCATGGATCTGGTAATGCCTCCATTGACGTTATTGAGTAATCTCCGAGTCCTGGTATGTGTACTCTCTGGCCCTGTGCTGAAAAGTTTGTACCGCGCAGGTAGCCGGATAAGACTACCGTTCGATCACAGGTGCCGTCTTCCTCGACTTTTGCTGGGTGTGTGATATCTCGGAAACTATCGATGATGGAATATGGATGTGAATTTCGCCAGATCAGAGGTCTTGGGTTCTTCATAACCGAAATAAATCGAGAAAGATTGTGGATTTCCCGATCCGGGTACCGCCCGTTGATGACCCCTGACAAGTAGAAGAGATGTGCTCCTTGGTATAACTCGCTCCAGAATCTGTTCTTCAGTCGCTTTTTGGCATCCTTCAAAGTCTGAGGTTTCCGGAATAGGTCCAAATGTGTGAGAATTCCAAAAACATTTCCAGGCATACCACTTGCAGCCAAGATATTCAAAAACTCCATAGTCTCCATTTCGAAGCCAAAATTTCCATCAATCATTAATAACACAATATCCGCTACCTTCGACATATCCACCATGGCCTCCAATTCGTTCGGACATTCTACAAATGTGAGGCGCTGCTTCTTCGATGTTACTACCGTGATCGGTCCTTGAGGCTCAGACAACGTCTCCTTTGCGTATCTCTTCACCAAGGATTTCAGCAAGGTCGTCTTTCCAACTCCAGGAGGTCCAACGATGGTGACGAGACGTGGCGGGGGTTCTTCTGGTATGCGATCGACCTGCGGTACATGAAAGCGCTTTTCCTTAATCTGCGACGGGTTAGCAGAAATTCTACAGGCGAAGACCTGTTATTCGTACATCATTCGATCGTGCCGCAGTTTTCGCAAGTCTTCCTGAATTGGCAAATGCAAAAGCTTTCGGATTTTTGTCTTTTTTATGTCAGCTATTTCACCTTTTTGGGGGCTGCACATGCTTACCTCCAGTATGCTTCTTCTTTTCTTTTGTCCCTTTCGAAGCTCTATGGGGTTTGTTCGATTGGTCCTCCATCTTCGCTCAATTAATTCACAAAGTTCTTCGCGGATGCGCCAAAACCTTCATGATGTACACTTTGGTGTTGCTGCTAAATTTTGCTCTGGACTTTTTAGTGGGGCCTTGAGCTAGTCAAGTTTGGTCACTAGTGTGCTTTGGATAAGCTTATCACAATCCGATAAGTTCTATGATCCTCGGCCTGTTCAATCAGATGTATCAACGCTTCACTTCGGCACAATTCTGCATGAAACCCCTCCAAGCCCGCTACATTTTGCTTATTACTTGCATCTACCCAGTTGGGAGTTATCTGCAGTGGACTTGTGTGTTTTCGGGCTGAATTATCACCACCGATATGGCGAGTCGTGTGCGAATGACGTAGATTTAGGCTGTCACAGGACGAGAGCTGCAAGAGGACGAAGTACCCCTCCACTCCACTTGGCAGCACGAGTAATACCAGCGAGTGAGTAGTAGTGGTGGGGTCAGCAAGTAAGTGAACAGTATGGAGAGGAGAGGGATATATAACCCCTCCATCAGCATCAAGTCTCTTGCTAAATCGATTCATTCTTACTTGCTTACTCGTTCAACTGTGCAAACTTGCGTAAATTACCTTTCAAACAACTTCTTTCAAACATCTATATATCATTCAATATGCCTGAGTATATCGTAAGAACTCAACATCGAGAAGCTATCCCGCAATAGCTAGGGCAAAGCTGACGAAAGACAGGTTTCTCTTGCAACTGGTCTTAGCGAAGAGCAGTACGCTGCGTATGTTGTCTTTTGTCTTTTGTTATAGATATGTTTAAAGCTGACTACCGTCCAGGGCCCAGAAACATGCTGTTGAGCAAGGCGGAAAGATCACCTCAACCTTTGAGCGTGAAGGTGTCGCACCAGGATTTGTGTAAGTGACCTTCCAAAAATTCTGCTTTGCGACAAGCAAACGTCATTCTAACATTTCCTATCTAGTGTCGATTTCCCAGCGGATTCTGTTACCACTATGGAGAAAGCTCCCAATGTCGTGGGAGTTGAGAGCAATGGAGTGATGAAGACGCAATAATTGGCGTACAATATGCTGAAGATGTCGGATTTGTGTAACTACTAGGTTGGGACTAAGATTGAGGGTTATATCAAATATAATGAGATGGACCTGTTGATAAATAAACATCCCCTTCCCGTGTGTCATTCTTTGTCGTTGATATGGAGGAGATGACGCTAGCCAAGTTTCGAGATTCCTCGTCTGAAGTTAACCAGTTCTATATCTACGCCCTGCTTCCCGCAACCACCCAATTCTCGAACATGAAGTCTGTATACCATCCACTCTCAAGAATCAACTTTAAAGTCAAACCCTCATCTTTCTCCCGAACAGTCACCAATTATTCGCGTCCTGGGAGGCATCCATCCCCTTCAGCTCACAAGTGGTCCCATCCTCCAAGCTCGACAACTATCGCCGACGACGAAGTAGCAAGTCTTGCGAGCAAGTCTCTACATTCTCTAAGCTTGGCAGATCTTGTGAAGTACAAACTTTTCCTTGTCTTTTGATAAGACGTCTCTAATTAGAAGTAGACATGGTCGGCCACCGCTTTCCAAAGAAGACCTCTTCTCGTCTGCCAATTTCACCCTCTCTCTCCTCCCTATCCGTCTAGCTCATCGAATACAAGCTCTACGAAATCTCCCATTCATTGTCGTCTCCAATCCGAACATCTCTAAAATCTATAATAATTACCTACATTCATTATCTACCCTCTTACCATACAAATCCAAGACCATTTCAAGCCTTGATGACGAGATTCACTTCACTTCTGTACTGGCAGATTTGGTAGAAACGCACGCTCATACAATTCCAACTCTTGCCCGCGGATTTCTTGAATGCAGAAAATACATCAGCTCGGAAGATGTCACCAAATTTCTGGATGAGCATTTACGGGCCAGAATTGGTACTCGATTGATTGCAGAGCAGCATATCGCTCTCCATATCTCGTCCCAGCCTCACCAGGAACCTGGGTACGATCAAGGCAATATTGACTTCTCAGACTCCTATATCGGAGTTATCGACACTGCATTACAACCAGCTTCGATCATCAATTCCTGTGGAAACTTTGTCTCCGAGATTTGCGAGCTGAAGTATGGGGTCCGCCCAACTTGGGTTATTGATGGAGAACCATCTACAACCTTCGCGTTTGTCCCAGTACATCTGGAGTACATAATCACAGAGTTGATGAAGAACGCATTCCGTGCAACCGTTGAAGCAGGCAGGTCTCATGAGCCGATTGTTATTACAATCGCTGCAGAGCCCGAAAGTTCTGGCCATGCTCATTTACAACAAACTAGGCCACCAAACTCTGGTCTCGACAATTCTTTGGATGAAAATCCATCGATAAAACCCTTTGAGGATTCAGCTCCTGGTGTCACGATTCGCATTCGTGACAGAGGGGGTGGCATTAGTCCAGAAGTTCTTCCTGACATATGGTCATATTCATTCACAACTTTTTCAGACGATGATGAGCTTCCTGGCCAGAACTCTGTGAGTAGCATGGATGCTCTTAACATGATATCAGGCGCTGGTGGAGAGGGAAGTTCAATTGCAGGATTGGGATACGGGCTGCCACTTGGCCGAGCTTATGCTGAGTACTTTGGAGGCGGCATTGCCGTGCAGAGTTTGTATGGCTGGGGATGTGATGTATATCTACGCCTGAAAGGTTTAGGCAGACCAAAGGGTTGAAAGCTTGATCTAAAGATTCTCAACTCTACACAAAGATCGGTGCCGAGCACTCCATTTGAAGAAAATTCTGAACAGAGCAAGTCTTATTTTGCTGTGAAGCCCTGGCTCGAGACATGGGGCGCAAAGAGCCGAGGGCATCTCGCTATGTAGCGACTCAATACGCTCTATACCCGTCTCGAAATTGCATCACACACACACGAAGGAACCATACTAGGAGATACCAAAGCTTTTCCATAGCACCAAAATAAACAAATCATTTTCAAACAGTTATGAGGCAAGCTGTGAGATACTACATATGTTGGTTGGTTGCCATTGGCTAGATCCTGAGACGAAGGCTTCTAGCGAGGCCAACTGACCCCGGAATTCTCACACAGCTGCCTGCAAAAGGCCCCTACGCGCTCTATTCTGCCACAAGAGGCTATGCTGCGCTCTTCTGAGGCCGACAGCAGGGCTCTCAGTTCGTGCATACTTCGCTCCGACTCTGAAGTCCACATTCTTCACTATTTTACACATCTCTTGCATCTTACTCGCTATGGATGTCCTCTCTGGTACTGCAAGTGTGATTGCAATCGTTCAGCTGTGTGAGAGCATCAAGAAACTAATCGTTTTTGGGAAAGCTGTCCAAGATGCACCAGCGACAGTTCTTAAGCTCTTCCAGGACCTCGAGTTACTTGGACTCGTCGTCTTTCAAGCTCGCAACATTCTCTATCGGCTTGCTTTTGATGAGCTTAGTGAGAAAGCGATACAAAATTGCGAACAGAAAGTATTCATATTGCTTGAAAAAGTCATCAAAGCGCAAGCAATATTTCAGAGCGGATCTTACAGACGTCGGACGTGGGCGTCTTTAAAGATTAGTTTGCAAGCGAATGAGATCACATCACTACGTGTGTCTATTGAAGAAGCAAAGTCTATTATTCAAATCATTCAAAGCAACACAATACTGTAAGAGCGTTCCATTTCTGCAAGGAATCTCAACTAAATAAGCTTAGTGATTGCTTAAACTCTGTTGACCAAAAACAACAGCAGGCTCTTATTGAAATCGCGACAATTAGCCAATTGATCAAAGAAATCTCGCCGTCACAATCCACAATTGTGAACACAAGTATGAAGATTTACTCGATTGGGCAAACTGCTCCGTTTCAGCATCCTCAAATCAGTACTAAAGCGCAATCCGACGACTCAACCTACAATGTTCCAAAGCAAGCTGTTCACTCACAACATGATATGCAGCTAGGCAGTACAAATACAAAGCGAGAAGGTGCTCCAGGTCATCATGCCCTGCCAGTATTACTTCAGAGGCGTGAATTACGCGCTTCCAGTAAAGCCACATATTGGACCCCTCTATTTGACATTCACAGTGACTTAAGATCTTTCGAAGTAACGAGTAAAGTTGATACTGACACCTGGACGAATGAAGACAAAGAGCACAGGTACCTCATTTTGCCAGGTGCAGCAAGCAAACTCTTCGGGTTTCATCGTGGAGTCGTATTCTCGGCAAAGTCTAGCATGGGATGGAAGTATACGATACAGACATTCCGCTTGGTTCCTGATGACTCTATGATCTTTGAGTTTTGTAAGACAGGCAATGTTGGAGGACTTCGGGCATTATTTAAGCGTGGAAACGCTTCCCCTTGGGATCGTGATGCAGAAGGAAGGACTCCTTTATGGGTATGCTTCCTCCTCCAATGTTGCAGATGCCAATGCTAAATCTAGTGCCATGTAGATTGCTGCACAAGCACTGCAGCTAGAAATTGCAAAAGTCTTGTTACAGGAGGGTGCAGATCCAAACGAGTGTGACTGGAAGTACAACGCGTAAGACCTCTGAGGATGCCTGTGAATCTCCTTACCCAGATGCTTACTGACTACCCCAAAGCGAACCAATTTACGGCGTTGTAAAAAGTACGACGCTTGATGTCGAACCAAAATTAGCAATGATTCGAATTCTCAACTCACACAAACGAAATAAGCTTGATTCCTCGACGTCCTTACAAGTAATGGGTCGTTTTATCATTGACTACCGTCTTCAGAAAACATCGTCAATGCCATGGGCAGAACGTCAAGCAGCTATTACCCAACTCCTTCACACTTTACTAGCAGATCTCCACCCAGAACACCATGCAGTAGCCGAACTGCTCTTTGTCGCAGTGAGGTATTGCCACCACGGTCCTACTTTGCAGTGGATTTTAAGGACAATGAAGGGGGAGATTGAGACTACGGATGGGAGAAATTCGGTTCTCTACGAAGCTATGGGCAGGAGACTATTGGAGCGCGATCCGACTAGCATGCGGTTAATTGTGATGAGGTCGAAAAACCTACACTATTCTGTGAATGTGGGTTTCTGGACCAAGGAGAAGGAAACGCCTACTGAGCAGGCTATGCATGACATGCATGTGTTCTTGCTCTGGCGAAATCTATTAGTATCCTTGGATGTGGACATCGACCAATTCGTAAAAGACGAGCTCGCAGTTGAAGGAGGTCTTGCTTCTAAAGGATGGAATGCGCGCAGTCTGCAGGCTGTGTTTCACCTCAATGAGTCCGTGCCAGAAATGTCAGACGCTACGCAAAAGTTCGGCTTCCTAGCTTGCGACCGATGTGGCGATATAGGCGTCACAACCGGACATCGGCTGCATGTCGACTTGGCTTGGAGGAGGAGGCTCAGAACTATCCGGCTTGGAACCGAAACTGAAAAGGCTCAAGATTTTAAAGACGCCACAGTGATTGCAACTCAAGAAATTCGAGAGCGAGATAAGACAAGAAGTATAAAAGAGAAGTTTCCATACAGACTAGTGTGCTCCAGGGCTTGTGCAGATGGTGTGTGTGCTGCCTGGCCGTTTGAGAGTGACGGGGAAGTAGACGAGAAGAGTGCATTTACATCGCCCTTTGTGAAGGATAAAAAAGAGGAAGAGAAGGAGAGAATAACTAAGTTAGTGACTAAAGTGATTGTGGAGGTGTGTCCAACGAGGGGTATGCCTGGGGCGTTCGTGGATTAATTCATTGTATATTTATGGCAATTATTATACTTTAGTGAATGCTCTAATGATAAGAGCTCGTTTATACTAATGAAAATATTATTGGTGTTACTCTTCTTTATTATTCTATTCAGTTCATTTCATTGTTGTTCTATCTCAAGCTCTAAATCGTCCAACTTCGCTTTGCAGACTTCGTTCTTCGCTTCTACGAGTTCGGTCGCTTATTTTGGTCTTCCAAGGTCAAAGAAGAATAGATATATCCTCTGCAAATATCTAGATAGTTCATCGAATAGCGATTTAGTGAGAATTATAGCACCTAAACTGGTGCGAGTCTAACCCCGAGACCGATTAGATAAGGATTTGGCTTAGCTTTGCTAGTGACGCTTTTTGACCACGAATTTCTGTTTCTTTCAAATTTCACCATTCATTGCTCGCATTTAAGAATCACACGTTTCATGGACGATTTGTTCTCCATTAAGCATATATGCCACAACACTCATGATGTCTATCAACCAAATCCTGGATTCACAAAACCTCAATCTCGGGACATTAACTAAACTGTCTAGAGAGCTTCGCGATATGGCATGGAAGGAGTGCATCCGACCACATCCATATTCAAGCCTAGAGAACAAACTCTCAATCATGCACGTTTGTAGCCAGATAAACTATGAAGTTTCAGCAATTCTGTATGATAACAGGGTGCTGAACATGAAAGTAGAACGTGACGAATACAGACACTCTTTTAGCACTCTCCATCATATTTTCGAGACTGGTTCACGATCAGACTACGAGAAAGTGACTGCTTATTGGATGCCAAAGTCAGGGAGTCTGAAATCACTGCCATATCAGCGATTGAAAGGAATCCAAATAATCATTCAAGCTGCGGAAGATGATAGTCCTGGACAAATTTATACGATCTAGTATCAAGTACGTAAGCTAGTCGAGGAACTTTCACATGCCAAATCTCTTCCTAAGATTGAATTATGTTTTGAAGATGAAATGATTATGTCTTTTCAGCGTTGGCGCCCCAAAGGATCAAGATGGGTGGAAAAGGGCATTGCAAGTTGGTGTCTGGAAGGGGCCGCGAAAGTCTCCATCCCACCATACATTCGAGACGATGAATCATCGCCAGACTTTGAGTGTGTACTCCGACGTTTTCATCTCTCTGCAACGTACAGGCCGTTACCGTTTCTACAAAAGATATATTTCCCGATGAGAAGTTTGTAAATATCAAAACAGAGGTTGTTAGCAAGATGGAAAAACAAGTTCCACATGCGACGCCATTAGCTCCTGGCTACTGGAGGGACAACGCAATGAAACCTTCTCTTCAGGACATCTATTGTCAGTACGAATTTGCTTTAGATACGATACCTGGGGATGCTGCAAGAGAGCTTAGACTGCATCGTTTCATATTGTGGGGGGAATCAAAGCCGCTAGAGGAGTGGGAACGGCTTGACCATGACAATAATGCGGACCTTATTGCCAACGATTTCTACGACTTGAGAGACCGGTTCCACTGTTTCTACGTCTTGAACCCAACTCGCGCCGATATGAAAAGAATTGAGGCAGAGATTGAGTATCGCGAATATTATGAGGTAGAATACTACGACGACAATGAAGATTGGCCTTTGGATTTGAAACGCCAACATATTTCAGAAAATGGATATGTCAAGGAGGAAAAAAACAAACTCGCCTCAAGTTCTCAGTGGCTGACCTATTGGGACACGGGTATACCGATCTTAAGTGACGATTCACAGAGCCTCGATGTGCTCAAATACAATCACCACTCAGGGACTGTTCCTTATGGACCGAGTTCGCAAAACGCAATAGTTGTGCTGGGTATTAAACTGTTTGAGAGAGTATCTTGCCAAATGAATCTAAAGGATATCTCCATGAATCTAGTTGCTTCTATGTAACTATTGCTTCTAGCCATCACTCCCCTTCCCACATCGCTTCAACAAGCGACATCCTGGATCCAGCTGGTCGTTTGCAACCCAGGTACTTAAACCTTGGGTCCGCGTTCTCGAACAACGCTTGCCAATCACCCTCCTCACGCTCTTTCGCGTTTGCAGCTACCATCATACAAATATCGATGTTTCTGGCAACGTTAGCGACAAAAAACCCTCAGGATTTGTTATCATACCTTGAAGCTTTCTCTTCACATCGATATCCGGTTCCTGCCTGCGGCAGACATCCATCATTGATTAGGATCCTCGCTCCTGGCTTCAGAGCTGGGATTGCAGCTTGTAAGATCTTGACCGACTGATCATCAGCCCAGTTGTGGAAGATCCATCGATACAGGTAAACATCGGCATCTTTGATAACTTGTGGAGTGAAGAAATCGTGTTTCATGAACGAGACTTTTGACCGTCTGTGATCAGTCACGATATCTTCTGTTATATCGATATCCTGAACAACCAAATTGAGATCGGGATACGCGTCAGAAATCGCAGAGCTAGCAAATCCATTTGCCCCTCCGACCTTTTCACGTCAGTATACATTTTCGAGAGACTTAATCACAGAACTCACATCTACAACCATCCCTTCGCCTAATTTCCCCCATTCATATCCTTCTACCAGGGAGCTTGTTTCATATCCTTCCCCAGAACTGAATAACTCCATCGCCAAACCAAAGTCTTTGATTGTCTCAGGCTTCTTCTTTATCTCCTCAAACAGAGAGGTTTCTCCAGGGTTATGGAAGCCGATTGAGATACCAGTCTCTCTGTGGCTTCCAGAGCCTGGCCATTTGTCTAGGGCTTCGCACTCATGGGCGGCTCCAACCATGATTTTCTCAGTGAGGAGATTGACCCATGCGGCTGTTTTCTTGTCCTCAACAAGGATCTTGGACACTATTCACAGTTACAATTTGGACTAAATAGGACAGTAAACCCCGGAACGGTCTACCGAAGTTTTCCTGGATACACAAGAAAATGTTGGGTGATAATTGCGCAAGGTTTTCTGCTGGGATTCTCTTAGGGTTGCATCAAGCAATGAACGTACTGGAATTGTGTGCAACATGATCTTTTGTTGGCTCGGTAAAAATCCCGTTTGTCATAGCATGTCGGATCAATCGTCGGAGAGCACTTACTTCACCACCGCATTTGATTGCCAGATCTGTGTATGAGATCTGTCCGACCATTGGAACATGATTGGCGATGTTCCAGTGGGAAATCGCTTTCAAGCTCAATACATTCAACCACTAAATCATTTAGTCGAAGCGTATTTTAGCATGTCACCTCATCTCACCTCCCATGCCATATCACGAATTGTCTGCACTTCGCCCACGAGTTTCCTGTTCAAGAGTGGCAACAAATCAATGATCTCAAGTCTTGCATCTTTCTCAGCTTTCGACTCTGCGATAAGGGAACCATCTAGAGCATCACGAAGAGACTTCGCCAGATCAACAAGAGAAGACATGGTAACAACAATTCGAATCGATAGTGAATCTCAGGCAGGATGGTGGAATGTGATCAGACCAGATCGACGATAAATAGCGCATCATGTCAAGATATCTGTCTAAACTAGCCCATCGGGAACGATCCAGAATTGGTTCGACTCCGGATAGCAGAATACTCATCAGGATCCATCTGGGCGCCCTATCATCAGCTATTGAAAACCTCTTCGGGACGTATTCAGAGCTACATTGGGAGGCGGTGACAGGTGTGACCGCACAAGCACACGGAGTACCAGCGAATGGGAAGAGGTGTGTGATTATTGTCTCACCAGATATCCTTGTGCAACGGATGCCAGAGATGCTGTGCCGCCTTGTGGAGGATCTCCAACGGGATGAGCAGAGATATAAGTGATCACGCCCCAGTTCGTCGTAGATCCAGAACGCAATCTTACGGGCTTTTCCTTTCAGCTTTTGTCATATTTACTTCAAGTAAATTGATTCTTTCTTCATTAGCTTCCGCTTATTGTTGATCATTCGGTATGGCCTCATTATTGAAGGCTGAATCTCCAACTCCACCTCCAGGTCCTGAAAGCATTCCCCATGACCCCACGCATAACACGGATAAGGGTCCAGCAGGGGCGGGAGCTACCGAAAAGCTGCCGCTATTGGATCCAGAACCATCTGAAGAACCACCACCAACTGCACATCCACCACCAGTAGATCCGGTAGATACCGACGACTCAACACCAAACACAGACAGAAGCACCATTGAGCCAGACAGCTTCGACGATGAGGAAGACGAAGACGAAGGTGGAGGTTCCTCGATTTATGACTCGGAAGGTGGTTACGTGACCGACGACAACATGACCAACGCCTCGCGGTCCATCTCGTCTAGTATCATGGGCCACACTTTCGAGGACGGTATTCGCTACCACAAGTTCCACGATGGGCAGTACCTCTTCCCCAATGACGAGAACGAGCAAAACCGTGATGACATGAAGCACGCCATGACCATGGCCCTCTCCAATAATCGTTTGCACTTTGCACCGCTAGGCAATGGGGAGGGGAAGGGTCTGCAGAAAGTCATTGACTTAGGAACCGGAACCGGAATCTGGTGCATTGAGAGTAAGAATACACACTCGTCTCCACTCACGATAAAAAGGAGTACTGTATGCTAACACATGTCCGTCTTAGTGGCAGATTTATACCCTTCTGCGGAGGTGACAGGCATAGACCTTAGTCCCATTCAGCCACAATGGATCCCACCGAACTTGCGCTTCGTCGTCGACGACATCGAAGACGAGTGGCTATATCCCCCTAATCACTTCGACTATGTGCACATGCGACACACGCTACACTCAGTCCGCAACCCAGTGAAGCTGATCGAGCGAGCATTCCGGTGAGTTTTTGCCATCCCTTGATTCGATTCGTCACATGATCAATCAAGCGATTTACATGACCGAAACTGAAACTTTTGCTCAACAGACACACCAGACCGGGCGGTTGGGTCGAGTTCCAAGAGCTGCAATACTCACCCTACTGCGATGATGGCACAATGGAATCGCTCCCAAAACCTTACGCCTTTCGGACCTTCCTGGAACTGGTGCGCGAAGGCGTAGCGGCGCTTGGCAGCGACCTCAACGGCGTTACCAAGCTGCGGGACAAGATGCTCGACGCGGGCTTCACCGATGTGCGAGAGGAGAGTTTGAAGTTGCCGATTGGGCCGTGGGCGAAGGACAAGAATCTGAAGATCGCGGGGCATTTTTGGAGAACTGCGATTTTGGACGGGTTGATGAATGTTGCCAAAAGGCCGTTGGAGAAAGGGTTGGGCTGGACGATGGCAGAGATTGAGGTGTTGCTTGTTGATGTCAGGCAGAGTCTGAGTTTTGGAGGTGTGCATTCTTATGTGTGAGTCTTTTTCATTTTTTTGAGTTCAGTTTTAAGTGAGAACGAAAGAGGGAGGCGAGAAAGCGTTTGTGTGTTGTTGATTTGCACACTATATACTAATATATCACTAGACCATTCCACGCTGTGTACGGGCAAAAGCCATTCAGTTCTGCTTCAAGCGCTTCATAGTGCTTTTTTAAATGATTTCTCATACCGTCGGCAGGTAGCAAACGAGTAATGAGCTCCACACGAGATTAACGAACGACAAAAGTGGCCACAAAGCGCAAGGCAAAAAAAGCGTACCCACCGGGTCGCCTTACGAATTCACGACGGGACATTCTTCAGGATAATTTCAACGACATGATACTGGTCTGAGTAAATCTGTCGCTATTAACAATCAGCGCTTATTTTATGATGAGGGAAGGGTTTCGGTTCTTTTGAATGAAGGATATTTGGAGTGGTTTAGAATCTTCGAAAATTACGACTATTTTCAATTAAGCTCTGGCAACTAGCAGCACGGGAAGAGATAAGAACTATTATGTCAAGATGAGGGTATGACAATGAGTTGGATGGATTCTGGACATGGGATCTTGAATGCACTGGGTTCCTTGGGTTTGAGTCCGATAATGAGATACCCAGCCAACGGAGTTTTAGGAATGCGTATACCCGTCCAACCATCCACTTTTTAGAGTTGGATTGAATTGGAGCTGGAATTTACAGGCTGGAGAAGAGAAGGAACACAAGAAGGGGTTTGAACGAACAAATACATTGGTGTGGTTGGCTGTTCTAGTGTACTGGGATATATGGTTCTCAAACCCTCGTTTAACACGTCTTGACGATCTAGCAACCGCCTGAGATTCATTTCTAGTGACACTGTTCCGTGTGCTTTTTTTTGTTCCATAAAAGTTGTTTTGACATGGGCATTGGCTGAGCTCATAGGAAATCTTTCAAACCGCCTCCATTAAAATATTGTCATGCTTGTGACTACATCTGCACGTGATTGTCGGAAATACCTCGGCCTGTATTTTATGAGCAGGGGTGATTAGCTCTAAAATGGCTCATCCAATTCTCCAACATTAAAACTTCCCATCTGTCCGTCCTACCCTGAATCCCTTCAATTCTCCCATCCCCATCTCCTCACCCCTACAAACATAACATATCTCATCATGTTCGCCGCACGAAGAGCATTGGCGGGCGCTGCCCAATGTCGAGCATTCTCCGCCTCTGCCAGAGATGTAAGAATCTTCATCCCAACAAAGCCAACATGCCGAGCCACCCCCAGCTTGTCAATCTGAGGCTCAATTGCATCAATCATCTGCTAATAGCTTTCCTTTACAGATGTCAAAGGTCACAGTTCTCGGCGCAGCTGGTGGAATTGGTCAACCTCTGTCTCTTCTGTTGAAGTTGAACCCAAGAGTTACTGAGCTTGCTCTCTATGATATCCGCATGGCACCAGGTTCGCAGAATTCCATAAACACCAAGGCCTACAATATCTAATTGCATCTGCAGGTGTCGCTGCTGATGTCGCGCATATCAACACCAAGAGCACAGTCACTGGATATGACCCAACACCAGCAGGACTTGCTGCAGCTTTGAAGGGTGCCGAAATTGTCTTGATCCCAGCAGGTGTTCCCCGTAAGCCAGGAATGACCCGTGATGATCTCTTCAACACCAACGCATCCATTGTCCGCGATCTCGCAAAGGCTGCTGCAGAGTCTGCCCCAGATGCCAACATCCTCGTCATCTCCAACCCAGTTAACAGCACCGTCCCAATCGTCGCTGAGATCTTCAAGGCCCGTGGAGTTTACAACCCAAAGCGTCTTTTCGGTGTCACCACCCTCGATGTTGTCCGTGCCTCCCGATTCGTCTCTGAGATCAAGAAGACCGACCCAGTTGATGAAAACATTGTCGTTGTCGGTGGACACTCCGGCGTCACAATCGTTCCTCTCTTCTCCCAGTCCTCCCACCCAGATCTCGTCGGTGATGCCAACCTCCTGAAGCGTGTTCAATTCGGTGGTGATGAGGTTGTCCAGGCCAAGGATGGTGCCGGATCTGCTACTCTCTCCATGGCTATGGCTGGTGCTCGTTTCGCTGAGAGCTTGTTGAAGGCTGCTGCTGGTGAGACCGTCATCGAGCCAACCTTCGTCGACTCCCCATTGTACAAGGACCAAGGTGTTGAGTTCTTTGCCAGCCAAGTTACCTTGGGCAAGGAGGGTGTTAAGGAGATCCACCCTCTCGGCAAGATCACCGAGGAGGAGCAGAAGCTTTTGGACGCATGCTTGGCTGACTTGAAGAAGGTATGTTTGGAAAGATCGCTCATCAGTGGATTGCATGCTAACTAGATACCTAGAACATCGAGAAGGGTGTTGCTTTCGTTGCCTCAAACCCAGGAAAGTAAATGTGATACCATGTGGGGGCTTGGCGTAGACGGATTCCGTGGTTGTATATCTCTGGGGTGGAAGGAAAGATGCCGATACATCACAGATAGATTTCGATCCTGTACCAAAACTTACTTATGACACTATTAAACTTTTCTACCATTCGCTTCAATTTGTTGTGTATACAGGTGATTTCATGGATGTCAGTTTGCCTAAGACCGACGAGTCTTAAGCATATTAGAAGTCTAGGTAAGTGGTTCAGATTCCCGAGCTGCTGCGCTATCTAGTTGCCCAGGCTTGGAATTGATACATCTTGGGCGAGTGCATGGCATGGCATTGGAAGCGGTTTTCTCTTCTTTAAGCAAGCCCGGGGTTTCAGTTATCTGTCTTTGAGTTTTGGATGGATGAGCACCAGGAACCCAGTCGTGCCTGCCTGTCACGCAGATTCTTGACTTCTGTCCTTCTATCTGGCCTAAGTTATCGAGCAACATCGATTTCTACTCTCTCGGCTTTGTATACTCTGAACAATTCACACTTCTTCTGTTCAACACCACAGCTCCATTACATCACAACTATACTCTGCTGGGAAACATCAACCACTCAATCCATCCAATCCAATACAAGCTAGCATGCCAAAATCAACCACTTGCACTGTTCTTTTCACTATCGTCATCTACCTCGCAGCTCCATGTCTTGCTCTCCCATCCTCATCCTCCGTCACTAGCAGCAGCAGTAGTGGAAATGAGTGGGAACGCATTGGCCCTGGATTGGGTGATAGTGGTGGTGGTAAAAGCAGCAGTACGCATTTCCCCGTCTCTTGTTCTCCTTGTTGTTTATGCTTACATTAGCTTGACTGACTTACTCACTGTTTCCACGACAACAACGTACAACTCTCCTTCCTACCTCCCGCGAACGTCACGTACACACGCACCACCTGCGTTGATGCCGCATGCGCAGCCGATCCATCACACCATTCCCATTTCTCAGGCGCAGTACCAGGCGCATCATGAGTACCGTGATCAGGATAACCAGGATTTTGGACCTGGGCGTGGACCTAAGTCTCGAGTGGTTCGGCTCGAGAAGCAGAAGCGCCATATGGGAAGTGGAACGGTGCTCGCTCTCGTTCTGGGAATTTCGTGTGGGTTTGGGGTCTTGGTGCTGATTTTGGGTGTATTGGGATGTGCGCTTTGGTGTAGAGGGTGAGTTTTTGCCTTATGTTTTGTGTCTTGGGGTTGTCATTGTTATTATTTTTATTTGGGTGTGATTGTTTGGCTTGTTTCGCTTCCGTTGTTGTTGGTTTAGCTGATGCTGTATAGGAGACAGAGGAGATTGGAGAAGAAAAAGCTGAAAGCTGCTGTTTGAGTTTCAGTCGGTTGTGATGATGGGTATGGTCAGTAGATATTGGTGTTTTGGAGTTGGTGGGATCGGTTTGATGGTCTGATGGATTGGTCTGTGGTTTGATATTATGACCAGTGGTTATTGGGCATCCAGGAAGGGTATCTCATATCTGTATACTTTAGCCAATTGTCCCTTTCTATGTTTCTGTGGTTTGTTCCAGGTCGTTTTGGATGGGTGAGTTGAAGTAAGCAAACTACAGCTCCTTGTGCATCGCATTTCCAAGTACACTTAATCGATGTAAAGGTGTTTGTCTAAATATGGTCTTGATTGTTATGGAATGTAATTCATAAGAAAGTTACAGTATTCCAATCAAGACTCCAGCCAAGCTCTATGTTCGAATTAACTATCATTTATATGAACCACAAGAACAATTCCTGAGAGAACATGATATGTCTTTCCATTGCCTGTCCTTCGTACCCTTTTGGCTTCTTTTGAGTATGGATGCTTGGTGGTAGCACGATAATTTTCTGATTGCACAATAACAAGCAGATTGATATCAATGGCTGAGCTAGGTAGTGAGACACGTTGAGGTATATCCATATATCTGAAGCACATCCTCTGATATCAATGGGGTAAGGTCTTATTAGAGAGTGCTTTGAAACTGTACTAGATAGGTAAGCAAGGTATAGTAGGTAACGTAAACACAAGTAATCACCTACCCTCATAGGACCCAATTGCTACTATAAGCTACGCTCAATACCTTAGCGACTTCACGAAACACTCTCTCAGTTTCACAGACTCACCTCCATATCCAAGTGCCCAACCAACCATATATTTAAAAGTTCACTTTATGGTAATGAATCAAATCCATGAAGCCAAGTCACAAATGAATGATGGCAATTCATTGGGAGACTGGTTTGATGATGACGCATTTATCTTTGGGTATTGAAGGTCTATATAACAACATCTCTTGTTTCGAAGGAGTTGCGAAAAAGAAAAAAACAATAAAATTTGAACATCTTTGACTTCAAGACATCTCGATCTACATCTTGATCTGTATCTTGATTGAATCCATACACTCTACATCGCACATCATTACTACGCATTCAACAACATAATCGCAACAGCACCACATCGCCACCAGTCCATATCCACAGTAAGTCAAACAATCTCGCATATCTCTATACACGCGCGGAGCACAATATCTTCTTTAGATCTATGATATTGGGATTTCGCGCAACATCTGGTGGAATACTGACTTCTAGTCCACCTTCCATGAACTCCGCGCGCCCATTTGGTGACTATTTGTTAACTGGGCGAGTAGCTCTCTAGTCTTGGCGGCTAAGCGAAACTCGAAGTCTAGGTATGCAACATACAACACCTGAGGTTAATCAGTCATTCGCTTCATTTTTCGACATTGAATTTGTGATAGGAACATTTGCTAATCAATCTAGATATACAGAATTTACCTCCCTTCGTCTCGTCCGTCAATTTGAATACTTCTTTAACATTTTAACAGCCTCAACATATCAAAACATATTTTCAACTAGCTATCTTCAAGACTCAATAATACCTCCTTCATACACGTCTCTAACAATCTACCAACTCTTATCAATAACTCAAGATGTCTCTCCCTATCATCGTTAACAACCTCGCACTTGTCGAAGCCAGCCGCATCCCCAACCCCGCCCTCACCATCGCGAACCGAGTCGCAATGGAACATAACGCCAACGTCGCCGCCCTTCAACGCCCTCAGCGTGCCAACCTCGAATTCCGTCGCGCAAGCCTTCAGAGCAGGAAAACCTGGGCCACAGAGGAGTCTTCTGATGATACAATGACTAGCCGCGAGTCATATGAGGGCCAGGGCGTGTTTGAGGTCGAAGGATATGGGACAGAAGATACGGAGGGTGAGGACGTGGATATGATTGAGGTTAAGGAGGGGGTTGGGGAGGATAGTGGGACTGCGAACTACGAAGAGTATCGTCAGCCTGACTTTGGGTATGATGGTGTTTTGCCAGAGGATGATTCTGGAGCGGAGGGCGGCGACGAGATTGATCTTGAGGACGACACTGAAGATGAGAGCCAGACTGCGTGTGAGGGTGGTTCCCTAAGCGTGGTCCAAGACCTTGCTCAAAACCAACAGCCTAGACGACAGTTTTCTGACGAAACTGTCTCCGCCGCACTCGCCAGTGTGCCCAATGGTCAAGAGGTTTTGAATTTCCAAGTACACCCACTACTTGAGCCGCCAATTAATTTTGCCGTGCCGATACTCATGGCTCCTGCGTTTCAACCTCCTCCGTTCATCCCCGCGCCATTTCACCCAACTACGCAGCCGGTCCGACTACCAGGCGTGGGTATCGATGAGATCTTCGCCTTCGCGGTGAATCATTTCAGAGCCACTTG
This sequence comes from Margaritispora aquatica, assembly GCA_007644065.1. Taxonomy (NCBI): domain Eukaryota; kingdom Fungi; phylum Ascomycota; class Leotiomycetes; order Helotiales; family Discinellaceae; genus Margaritispora; species Margaritispora aquatica. The sequence goes on from VJWN01000003.1 coordinate 1,945,220, forward strand.
GGCTGAGCAGCTTGTCGTTAGCTTGGTCGATGAGCCGCGCAAGGGGACAGAGACCTTGGGTGGGATCTTGCAAGGGTATGTGGGTTGTTTTTCTTATGTCTCCCATGCTCATATCTGTCCTTTTCTTTCAACTCCATCCAAGGATACAAAACCCCACACTAACACCTCCACAGCTTTATGCGCGCCCACTTCGGCGTCAATGAATATGGCGAGCTGTATGATCTCACAGTCCTCAGGTCCGCCACGCTTAAGCACTACACCGACTGTATCGCCTCTCGCGACGCAACGATCCAGCAGCTGGTGAACGAGCGAGCAGCCGCACTAACTCGAGAACACGCCGTGAGAGCTGAGCGCGATGCGCTAGCAGACCAGAATGCGCTGTTGAGAGAGGATGTTGCGTTGTTAGAGAACGAGGTGTTGCAGCGGAGAGAGTTTGGGAAGAGAGTTGAGGCATTCAGGAAGAGGCTGGTGGGGGAGGACAGAGAAGATGAAGATGAGAATGAGAATGAGGATGGGCCTGTGGTTGCTATTATTGTGAATGTGGATGGGGATCCGATTACGAAGATCGTGAGAGATGTTAAAGTTGAAGGTCCCGAGGGAATTGTGGTGGGTGGGAGTTCGGAGTATGGAGGTATGGGCGACATTGCTGTTGGAGAGAGTGCTGGTAGTGTGATTGCTGGAGACGGCGACGAGGTGAATCCCAGTGAAGCATTGGTGACAGGAATCAGTATATTGGAAGCATGAATGCGGCTGCGTTCTCTCTGGGTCAAGGGGCTGTGTATGGTGGTGGACAGAGTGGACATAGCGGTTATGGAGGGTTTGGAGGTATTGGATATGGTGGGATAGACATCAACAATACGCCGTACTAGGCTAGGTACTGTTCGCAGGACTGGATATTTTCCAGGAACGTGGTTTTTTGCAATATTAGTTGTTTGCTGTTGAAGTGGACTTGCAACCGTTTTTTTCAAGTTGATGGCTCTAGCGAGAGGAAGTAGTGGGGGCAATTTTGATATTCTCTTCAAAAGATACGCATTAAACGTGTGGCTTAATTAGTCTACTGAAGAGAGATGTGAATCAAATGTATATAATTCCCTTGATAGGTATTTAAACTCCTTATTGATAATGGAAGTGTTCATCTCATCTCCTGAAACTCGCTACTCACCCCCTATTCCTAAGCGGAAGCTTATTCGCTTTCTCCACAAGGCTCGGATAACAAAGGCCAAGGAGAAGATAAACCCCCAAACCTCAAGATACGAGCAGAGACAAGGTACCCAGCGAGGGCTTCTTGGCTTCACAAAAAGCATCAAATCAACGAGAAGCACAAACTCAAACTTTGCGATCCAATCCACAAACGAGGCAATTCGGGACATCAGCCTCACTTTGGTTGCCTAGTGTCCCTGAGAACGCCTTGTCCCATACCTGTCCATACCTGACCATATCTGACCATACTCGGTATGCGGCATGACTCAAATGAGAGTTGAAGCCTGGCTTACTATGGAGTGCTGGAGGGGATTGCCGCTTATGGGAGGTCCACAAGCGGCAATGTTGTGATTTTATCCATATTGAGGTTTCGGTCAGAATATGTTGTAAGTACAGGTAAGTTGTATGCTGTAGAGAAGATATGAGAAGAGGCCCCCCAAGTCCCAAGTTGATTTATTTATTGTTCACCAACACCCGGCCGTATTTTGCCCCATATTTTCGAAGTTCAGCCTTGCAGGGTTAGAGCTTAGGCGAGGATAGGCGGCAACGTCCCCCATCCAATAGCGATAAGACAGCTCCGATAGTGAACTGCAGTGCATGCCTAAATGCCTGTAAGCTGGAACCTGCCCTGTCCTGCCTACATCCAAACTGCCCACTGACTGACACCTCTCACTGACACTGACACCGCATATCCATTTTCAAACATTAATTCTGCCACCTCCCATTACTCCCCAGACTGCCAGACAAAATACTCTCTTATCCCCCCATATACTTCCTATTGTTACACCAAGTTCATACCCTTTGGATTTGTACCTTAAATTGGCTACCATCCTACTTCTATCGTCCACTTTGTTCTCTTGGTCTGCGAAGTCGATCTATCCATCGACCAAAAGTACTGGATACACAAGGTAAGTTGTCTGCTGACCCTCACCTTCACCGTCACCTTTCCAGTCTTCTATTTCTATCAGCGGTGTGTCTGGCCATTGGTAGCCGTGACAGAGTTACACTTGTCTGGCTTTCCCTCCCACTGACAACTGGCACCCGATGCAAAAGCGCATCTTCTACACCGTATCAACGAATCCCAAGCTGACCATTCATACGTACAGTGAATTCCGTTCAACCAGAATCCCGGTTTGGTCACGGCATCGTGCATGAAAGGACACAAGGCGCCAGCTCCAGGTCATTGCCTCAATTACTTTGACCATCCTGCAGCTTTCCGAATTTCCTAAAAATCCGTTCACAATCTGCCATTCTTCCTCCTCCAAAATTCCTCAGAATGGATACCCCAAATACAAACCAGAGCGAGCAGGTGGTAGAGAGGGAGGGCACCTCTGCGGACAACGAACCTGTCTCCAATACACAAGTCGAGACCAAGACTCCAAAGTCAACGGAGAAATCCCCGAAGTTGAAGTCCAAGAAGCCAAAGGAATCGCAGAAACCAACCAAGTCAAAGTCAAAGAAGGCAAAGGAAGTGGCACCCAGTGACGACTCGGATTCCGATAGTTCGAGCAGCTCGGATTCCAGTTCAGACGATTCGGATGTGAGCGATTCTGAGAGCGACTCGGAAACAGAAACCGAAAAAGAGAAGAAGAAGCGTAAGGCCAAGAAGAAGGCCAAGCAGAAGGCGAAAGACAAGCGCAAGTCAAAGTCTAAGAAGAAGACACGCAAGGTGGTAAGTAATGTTTTGAGGCAATGTGAGAGTGATGCTAACTTGTCCCAGGTTTCAGATTCGGACTCTGATTCGGACAGCGACGAGTCGGAAGCAGACAGCAGCTCTGAACTTGACGATGACGAGATTGCTGACCCAAATGCCGAGCTTCAACAACTCCTCCAAATGCAACAGATGCAACAATTACAAGGACTTGGTCAGGCCGGTATTCCAAACTGGGGTGGGCTTCCTCCTCCAAGACAGCGAAATCCATTGGGAGGTGGTGCGGCTCGTCTCCAAGCTGCCAAGAATGCGAGACAATTGGCTGCTCTGGGCCTTGATCCCTCGGGTATAAAGAAGTCCAAGAAGGAGAAGAAGAGCAAGCGCAAGCGTGCGAGTAAATTGGAGTTCAAGCGTGTTGATCAACTCTGGGATAGCACGATCCATAACTACAAGCTGACGGATACTGCTGAGGACGAGGAGAGTTCCGAGTATGACCAGTATCTTTTCAATGTGCGCCGAACCTTCGACTGGGAGGGCAAATACAAGGTTAGTTTCATCCGAAGAATTTGTGGATTTTGCTAACATCGACAGACCACCGTGGTTGATATCAAGAGCAAACTTCTCAAGGAGGCTCTCAACGAGGTCATGGATGGTGTCAAGGGTGTCAGTCTGGTTGAGGAAACGCCATGTGTCGATCCAAACCTGTTATTCTTGTACCTCGAGGATCTTCGAAAGCTGTGCAAAGAGCTGAAGCACACCAAAGTGAGTGTTAAGAAGGGCAAAAAGAAAGCCGTCAAGCGCGTTGCAACCAAGCGAAAGCATCTCAAGGTACTTATGAAATATCTGGACAAGGATTATGCCTCCACCAAGAAGACCCTGTATCCGATGCTGGAGTCAGGGATCATCACTTTTGATCTCCTCTGGTCCTTGTACAAGCCAAACACCCTTGCATATACCACCACATACGGCTCTCTGGACGAACCTCGTGCCTTCAAAATTGAGCTTGCTGAGAAGGAATTCAGCTTCATGAAGGGCGAATGGTACAATGTTGAGGGCCGATATTTGGAGTACGATGGCAAAGCATGGGGTATGGGTACGATGGATTGTGACGTCCCAGCTTTCAAAGGTGCACGAAAGATCACAAGTCTGAACTGTTATCCTTTGAAGTACCACAAAAATGAGACAAAGATTCGTGCTGAGCTTATTGAGCGAGGCAAGAAATTCGTTTCGTTGCAAGGTGTCAATTACCGGGCCCACGAGGGTATGGCATACTACAAGAAGCGCAAGCAAATCATCAAGGTCAACATTAATGGCAGAATCATGGTCGACCCTGCGATACACAGACGTATCTTGCCCAACTACAATGTCAGCACTGTCAAACCGAAGGATCCCGATTTGCTGGACTCGGATTCCGATGATTCTGATGCTGGCTGCTGTGGTGATAGTTCAGACGAGGAGCATGGTGAACGTCATATGGAGGAGCGCAAGAAGCCAGACAAGGAGGATGATGAGCCAAAGATGAAGATGAAGGTCATTTTGGACGACAAGAACGAGCCTCGTCTTATCGAAGTACCAGTTGATGCCGATGGTCAAGAAATCAAGGTTGAGAAGCTCGATGCGGTTCCCAGCACAGTTGCCAAGAAGGATGATAGTTCTTCTCCGGTCGTTGTCGAAGAAGACAAGAAGGCATTGCCAGTCTTCACAGATGAGGAGTATCTGATTGCCTCTCCTGTCGTTCTCGGTTTCGCATTCGCAGAAAAGTTGTGGCTTGAGTTCACCGTATCTGGTGTCAAGGAGATCACCTGGAATGAGGGTGCCTACGATTCTTTGGTACTCGAAGACAACACCAAGGCTATTGTTAAGGCTTTGGTCGAGTCGCATAAGTATCATCCAGCAGAGAGCATCGACGATGTTATCCAAGGCAAGGGTAAGGGTCTCGTCGCTGTTTTGCACGGTCCTCCTGGAACTGGAAAGACTCTCACTGCAGAGGGTATTTCCGAACTCCTCAAGTGTCCTCTATACATGGTCTCAGCTGGTGAATTGGGTACTGATCCTCGTACACTTGAAGCCGAGCTCCAGAAGATCTTGGATATTGCACATGCATGGGGTGCTGTCCTCCTCCTTGATGAAGCAGATGTGTTCTTGGAGAAGCGTACGATTCAAGACATCCACCGCAATGCTCTTGTGTCTATCTTCCTACGTCTCCTCGAGTACTTCCAAGGTATCTTGTTCTTGACTACCAACCGTGTCGAGACCTTCGACGATGCCTTCCAATCTCGTATTCACATCGCCCTTCGTTATGGTGAGCTTAGCCAGAAGGCGAAGAAGAGTGTGTTCAAGATGTTCATCGAGCGTGTCCGTGTCTTGGAAGGCATAGCCACCATGCCTTTCACAGAAGAGGATTACAATGCCCTCGCAAGAAACAACCTTAACGGTAGACAAGTATGTTTGCACTTCTGTCTTGATATGGTCGTTTGCTAACAATTTTTAGATCAAGAACACAATCCGAACCGCACAGGCCTTGGCAGTCAACAACAACGAGCCCCTCAGTATGGTCCATATCAAGCGTGTCTTGGATGTCTCGAACGCATTCGATCGCGATCTCAAGGGCGGAACAGGCTTCGAGGATGCTATGAGAGGATATTTCTGATGAACTCAAAATAGCGTAGTTCTCTGTCATATAATCTCACCTCTTCGAACCACAAATCTGCCACGCTTCACACCACCACCGTCATTCACTTCTCACCTAATCAAAATTGTACACCGACGCTTCCCCCCCATTCTTCATCTTTCTCATTCTCTTTCTTCCATCGGCGCTTGCGAGAAATTCCTATTTGGTCATTGCTCTCCTTGGATATTGGTTTTAGGGACACACTGTACGGCTGAGGTGCATTTTGGACGTTGCGTTTTCATATCATGGGGTTTCTTCTGCTTGGATTAGTTTATCATTCAATCTTTGATGATTGGTGATTTGGCGAACTTGAATGAATGCGGGCTGGGAAAGGAAAGGAAAGGGCATGGAATGGGATGGAATGGTTGAGCGGGCGAACTGAGTTACATAGGTACGATATGATACGAGACGGGACGAGACGACAATTTTGACGAATCTCTTCCTCATTTTTCTTTCTGACATCTTTTTCTATATTTTTTCATCTGATCCCATCTTGGATCTGAGCGAGTGGACGGCGTAAAGCCTCAAGTGCGCGTTCTAGCTGGGTTTCCGCTTCTAGTTTGTATGGGCATTTGTAATCGTGTTCTGGGTGCTAGGTGTCCAGTGCTGGGTGCTAAAACTCAACTCAATCATAGGGGGAAAAACATTATTATGTTTATCGTTCCTTCAATCACTCTTCTTTTTGCTGCTTCGCTTGATATCTAATGTCTGATGTCATGTCTGATGTCTGATTCCGATGTAAGACGTGATATGTAATTCAATTTTGTGTGTAACATCCCCCGTCATTCTATATACACGGTAAACACATTAAAAAGATCCATCTATTCCTTTCAATTTCCCAACTCTCAATTCTGTTCGAAGCCCCTGCCTACCTAACTCCCTAGGTACTAACTCCCTAATTTCTTACCTACTTACCTAAAGAATACCCGCCAAAGAGAATGAATCCCATAGCATGGCACAGTGATCACAGTGATCCATGAGATGAACTAAAACCTAACATATTAAAAGTCTGATCAACAAACTTCCACAGTAACACAGACACACACACACACACACACACAGAGAGAGAGAGAGAGAGAGATAAACAGTTAAACACTTAGCCTAGCCTAGCCTAGCCTAACTGTAGTGTTTACGGCATTAAGTTGGACAGTATAATATAAGGTGAAATTGTAGTAGTATGGATTATGAATTAAGATTTGATACTGCAGTGAGATTGCAGTGAGATTTGAGGCTAGGCGGTGAAAATTCATGGAGGCGCCACGGTGGAAAACGAAGATAGAGATACGGAAATAGAGATACAGAGATACAGCTGTAGCTGGATAGGTGGGGAGATGGAGAAAGTGGAATGTGCTTAGCGTCAGAATGGATGGGAATGTTATATACTTCAAACAGAATATGTGCAAATGTGATGTATATTGCAAGAGCATCAAATCAAAGAAGCTATGGCATATCTCCCGTCAATAACAACGGTAATCTGACTTAAATATTTATCTACCATCCCATTTTCCGATTTCGACGAAACACGAATATAGCATAGTCAGCCTCAAATCAAGGAGAGTAACACAATACAAACACTGTCAAAACTCGCTAACATCGAAGAACGGGACGGAGGTGTAACTAGATTGAAGGTCTAGAGTACGCATTGGAATGTGCTTAGAGGTTATACACATTCGGGAATACAAATTAGCAAATACAGGAAAAGAGCATCTAGTAGGTAATTACTCAAATAGTTACGTTGTTTAGATATTATAATTATTGTTATTAATCAGTTAAATAGAATACTATTAGTTTCGTAATTATATTATATTCGTAGATAGATTCTCTAACTATAGCCCGAGGGCTGGATAAATAGCTAGGTCTCCCGCGCTAGCGAGGGACCTACTTTTACACCTAATTCTGCCTTCCTATTCGCCCACACATTAATTTTACTTTGTACACCAGGGCGGCTTTGACGAAGACGAATTTAGCCCGCCTCGATATACAAGCGTCATGCGCAGAGCTCACATGCCCTCTAACTGACATTATCTTGCTGTAGGTTTAGACGTAATCTTAGATTTCTAGGTGAATTAATTCTTGTTTGCTGACTATGTATACAATTCTTTTGTTACCAATGCGTGGTGGATGTCAACGAAAAGTCTCCCTCGTTGAACTTTCTAAATTTGTATAAGAAGTAACTTCAATCCCACGGGTTCGATTAAAATGGCAACTGTATAGCATAACTCGCATAACTCTCCCGCTTCATAATCCAGCCACGACCCACACTAGCTATACTCAATTAGGAATAGTCTAGGCCCGAGTCCAGTAATCCATATAACCCCTACTCTATACCTAATACCTAAGGCAGGTTTACCTTCATAAAAATAAAAAAAACATTTACTAGCTTAATTACGTCTATATTATAACTAGTACGTAATATACTATAATAAAGTTAGTCCTAATTACCTTAGAACTACGAGCTCTAGGTATATCGTTTAAGTTATTTTAGCTTTTATTCGATAATTTTTATATAGTCTAAATATCACGTGATACTATCTAACCACGCCCTACTAATATTACTAATGTACGTATCTATTAATGTAAACGATCACGTGATATACCTCTTACTAGTAGCTCTTTATAGCGAGCTAGTATAACGAAACGAATTATTAACTTTTATAGCGTTAAATACCTACCTATATAGTTCTTAAATTCGAAGATCACGTAGGAGTTTACTACGTATAAAGCATGTGATACTATTTTAAGGCTATTCTTAATTGGGTATAGCTAGTGTGGGTCGTGGCTGGATTATAAAGCGGGAGAGTTATGCGAGTTATGCTATACAGTTGCCATTTTAATCGTACCCAATCCCACTAGTATTATACTAATACCATTTCATATCAATGCAAGACGTGTTACACTTACTCAACAATCTCTCCATATTCAAGTTGATCTGCAGTATCCAGGGATCCTTTCAGAGGCGAGAAAAGACTACGCTTAGAATCATGCCATGCAGGCAAGTTAACATCAGTAACCTTACTTGCCACAGCTCCCAGAGGCATGTTCTCTTTGTGGTTCAATTTCTTGAACGGTAAAGAGAAGCTGATGGGTGGTGAGGGTTTATCAAATGTCGAAGTGGTTGATAGATTCTGGGTAATGTTCATTGCTTCAGTTTTATCATCCGCCTTTGGAGGGGATAGCCTGTCAACTGGACTACCATAAAGTAGATATGCATCCGGGTTTGGTAACTTCTTGAGCCACGTAGCAGCTGATGGAATTAGTGTAAGCTTCCTCGAAATAGGTTGAGTGGATAGTTCTTACTCTGTAACTTGCCAAAAGGACTCTCTCTGCCTGTATCAGCAATTGTGCTTTCTGAAAGCGCACATCCGAATTTTGCAAATGAAGTCGCCGCTGTGGTAGGTCGATTGCAGTTCCAAACTGGTCGTGGTGATGACCTACCACCAATCGGGGAGCTCCATGAAGAACCAGCATAAGCAGAGCTCTCAGAAGAATTTGCAGGAGAATTTTGATCATGTCGATTAACTTCAAGTGATAGCTTAGAGGGCTCGAATAGTATTTTTGTTTTATTCGTAACTCCAAAGAATGAGACACTTGGTGGCAGATAGCCGGGCGATGCTGGTTGTGTAGGTAAAGGTGGAGGAATAAATCGCTTGAATGCTGGTAAATTACGAAGCATGCCAAGAGAATCGATCTTCGAGGGGGCTGCTGGACCACTCCCAGCTTCGGCAGCAACTCTGAAAGGAGATCCTTGCAAGTTGGGAGCGTTGAACTGAAAGTTACCGAAGCTGGGAAGGCTCTTCTGGCCAAGCAATGGATGCCTAGTGCCATTACTGAAAAGTTTATCTGAGTCTCCTACTTTCGGATGCTCAATGACGCGGGCATCATGAGCTTTCAAAGCTTTGAAAGGTAGAGTATTAACCGTTTCTTGCTTTACAGCTGACAGCATTGGCACAGTCTCCTCTTGCTTGATAACAGGCAGCATTGGCTCAGGAGCTTGGAACTGTAAGGCTGCCCGAGCCCTAAGTTGAGGATTGTCACCAATGTCATACTCAACAAATCCATTGTTCTCAACAGGCTCTTGCTTGATATTAACTTGGTTATTATTTCTGTACTCGTTCTTTCGATTGCGGCGGCGTACCCCCGCAATCTTCTGAGCAGCTTGGCCAGATTTTCGAGCAGCTAGGAGAGCTTCATATTGATTTGGCAGAGCGCGTGATGGTAGTGTCTTTGGTGGCATAGGCTGTGGTGGTAGAGATTGCAATGGAGCAGGAGGATTATTAGGAGTGACGATTGGACCACTTGCTTGTTTTAATCGTTCTTGCTGTCTCTTTATAGCACTTTTTGGCAATTCGCCTCTATGGTATCGATGGATGACTTTCTATACATTTGAAGGCGAGTTAGTGAGGAATTCTCTCAGAAGCAAATTTAGGAGGGAAAGGGTTCTGACTCGACCAAGGGGATTCTTATACTCGTAGTCAATATAGCCTAGATCAACTCTCCAGACACCCAGTGGTAGCGTTCGAAGAGGACCTGGAGGTGCCTGCGCCATGGTGAAATCTAATATGCCCAAGTACGACATGGTGAAGGTGGTTGTGTATGTCTGATGTAACAAAACGACGAAGAAGCTACCGAGAATTCGATGACAAGTGATGAGAGAGCTGGAAAGTTGTGGATGGAAGGTAGACAGAAAGGATATAGGTTGTGATCTATTGTGTTGGACGCTAAAAAGGAAGGCATTCAAAGTCACGTTCTTTCCATTTTCGCCAGCGAAGCGATATAGAAAGGGCCAGGAGTTGGTGAAAAGCAAGATGCGGCTTGGATCTACCTTGTCTACAGGTAATCAAGATATCTTAGGGAGTTACAATAATAGAACGAGGCTTTCAAATTTCGTCACTGTCGAGGACGGGAATATAGCTAGATAGAGTATTTGGATACCACTTTAGAACATCCTTCAATCTTACACACATTAGCAACCAGAATGTGCTTAGATATCATACGCATCGAAAAGTTTATCAAAAAAGGATCTGGCAAAAGGATCCCATGTTTCTTGAAAAGGCATGATGGCTACTGAGCTATCTCTGACCGAAGGAAGAAGCTCTGAAATATAGAGCGTCGGACGATGAATACAGTTCTTCTGTAGAATATAGTATGATCTGAGGCTAAGCTCGTATCTGCTGCTGCGACAGTAAATATTGCAGGTCACCCACAGCATTCACACTCCCTATGCACCAGTTTTCCATAACTAACATCCACCCAAAAAATTGTCACTAAGCTTCCGTCTTCCTGGATTGAGCATGCTCACTCATAATCTTATTCAACCCGTCTCTCTGCACACACTTATCAAATCTAAAGCTCTTTGCTGCCTCGTCGAGCTGCTCCAAGGTCATATCCTTGAACAACCCCGCGAATTCCATGCTAAAAGCTGGTGCAACGAATGTCTCAATGATTCGCCTTGCTAAATGACGCTCAGTGTTCCAGGTAGTCGGATATGTGTGTGTGGCCTCTGGGCACACCTTATCAATCCAAGCAGCAAGCGGCTCGATGACAGCTGCGACTTGCGGCGAAGGGTACTTCCCCCAGCAATCAAGTTGCAAGGCACGTTTCTTCGCTAGGAAAGGTGCTATAGTCTTCATGTAGAACGAATCTGGAGACGTGAAGACCATGCCTTGCACACCGATATCTTTATACAACCAGATGGACCATGGGATAGGTGGATCTTGCTTATCATATACAGCAAGCTGGGCTCCAAGAAGATTGTAACGCTCCTGGTTGATCTCCTCAGCGTCATCATCAAGCTCTGGATTTGCGTACACAGGTCCAAATTCTCCATTCCAAGCACACGCTTTGTGTGATTGTTGGAATTCAAGTTTACGCAAGAACTGTGATTCAACCTTCTCCAACTGCTCTTCAGTCCCCTTGAACCTGTCGCCTGTAGGAAAGCCCATCAAACTATAATCATGCAAAGCATAAGCACTATTTGGTAGTACATTTTCAAAGAATTTCCATTCTATGGCAAATGTGTTTCCATCTAGCCACAGAATGTGATCTGGGTCCACGGCTCGAATTATTGGTTCGAAGCGATCGTAGAATGCTGGCAACCGATAATGTAACGAGTCACAAGGCTCATTGAGAGGATTGTAACCTGCAATCCAAGGATTGTCTTTGTAATGTTTTGCAATCTCACACCAAAGCCAAATAGTGCGATCTTGGTAGTCCTTGTGATCCCAAAAAGAAGCATAAGGCATACCACTATCAGAATGCCAATCTGGATTTTGACCGCCAGGAGTGGTATGCATGTCGAGAATTGTGTAGATATTATACTTGGCGCACTGCGATCGGTCAGCTCGGTACCAACACACACCAGAGCGTCAATTGCATACGAGATTTACCACTCGGTCGAGATGCTTGAATCCCGACTCCTTCAAAACTCGTGGGTTCATGTCATCTTCGAAATGTCTGTAATTGATTGGCAGACGAATGCAATTTAGCCCTAGGCTTGCAAAGAACTTTGCGTCGTCCTCCATGAAGAAGTACTCCAGGAATTTATCGAAGAAGTACTCCTGCTTCTCTTTGCCTAGCACGGCCAGCATTGCCTCTCGGTGTTGGTGTTCATGGCCTGGATATCCCGTACTGGCTTTCCATTAGCGAGTTTCAATGGCAGATAAGATGATAATACTGTACATGAAGTTCTCCATGTTCATCCAACCTCCCAGTCCAGCTCCACGGAGCGTCACTGCGTTTCCCTTTCCATCCACAACTCTTTGCCCCTCAACTCGCAGAATGCCATTAGACATGATGGCTGATGTAACAGGGCTAGTAGAGGTCACGAGCCGTTTGATGCTTGAATTATTTCGAGTTTGTCGAAAAACCTGATTAAAGCTCACAGATTCAAGAACGTCCAGAAGCCGCCGCAGCGCGCCTGTCTTATAAGAATACTACATGGCGCTTTTAAACAATATGCAGCATTCAGGCTGATTCAAAAAAGTAGAAATTCTGAACACCAAGTCCGTGGTCGTGGGTTGGTGCGGCTGCGCAGATGTCAACAAGCATGAGGTTTGATGCCCAAAGGAGAAATGGAAATGCCGATCTGGGGAAATCTGGCGGTTAAATGCACCGGCTAATTGCTTCTCACCACTACCATCAATATCTACTATCAAGGAGGGGGATTGAACGCTTCCTTCTGTTTTACGAATTTGATACAATGCATGTTCTGAAAGGTCTAGTGACCATAAGAGTTTGATCCTTGTCGTTGTTTGTTTTGTTTGTTATTATTATGCTTTTGCTATCAGCAATACTGGGCATCCCTTGAGTCTATCCACAACCACAAAAACTCTAGTCGGGCACTCATATTGGAAGCATTAATTGTGCAGCCAATGAGTGTACCCACTTTTGAGGCGTAGGCAGTTCTTTTGTCTTATTTCTGCTGTGGTATGTTGCTGTTATGCCCACTCTACGTGGAAATTTCTTACTAGAATGCAATGCCTCGAGCTGGTTAAGCTCTCGTTACTATTATTTAAGATTGCTTCTGCGCTGCCACAATGGTGCTTCTAAGCTGCGCTTCAAGTACTGGCGACGAGATACTATATGAGTACAGACATTTAATCAATATCTAAGCCCTACCCTAGTCCAAATAATCGGCTTGACGTCCCTAGGTGCGATTTATTTTTTATTCAGTGACCTGTCTAGCCAAGTCCAGCATCCGTTATCTCGGCGCTTGCGGGGAAGGAACATGGAGGATGACGTGCGAGTGCTTGATTGCATGGTTCGACAAGCTTGAAACACTGACCTAGAGTCTTGGTGACCGGAAAAGGATGCCGTAGAAGATGATTAGAAGCTGGATAGACGTTTATCTCTGAAGCTAGAGGTCTACCGCCCACTGTAAATGCCGACGGTGAGCTTTTCGACTACCTAGGGATTCTGGAGGACATTGAGAACCCGAAGAATGTTCACAAAATACCCTTACTCATCGTCATGTTCAGAGTTGAAGGAGACATAGAGACTTTCCCCCGAATTTCAAATCCTTCAAATATTGAGGAATATAATGCAAACTTGGTTTAATATTTCTGTTGTATTTTCGCCCTCATCAATGTTCGGTACTTGAACTTGGGTATGGTATCAAGGCCGTTCGGCTTGGCACATGAGTGGTCTTCATACTACTTCATCATCTGGTCAGGCTAGTGTCCAAGTCTACTTTGCACTTACCCACGAAGATATCTCGTAGATGCATAAGTAAAGGTATTCCCCCAAGAGTTCTTGGGCATATGGCAACTTGCCTGTTACAATCCTTTGTCTTGATTATCCAAGTTCCGAACCTTCATTCGATATCTTCGCATATTATTTTATATTTCAAACCATAATTGTAGTCATCATGTCTATTCCAATTAACCGACCAGATGCAGTCCATGTATCACCAGGGTCATGGCCAGTTATGGATGAGGAGCAGGCAGGTTACGAAATGCAGCAACCCAACCAACCAGTAACGCGGAGCGAGAGAATATTCGAAGAGTTTGCTAACGGCCGGTAAGTCTCATCACTACTTCTACAAAAAAGTACCTATTGACACGAACAGATATGAGTGCGCCATTTGTTCCGATGAGATATCCGCGCAAGCCAAGTGTTGGGATTGTTCGACCTGCTACCATGTCTATCATTTTAATTGTATCGTAACCTGGTCGGAACGGTACGCCTCCAAGCCTTACTGGCCTTGCCCAACTTGCAAACGATCGATCCCCCAAGAGCAGCTGAACACCGCATCATGTTGGTGCGGCAAGCAAAATCACAGCGCACTAGAGCTTATTGGGAATACATGCGGATCCATGTGCTCGAGACTCAACAGATGCGTTGCCAGATCTTGCGTTACTGCGTGCCAGAAGCCATGCCATCCGGGACCATGTGATCCTGTAGAGTGTCTCTCCTTCTGCCCATCCAAGCTATCAGCTGTCACAAAACCAACAGTTGATTCTCGAGATGAGACCGGAGATGTAAGCAGAGGTGGCAGAAGCGAAGGTGATAGAAGCAGAGGTGGTAGACGAGGACGTGGACTATGGCCCTCCTCTGCCTATCAACAAGAGTCATCTGCACATCAACCTGCAAACCGAACAACATATCCTAACAACGGTGGTGGTGCGAATCCTTCAGAACCAAATGGTGGAGATACCGGTTTTCATATTTTCAATATGATAATGTCAGCACTCTTCCTCGCCGTCATAAACGGGTTCCTCGTAAACTGGGCTGTAAATCGCTCCAAATGGTGGACTCGACCTCTGAGCTACATCTATTTCACTGAGCATATGCTCGGGCACGACAACCGCGGTGCACTCGCCGCCTTTATCCTGAATATCTTAATTGGTGCTTTGTTCGTTGGAGGCCTTATTGGAAGCTTAAAAACACTCCTTACCAGGAGATTTGGGCTTGACAGGCGTGAACATACTTTTCGGCGTCTCTTCATCTCAGCTGTATTGTTGATTCTCGCTGCTGGTCTGACTTTCGGATTTAACCTTGTGTAAGTCAAAAGCATCACGAATTCGATGACAAAGCTCTAATTCTAATTCCAGCTTAACTTTTCTGCCTGAACAGATGTGGTTTGACCAATTTCACCACAGCTGTGACGGATTCGACACTCGGGTCTCGTTTGATAGAGGTACGTACTTAAAAGTTCAAAAGGATTAAGACCTCTCTAACACCCGGGGCAGAAGAGTGTCGCGGGAGAAGCGGATGTTTCTACACACCCGAAACCAACTTCGCCCTCATTGCATCAGGGGGCTCATCCGGACTTCACCACATTACTAAACGCAATATTGACAAGTTCGACATCATCAAGAGCACAGACTACAGCCTTGCAACCAACGCACCGTTCTACCAATACTACCGTGTCAGAGGCATTCTCGCACCCTCTCCCAAGACCACTGATGCCAGTGGTCCCATATCCATCGATTTCGACCTCGCCAACTACGCATGGCGTCTCTACGACATGGCCTTATCGTCAAACTCCACACAAGCACAACTAACTACACTGTCACCAAGTACCGTCACTCCCAATCTCATCAAGGAAGGTACATGGACCAGCACCACACGCTCCCAACCCCACGCCGTATTCACCAACATCTCGCTGTCGATTCCAAACCTCTATTTCTACACCCACGACTGCCACTACCAGCCCTTCATGAAGGTGTACCGCACGACCAACCAAACCGACCTCGCGATCCACCAGCAGGCACGCATAGAGTGGAGTCCCAGCAACGAAGACAACGTCGTAATGCGCACCGCAAGTTTCGGGCACGGGCCGCATGGGTTGCAGATTTGCGCCAGGAGGGGCTACTATGATGTTGGTTCGCCGAAGGGAGAGGGCGAAGTAGATGGGAATACACAAATGAGGAAGGGAATGGGAGAGGATGTCATCGTCCCGCTAGGCTTGCTCGCTGTGCTGAGGAGGGATATGTTTGAGACAGGGAAGATGGGTGACCAGTGCTCGTTTGCTAATAAGTAAGTATTGAGGTAGCGGGTCTGTTACCAAGTTAGTGGCAAGTACCTGGACGCTTACCCGCTTGATCCCTGCTTTTTGAGTAAGCGCTCTACGGATTAGATTCTTCAAATCATCGAGGCGAGGCAGAGAGGGAGTCGCCTGACGTTGGACTAGATACGAAGGAGGTAGCGCCATATTTCTGCAGATGGAAATATCAGTTCTTTCAATTAATCAATGCAATCGAGTTCAGATTGGATTGGATCTACTCGAATTCTTATTAAATACGCTTGCTCAATCTCTCTCTACTATACCAGTCATACCTCCCAATTCTTCCTGATCGAAACGTAAAGTTACTGGGCACTCGATTTTGACTTGAAACACCGCATGAAAAGCCTTAGCGCCAGGACCTAAACGTAGCAAAGTCGAGTCTCGAGCATATGCAATAAAGCCCTGTAGGAATGTGCAAAATCGAAACAAGAAGTTATTATGGATAGCAAAGAGGCGAATACAGTACCTGGGAGTTCTAGGACTTAACCTCGACCAAATCTTTAATACCTCGGTGGATGCGCTGGATAATGTGTGTATAATTTGTAGAATTGATGTCATCATGAAGCAAAGTAGTAGAAACTCATGAATTGAATCCTAATGAAAAGAGCAAAAAGCAATCACACTGCTCGTGGCTCGTTATCGTCTGTGATGAATAGTGTCTCGTCCACCAAACACTCACCATTAAAACATACTCAAGCGTTCGACCCACCAATAACATAAACGAACGCATCTGTTGCCTTCAGCAGGTAATACATTCAATCCTAAGCAGTCCTAGTTCTCTTCGACGGCGAGCATGGAGGCTCATCATAAGCACTCGTATCGCTCGACGAGCATGAACCAGCATCATTATCATCCTTACCCTCTTGAAAACCACTCTCAGCCCAATCCGCCAAAGCTAACTGCAATCTATGAGCACACACATGATTCGGATCTCTATACTGGTCTTCCTTTTCCTTCCGCTTCCTCTTCCCATCAGTGTCCGCTACCACCGGAGAAGAAGATGCCAAAATGAGAAGTGAGGAGGTCAATCCACCTTCAGACAATCTAAGCGTAGATATGGACGATTCAGCTGAGGACTCAGACGATGTTGTTTCTGCTCGATCGAAAACACCTCGCTCGCTTGTGGAGTCCACAGAGCTGGACGGGGAGATACACGCTGTTGATGGGCATGATTCAGGACGACAGCATAAGCAGGTCGGTTCTTTGTCACCAAAAGAGTCGATGTCCCATGTATGATTGTGTCCCGTCGGTGTTGTTGGCAACTGGCCACTGGCAGAGAATGAGTCTTCGTCCGGTACCATCAATATGTTAAGGATATTGTCGTTTTCTGATCTTGGTGATTCTGGACAAGGCATGTTACCATTTGCAATATATAGTATGGATATTAGGGATTCGAACCATCCTTATTAGCCACATCAATATCGCCATCCTCAGACTCGTTTCCCTTTGAGTTCTCGACGAAATCTAGTGGAACCTCCGTGTTTGTATTATCTACATCCTCCCTTCGGGTGCGGATTGGTATCTCAATTTCCCATAGAGCTGCGGTGAGGTCTGTATTCTCGGCCAAAGGAGACGACTCCGAATCGAAGAAATCCTCATCTGGGCTGGAAACATCGGAATAGTGATATTCCATAATTTTTGGATTTGTGTCCTTGTTAAAGATTCTCAGTAATAGTATTCTTAAGCTGATTGGGGATTGTCGTTTGGCTATTTGGTGATGATGGTATCCAGAAGAGAAAGCTAATTGACTGGAAGCACAGTCATCGGTTTTGCGACTTCTGTTTTTGACGAATCCCCATGGGAAGCAGGGACTCTGGATCGAAGAAGAAATTCTTGCCCGTGCATGACGATCTTCCATTGTAAGGTAGAGCCAAGCTGTGAGTGTGCATCTTTGGCTACGAAAGTGCAGTAGATATCTAGACAATCAGACACAAATAGCACCCATCACCAACAACAGACGTGAATCTATCTTCCAAACATGACAGGTAGCTTGCTCTGTATAGATCTTACTGAAGCATTTATTTCAAGGTAGATAATCATCTTGAAAGCAAGTAGCTTATAGGTTAGCTGGAGACGAATTTAGCCATGACAATGTGCTGTTTTTACCAAAAGTAAATAGCAAAGGTACAACAAGGTAGAATGAACAACGTGATTCAAGACTCAGCATGAAAACATGAGAGGCAGAATATCAAAGCCTTCCACTTGCAATAACTAGCCGACCCCCTTGCAAGCCTCCTACCTTATAAATGCACCCCAACAAAACTGTTCACAAATACCCTCATTTTACTACACCCTCCCACCTCAAACACACAGATGAATTTCAGGCCCGATGCGATGAGTGATGGCACATTTACGACTTCGCAAACGCCAAATCGTCATGATCGTCATTTCAAGAACTCGACTGCGCCTCTACTTTACACAAACTGCCAAGTTCTCATCTGGAAGCTCTGATCATTTCAAGGAATTCATCTATATAACATTCAACTTTGAGCAACAAGTCACAGAACGGAAACGGAATTAATAAGAAGTACGAAGTCAGATACACAGGAGTTAAGGTACCAGTAGTTGATCTGCCATTGTTCTGCAAAGAAATCAGGACGCGTCGCGTCAACAGATGAGGTGGGGCATTTCGGTCATATGACCCAAAACATTAACGGGACTTCCAGGCTCATCACTTCAAAATGTTGGTATATTGGCATTTAACTCAACTCATATCTTAAACTTCACTAACTGAGAAACATGCAGCAACGATCGAATGTCATTGCGACTTAGTTTAAAGACTAAAGATCAAATGCTGGGCCTTACGGAAGATGAAGTTGCAATTAGAATTAAGCTCCTTCAACTCTTCACTCACATAATCCCACCCAGTCCGTTCCAAGGTATCATCTCAAAGCGCTAACATAATCATGCCTACTGAATCTAGTTGCCGTAGCAAACTAGTAACAATGCAAACTCAAAAATAAACAGCAAGTACATAAAGAAGGCCTTGGGTCAGGGCATCATTTATGGTCAAACCAAGATCAATGAAAGACCTAAACCGTTTCTTCTGCGGGAGAAACTTTCTCGGCATCTGGAGCCTCATTCTTGCTAGCCAATTCACCAGCATAGGTTGAGTGTGGAACCCACTTAGCTGAGGTTCGTGGAGTTGTCTCCTCGAGCATACGGTCGACCTGTTCCAGGGAAAGGCCCTTGGTCTCGGGGATGAGGAGGTATGCATAGACGAAGCATGCAGTACACAGAGAGCCCCAAACGAAGAAGACCTGTCGCAATGTCAGTATCACGCATCATCATGATATCCACTCTGAAAAGAAATGCGCAGAACTGTTCTCGAGACTTACACGAGACTTAAGATTAGCTTCACCCTTATTGCTGCCAACCATGTATGGGGTGATAACACCAATGATGCAGTTCCAGAGCCAGTTGGAAGCTGTGGAGAGACCAACACCACGAGAGCGAATTGGCAGAGGGAAGATTTCGCCGATAAGAACCCAAGCACCTGAGAATAAAGATCAGCTCAGTTCTATGAATTATGCATCAGAGTAGCTTACCAGGACCCCAGGTAGTTGCAAAGAAGAAGATGTAAATACAGATGAATGCAATCTGTGCTGAGGTCGCAGCATGGTTGGTTGGGACTGCACCATCTGCAACTGTTACACCAATGATGGCCTGGAACTCAAGATTAGCCTAGGTTCAGTCATGTGTACAGATTGAAACAATTACAGTGATAAATTCGCAAATCAACATTCCCAGAGCCCCCCAGATCATAATAGGACGACGACCAAAGCGCTCAATGGTCCAAAACGAAAGAGGAGTAGAGCAGACATTAACCAAGGTAGTGATCAAGCCGATCAAGAACGGATTGCTGATTGTTCCTAGCTCTTGGAAGAAGGTAGTACCGAAGTAGAAAATGAAGTTGACACCAGTCCATTGTTGCATCATTTGCAGCGAAGTTCCCAAGATAGTTCGGCGCAAGTTAGATGATGGTACACGAAGACCACCAGTGAAACAGGACAGCCAAGTGCTGAAGTAACCGCCTTGTGGGATAACCGACATTTCGTACTCATTGTTGGCAACGATCTCGGCTAATTCAGCTTGAATTAATTCAGATCCTTGTGGTTGACCACGAAGTCTAGTCAAAACGTCGGTCGCTTTCTCAAGATTACCCTTCTTGACGAAGTAACGAGGTGATTCTGGCAGTAGAAACAAGCCTCCACCAAGAATGAGAGCCCAGAGGATTTGAATTGCAATAGGTACACGATATGAACGAGTATCAAGTAGATCCTGTGTTGCGTAGTCGACACATGAAGCCAACAGAATTCCAATGGTAATACAGAACTGGTATCCTGAAACAAGGGCACCTCGAACTTTCTTGGGAGCGATTTCCGACATATACAGGATGATGATGGCAGATACAAATCCCACACCAAAACCAGCGATGAGACGACCAGCTACAAGAAGACCCAATGCAGTGGAAGCAGTTTGGAGAATAACCTGCTTCAGTGTCAGCTCCTCTTCTTGATCCAAAAGCTCTTTCACTTACACCAATCACGAAGACAATGCAACCAATTATGATGGTGGTACGTCGTCCAATCCAATCAGCAAGATCTCCAGCCATCAAAGCACCGAAGAATGTACCGGCAGAGAGGATTGAGGTGATCAAAGACTTCTTCCAGGCTGGCAAAGTGAAAGCTGCAAGCTCAGCGGCAGTGGCATCAGGACCGGGAATTGGAATGCCTTGATAGAGTGAGATGAAGTATCTAAAAAGAGCTGTGTCAGAAAGACTTCTCAACGCTTGATACTTAAACAGTCTTACTTCATTCCCATAACTCCAGAGATGTAACCAGAATCAAAACCGAAGAAGATACCACCGAATGAGGCAAAAGCACACATCAAGTATGCCTTCAACGTCACCGGGGCCTCAATGCGAGAAACATCGCCAGCCATTGTTGCCGGACTTTGCTTTGCAGCAGGTATCAAGGATGTATTGACGGAATTAGGAGAGGAGGAAGAAGTCGAAAAATATCTGAGGTGGTGTTGTGTGATGAGGAGTTTAGGTCGAATCTGATGTAAGATTTGATATGTTATGGAAGAGAAAGAGGAGAAGGAGGAGATGGGAGGAGAGAAGGTAGATTTTGCAACCACAAAGAAGTAAGCTAAACGTGGTGCAGCCGACGAGGGTAGTGACGATTTATACTTGCATCAAGCTCGAGCTGGAAGTTACCTACAGCTAGGATGCCTTTCTCTATTCGATGTTGAAAGATTATCAAAAGTGGTTAGTCTCAATTCAACAACCAACACTGCAACCAACATTACCTCATTGCTTCCCGTCGCTGACGCTGATGTTGGCATGGGATATCTTGTTGGGATTGATTTGTTCTTCCCAATTGGCACTTTCAATTTTCCATTTCCCACTTCATTATTTAATTTATGTCTCGTGGTTGTTACATGCCTTACATGCCGTGCATGCTTGAGCCATACCTCAGCCATACCTTCCTCTCTTGTATCGCATGTTTTCTTTGGATGAATCGTACAACGGCCTGCAGCCAAACGACAAAGGTGAGGGTAAGCTTCCTATAGCTCCCCCTGTACCAAAGAGCTCTCCCCAGAACGAGGCTGATTCAGACCGTGCCGTGCATACATACCCCGTATGTGCATTACCAACCCCGCGCTGTGGAAGCACACCTCGAGTCCTCGACCGGGTCATCTCCAATGAACAATTTTTTTTACAGCCATATTCAAACGGCCCGACTCCCTCGACTGAATTTGATGGCCTTCAGAATGGTCAGAGTTTCATTCTATCTCTCCATTGCCAGACAGTGGATCATGATTCAAGTCAACACGGTCAACATTCACAACTCCCATAAGCCGAGAACAATTCAAGATGTCATGAGGCCACACTCCATTCTCCTGTTTGCCCATTTCTTTGTCATTTCAAAGAGTCTACAGTTGTCTACAATAGCTGACAAATTCGATCTAAGTCAGTGCTCATAGTCTATCTACGATTATTGAGATCGGATTATCGTTGCTTGCTTGCCCTCATATCACCAACTGTGTATCTAATTCGGATTCCAACAAATCGATGTATGCAGTAACACCTGGTTCGGTGACACTTTCGGGGAGGTTGCACTCCAGGCCCGAAGGTCTTACTTCTGCGTTAGCCACCTCTCTCCAATTAAAGATTTGCTCGCATTCATACTTTTATGTTGAATGGAATAAGGAAAAGATGTATGGCTTCACTCTCCCTAAATCTCTACTCTTCCGTACTTCGTGGCTTTCCACACAATATCTATGCCCGAGGCGTCCCCGAGAAGGACCGTTAGGGACAGTTATATGGTGTATGGCTGCCCG
This sequence comes from Margaritispora aquatica, assembly GCA_007644065.1. Lineage (NCBI taxonomy): Eukaryota > Fungi > Ascomycota > Leotiomycetes > Helotiales > Discinellaceae > Margaritispora > Margaritispora aquatica. The sequence goes on from VJWN01000003.1 coordinate 1,967,597, forward strand.
CCACCAAAGTCGACAACAAGTAGGGCATTGCACATCAACGCCTCTTTCATGCCGATGTCACAAGATAATTTTCTTTTGCAGATCACGAGAACTTCTTCTCTCACCACGAAGCTCGGCACTTGTCATGAAGTGGTATTAGCTTTTTAATCTGTATACGGGATCTACGGTTGTCACCGGTATAACTCACATCCATACAGTAGCGCTGAACTGTTTCAAGGCCAGTACACAACCTCGATTGAATGTGATTTTTGTTATTGCACTTTGATTGGCTGGTATTCTGAAGAACGCCTCGATCCCTGAGAAGCTTTTCGTTGTGACTGGCTACAACGACGCAAGCCAGTACATATCCAAACCAGCCAGCTCGAGGCATACCTGGAAATCACTCATGCTTGACATCTGGAGGACCAAGATGAGTCCGTTTGATCTTTAGAGGAGTGAATAGTGAAGAGTGTGGCTTGTGTTTCACCAGGTCATAGAACCATGCAAAATGCCACATCCCGTCCTAGTCTCGCTTCGAGGATAAACAACAGTGGCCCAGTCGCCTGTCCAGGAGGCGTTCCAAAGTTCTGGTCTTGTCAGACATCACACAATAAGACAGAGGTGCAGTACAACCATGCCAGCCGCCAAACTCGACACGCATTGGTACAACACGAACGAAAATACTTTAGCAGTTTGGACGCAGGATTATATTAAGAGTATGCACAAGATCACTTGAAGGCTGCTCTACTATGACGAACTTGCCTCTCAATATCACTTCTACACTTTGGGCATAGAGTACATATCCGCCCTGAACTCCCCCATTATCTTTGTTGATTTTTGTCAGTATATTCCTTCACCTTAGGTTGCTTCATGACCGCAGCTGAACCGAGGTGACATATGCTGGTGGAATTGCGTGCAAGAACCCTTTTCTTGGTGGTGATACATCTATCTGTTGGCTGTGATAAAGGCTCAGCTAATATTTTTAGGATTGTGTCATCCTATAGCAACCACCATCGATGCAATCCTTCTAAGCACGGCAAGGTACATCAGCGGCTGTCATGATAGGAATGAGCGAAAGCTGCACGAAGCTATAACAGTTGGGAAATTTGATTCTTCAAATGCAAGCGCTTAACCTAGCATTCTTTCTAGGTCCATGGCCGAAGTCTCAGATACAAAAGGCCTTGAAATTTTGTTCAGATCTCAGAAATTTACCATGAAGACCTATGAACAAAAAGGAAATTTACGTCTCTCGACCTCATGACGGGTCTTGAGTCTTTGTTCCCCACAATCGGGTGGTCTTTGAAGACTGGCGATTGCGGGGTGAGATTGTGTCAGCCACCATTCAGGGTGTCAGCGAAACAAATTCCACGAGGACGATGGTGGCGCTCACAAAGCAAAACAGCTGGTTTTTGAAGGGTGTTGTGACTGTCGACCAGCGAATGGTAAGTGTTTTTGGGGATGCGCACCGATGCAATCGTCTAGGAAATGGGCTGTCCAGTTTTGAATGGTGTTCGATATGTATTGGACATGACACGACAGGTTTAGTCGGCATTTGACGACCGACTTTTCATATTTGATTTTTGATCACTCTTTACGTACATACCTCGAGAGTAAGTTGCAGGGTTCTTGTGCTATTTCAGGCATATTTCCAAAGCATAAGCTCTCTAGAAAGTGTTTCTTACAATTCAAGACATTTGCAAATAGTCAATATGCAAAGCACAGATACATGCTTGTCTATTGTTCTTTATATCGGATGCTTGTGAAATCTCCCCCAATTCTTTTTTGTTGATGATTAAAGAACTGTTTGAATTGCCTGGACTTTATTCTTGCAGATAATCTACGCAATACCTATATACAAAGTCCACCACATAACTTCCTCAAGGAATGGCTGCACATACGTCAACAACTTATCAACTAGACTGTGGTCGTGGCAGCGTTAGCAGCTACTCTATCCGCTTCCTCTTGCTGCTGGATCTTCAGAACTGCTTCCAAGTCCTCGTGAGCAGTCTAGAGAAATAGATGTGTCAGTGTGTATTCACGCTTCGACGGATCAAACCCAAGATGTCACTACACGTACATAGTATGATATCTTGAATTTCTACATCGAGTTAGCGAGAACAAAAAACAGCAATGCCCAAACGATGAAAGTATCGCTTGTTGAGCGAGTCGAGATAGTCAGTCCACACACCTGAAAAGCCCGAAGATGCTCCTTCGTCCACCCTTCCGTCTTGAAAGACCGCTGTCCCAACCGCGTAGCCCACATAGCACGCCAGAGCGCTGTGATTCCATGCCGCTCGAGGAATTCCTTGCATTGCACCCTTTCTCGCTCGCATTTGATTTTGTCATTACCGCTATGGTTCATGGCGCAGCCCAGAATCATTAAGCCGAAGGCACCCATAATCAAAACGCCAATGATCGGTATTAGAAATGCGTCGAGCATGCAAATGTGGTCGGGAGGGCATTTGGAGAGGGCGGCGGCGAGTTCGGAGGTGTGGCTGCTGCTGCTGCTGTTCATTTTTTGGTGTTGTGAATTTTGGAAGTTTTGGAGATGGCGGTGTTGTGTGGGGAGGGATGCTGTAGTTCTTCAGTTTGCGAGAGAGAGTGGATAGATGACGATGGCTGGGATAATGTTGGGGTAGCTCAAGTTAGGTTGTGCTCTATCCGCGTATGTATTAGCATCGGCAGAATCCTGACCAAATGATGACCTCATACCAGGTTATTGGGATGATGTTGTAACGTTGCCGAAAGATTGAAAATACATATCTGTTTCTAGGACTTATGACCATGATGTGAAACGAGAGGAGGGTATTCCGTTGAACTGATAGATTTGGATGTCTTTGATTATAGGTCTCAAATGTTGATAGGATGAAGGCCAATGTAATACATTTCTGCCCGAATCTTGTTCAAGAGCAGTATATCCACTCTTGATATCGATCTTAGATTTAAGACTTATAAATGGGTTTGGAATATCATATTTAAGTGATTGAATATTTCTGAGCATAGAAACTTAAACCAAAGTTGTGGAAACAATTTTATAAAATGAAATCATAAGCGAGCTCCCTCAGTCCTTCTCGATACTCTGCTTATTCGCACTATGAAGTTACGTAAATGTAGAGACATATCAAAGCCTTTGCTAATGGAAATATAGGAATATCCCTTTGATTTCTTTGCTTTCCGTGGAGTGAACCAAGGCTAAGGCAATATACACAGCAACGATCACTTAGTTAGATCTCCCTTGAAAGTTCTCCTGTATACTCTTTCAATATGTCTTGACTATTACATACTTTTGAGATTTCATTAATTTTCTTTCTTCTTGCTGCTGCTGCTACTGCTTTTGCTGCTACGTCTTCTGATAGAGCTGTGTTCTGCAACTGTATCGTATTTTTCGCAACTTTCTTACATTTAGCTGAATTTGAAATCTTCAAGGTGAGCTTACAATGTAAGGGAAGAATGAATAATAGTGATGAAAAGCAACGACCAAATTGAAATTACTCGATGATCGTAATTTACCACATAATCAGATGTCGGAAGTAGAATGAAAAGTGGATCTGAAAAGATGTCATGTCGTAGTGTTTGACAATTATCTGCAAATGCCACTCAGTGTTTCAAAGTATGAGATTAAGTTATATAGTCACTTACTCGCTGGAACTTCAGTGCCTATAGACGAATAGGTTTCCTCAGTCCAAGGAGTTAGCTTGCCACGTACGTCCCTTTTCCTCTGAAGAAGCTTACGTTTTTTAGATTCCTCTTAAATTTCTACGAGATACCACACAACATGCAATACATGTTTGAACTTACCATATCATGGGTTTGAGTTGATCTCTCACTGTTCAGCTATGATAAAATATGTCGCAGAGCCTCAGAATTCCATACTAGTATCTATAGTGAAGTGTTGATGCTTCGGACAATTGAAGTTTTAACGGAGAAAAGCAATGTGCATCAAGGACCGAGAGTAAAAAATGGTTGGGAAAGAGGACAGTAATTCTCAAAACGACAGCAAGATGATATCTGCTATCTTGACAGTGATTCATACCGATTCTTGGCTGGTGCTCATGATATGTAGAGACCCGCCTAGGTAGCAAACGGACCACTATGCTCGTTCATACTTCCTTGGCATAGGATTATGATGTGAAACTCAGACACTCACCTCATTTCCTTCTTCTCTTTATATAATATCTCTCATACTCTAGCCAAGGGAGTGTAGGTTGGGAAGCGCGTGTGCAAGTTTTTGGTAAGAATGAGTTGGGCTGCCAGCGTATAATCAAATCACTAGATGATAAGTCTAATGATTATGAACCATCACATATATATACCACAGCGAATGTTGAAATGGAACTTTCCAAACTCGCTGATGACTGACCATAACAAGTACCCAGAAATTTGGCTGAAAACGTAAGTATCATTGTTTCTACTGCGATCTGCAATGAAATCCATTTCGCTCCAAGAAAATCCAACACGACATTCTGAACGCCCACAATGCATCTACCCAAGGCAATGCATTAACTCCATCTCTTGATCCCAGACAATCCAATCAATCCAACCTGCTTATGAACCGCATTTTCATCAGAAAGACGTACACAAAATCCAACACAATAGTCCTACCTCATCCCATCTGTGCTAATCTCCTCAAGGCCGTTATCCTCTACGTACTCTCCTAGCCCCACACTATCAATGTTCTACCCACCACCCTCATCCCCCGCCATATTCTCATAGCCCGAAAAGTCATCATCCTCCAACTCTGTCAGCCTCAACGCCTGCCCGACATCAGTGACAAAATGACGAGGGCCTCCGATCGTATCCAAGATACCACTCCGTCTGAAGAGCTCGTACATGGGCGTATCAACTGCTGGGCCCCGCGAGAAGAACACCCTGACGCCTTGATCTCGATATCCACTCACAATCTCCTCTAGCACTTGTGTGCCCGAGCCATCGAGTCCTGTGACGCCGTGGATGTCGAAGATGATGTTTCTATTGTGCTCTGCAGGCCTCACGCGAGGAAGAGCAGGATGGGCAGACGTGGTGCCGTAGAGCTCTAGTCTGCGCAGGCGGTTCTTGAGGTCACCCGTGTTCGCAAAGGTAAGTGGTTCTGGGATCTTGACGATTAAGCAGCCTTCGATGAATTCTAGTTTGTCGGGATTGTCTTCCGCGTTCTCGAAGCGGTTGGTGCCCGGGATTCTGCCAAGAATTTGGATACGTGGTCGGGTGCTGTGCTTAATTACTGAGAGGAGGGAAAGTCCAATGCCGACTGCTATGCCCATGTTCAGGGAATAGAATATTGTTGCGGCGAAGATGATGATCATCAGTCCTAATTCGGTGTATCCACGAATGCGAATGAAGAACATGACATCGTGGGGAGTTTCTTCAATCAAGGACCAAGCCACAACTGAGATCATGGATGACAAAACACCTCTCTGTTTGGATGTTAGAAAGGAGAAAAACATTCAAGCTAAAAAAAAACTTACAGGCAAGTAGTAGAAAGCTGGTAGGAGATATAAGATACAAGCAATGGTGATCATGCTCAGGAATATACTACTCATGGGAGTTTTGCCGCCAGTGCTCTTGTTAACTTTACTCCTTCCATAGCCACCAAAAGCTGGAAGAGCTTGGAAGCAACCACCAATCAGGTTTGCTGCCCCCAGAGCAACTAGTTCTCTATTTGGGCTTAGAGCGATTCCTTGGATGCCATCCTTTTCACCACCTCCCAGACTCTTAGCAGCAACCGACGACTCAAAGAATCCCAGAAGGGCGATTAAGAAGGAGGTGCTCATCGATTCCCGTATTTGCTCCATGTGTGAAAGTTGGAATGGCCAGTGGAACGTGAATGGGGTTCCTGTGGTTGACTTTACTTCGCCAAGGATCTCCAGTCCCATTTTGTCCCATCCAAGCTGCCAAGTCAATATAGCAGACATGACCACAACTAGGAAGCGATCTGGAAAATAAGCTACACCCGGATATCTGGGCAGCAGTCGTTGCTTGGTTTCTCTGTATACTGTTAAATAATGTCCTTGAAGCTTGGCAAAATTACGTACCTGAGGACCATAATGATGAGGAAGCTAACGCCCGAAACAAGACTCGTGATCTTTGACGAAAGATGCATGTTGTTGAATAAAAACCGCAGCTTATCAACACTGCTACCATGACTAACGCCAGGTGTTGCATCCGCCAAAGCGGCAAGTCCCAATTCAGGAATCAGTTGATCAACCATGATGACGAATCCAATAGCAGAAATGAAGCCTCTCAAGAAAGGTCGACTAAGTACGCTATCAAGGAAACCGAGACGAGTCAAGCCCGCGATGCATATTGTCGCTCCGGCCATACCAGTAACCACACCTGCGACTCGAGAATGCATCTCATCATTTGTCTCGTCCGCACCATTGCCTATGCTTGATTTTACCACTGACCCTACGAGAAGACTGCCTGCAGCTTCAGGACCAACGACCATCTGCGGACAGCTCCCAAGTATAGCATATATGAGCGGATTGAAGACGAATGAGTACAATCCGTTGATCGGCGGAACATGTGCAAGATTCGAGGCATATGAAAGAGCCATTGGAAGGTAGAACGAAGCCATGGTGATCGCGGCCACAAGGTCACCCTGTAAATACGTCCATTTATACTGCTTTATCCATGCAAAGAATGGTATATAATACGGAATGTACCTAAAAATCGATCGTGTTAGCAAATTCTTTTTCAGAAGAAACAATCACAAACATTGTAGTCGTATTCTTAATCCCATGTCTTTCTGCCAAAGTGCTTGTTGTGCTCATCTTCTTCTTCCCACCACTCCCGTTCCTCTTGCCCACGCCCTCCCACATACTACCTAGCAAGCTCCTACTCCCTTCCGCAGATCCAGGCCTCTCAATTCGTGGCAACTCTCCAAATCCTATCCCACTGTGACCACTTCGTATGCTGTCTGCCTTGCTCTGAACGTCAGGACTGAAGGTGCCATGATTGCAAGGCCCAGCATGTGCTGATCGTGCCACGAATTCGAATGGTTTCTTTAATAAAGACGTCGTCTCGTTCACCGCTCTAGTTGCAAAGCTCTCTTCTTCTTCTTGTATTCCATCTAAACCCAGAGCTGGTTGGGGCTCTCCGTCTATATGGGTCGGAACTGTATTCGGAGAAGGCTCCGAGCTGCTGGCTCCTCCATCATGCGAACGTTCACCTGGCATATCTCGTGTATCTTCTGGTGAACTGGACACCGTGTGCGATTCGCGTAGAGAGGATGGGTTTGTCGGTGCAAACTGCTGTTGTGCAATAGACGAATGCCTTGAATGACTCCCAGGTGACAGAGGCGACGTAGGTCGCGGAGCTCGACCAGACATCTTGTGAGAGGCTGAGACAGCACCTATGGGCTATTTACACGAAAACAAGCAAGAATACAGGTATTTACAAGTACGGAGGTAGGTTGAAATGGAGACAGGAAGCCGTGTCAAGGTTTAAAGCTAGGTTTCGGGTGACGGCGTCGGCACAATACAAATGATCTAGTTATATCTACGGAAAGAACATCAAAAGGTGACGATTGATATAGAGCTGATAGATGGGTAAAAAGCAAAGAGCTCCAGCTCTAAATGTCTCGCATCGATATCTACAAAACGCCCGACGATTACAATCCCGTGCTGATTGCTGGATGATAGATTTGGGGGTATGGTCGGCAAGAAAAATAATCTGCATAATCAACAAAGATCCTCAATGCACCAAGGGTCAAAGTTCCCCGTCGATTGACCATTTGTATGATCTGTATTTGCAACTCTCGTGATTTCCCCTGATAATCACCCTGCAAACTCATTCGATTAATCCTTGTCTCTTGCAGCTTGATATATATTCGTATGCAAGTATGCAATACCGTCGAATATCCATGGTCGAGCAGTCTAGGTATGTTGACTTTTGGCTATCAAGAAAGCATTAGCTGCGTCATTGGGTCGTCTTGGATTGAAGCTTCACGCTTGGCTTGACGGGGTTAAGGCTTGGACGGGTATCTTGAGTTGGTCAAGGTAGGTAAGGTACCTTCGTATGTGCTGTAACACGTGACGGTCGAGTGGTCAGAAATGTAAGATAAGTACCTTACCTTACATAAGTAGGTTGCTTCATTAGAATTCCTCTTTAACCATTACGGTCAGTTCATGTCTCTCCGTCAATATCGAAGACTACCAAACTCAATAATCCAAGCTTAAATGATGATGACGGCTGTCGAGACTTAGTTGAAGCATTAAACTCCAGGAGGAACGGACTAAGGACGCTTGTACATATTATCTGTTGTGAAAACCCAATTGAATATGAGTTTATATTTGTACAAATCTAAGAAAAGCTTGGTGAGAACGTGGGAGAATTGAAGCATTGTTGGTTTGAAGGCACTTCCAAAGCTATCGATGCTGGTCGCTTACAAACCTGTGGGAATCTCATTCTCCAAGACTTTAATTTGTTTCGGAATTTCGTAATGATCAATGTTTGTACTAGTTCATGTCAGGCACTTTTGAAGTAGTATTATAATCTTCTGGTTGTGGTTTATTCTCCTCTATATTATTTTGAAATTCTATTTGCTTGTAGTGCTCACTAAGAGATTTCTGCGCATAGACTCACATTTATAGAATGTTTTCGAATTCCAAGTAGTTTAAGTTCCAACGCAATTGATCTCCAATTTCCGCCTTTATATGCTTTCTAATTCCAACTGCATTATCCTCCTTAGTCATCTTGTACCTCTCTAGCTCACAACACTCCACTTAGAACCCATGCTCTTCCAACCAAGTATGAACCACAGCAAACCCCGCCAACGCACCGAAGTGAAAGTTCCAACAATGACCAGAAACTGGCTGTGAGTAGCCATCAAGCGTCTTCGCATTGGGATAAAGGCTCTTCCCCGAAGCTTTCAAGGATGGCGACCAACCTACTCCACAACCGGTACTATTGCCAGGACAAAAGATAACGTCATACTGGCCAGCTATAACAAGGACTGGACCTTTAAAATTTGGCGCTGAACTTGCATACTGGACTTGAATCGATGCCCCTGATGCTTGGTCAGTAGAGTTTGCAGGTAGAATGCCTAACGGGAACAAGGGCACGACTCACCTTCACCAGATGTCACAGTCCCTCGACTTGCATAATCCAGATTAAGCAGCGCTTTTTCAAACCACCCCGTCCTATAAAACAATGCTTCAAACGCAGAAATCGAGGTCACAAGCAAATATCCGAGATCCAGCGAACTGTACCTTGCCGGCGAAGCCAAAGCTGCGGGCCCGAGATTCGGGAAGAAAATCGGATTGGCATTTTCGAAGAACGGCGACCCAGACCAACCTGTCAAAACAATCGCATCGCAGTCTCGTGGGTATTTGGCATTCAGGGCATTGCCGATGATGGAGCCGTAGCTGTGTCCTACGTAGATGATGTCTTCGAATTCTCGGCTCGCTTTGTCTGGGAGATGGCCATCACGGGCTTTGGTGATGATTTCGTGCATTATTTCGACGTTGACACCGAGTTGGCAGATTAATGATGGATCGGGGTGATCTGAGAGGCCTGGCAATCCGTAGGTTAGTTTGAAAGGCTAATATGAGTGAGGTGATTTGGGTGTTGGGTTTACCATTGCAAATTCGGTCGATCGAGAGAGTTGGGTAACCTTGAGAGCTCGCGTAGTCTATCCAGCTGTATTCATTACCATGGTAACCCTTTCCCGGTTCTCCATCTCCAGACCAGTCTATTCTAGTCGATTAGAAGAGCTCAAATCCAACGACATGTGGAGTACTCCTTACAGTTTCGATCATAAGTGATACCATGAACCAACACTTGAAGAACCCGACGACGATCTCTGATTTTGACTTGAGGTTCACAAAATCTCGCAGCAATCTTGTAGGAACCTTCAACAGTTGTGTAAGCGAGAGGACCAGTCGTCGGCACTGGGAGGGCTAAATTTTGCGCCGAGATGCTAACTGGGATGGTAAGGTTGACGCAGCTCACCTCATTACGGCGTGAGGTAGGCGATGAGAGAACGGATCTTGTTATGCTTCCCAAGAGTAATAAGTTCTTGATAGAAAACATCGTGGTCACTGCAGCGGTCATGTAATATCTTTTGAAGGCAATTGGTGTGGGAATTTAGAAACATGCAAACAAAAATTGAGAAGTAGTTTATATACCCCTCTGTGGATGCCTTTCTGTGAATCATTCCAGTGTATTCCTCTCAGATACCTAGTGTCTCTTGGCAATTCTATGGTCATGACAGAGCAGAGGATGGCCGTCGTGAAGCATAATTTCCATTGGCTCGGTTGTTGTTCCACGGGTGAGATTCACTGGCCATCCGTCACCACAACCCTGCTTTATGTCATCATGTCATTTACAGACCGTGATATCGTCGAATCGTTGGGTTTAAGCCGTAATGTAGGAATACTTCAACGATTGAATGCTGAACGATGATTGTTTTAATTGCTCATGCCTCGGGTTGCTGCAGTCAGCTCGAAAATCTTAATATGATGTGCTGATGAGGCAAGAACCTCTCGTGGCACCTGTCACACATGAGTTCGGATCACATTCTCGGAATTAAGTGAAGCAAATTGCTTGTGTTCTATTGTTAAAAAGCTTTGCTTGCTTTGGGGTGAGGGGGGGAGTTGTTGTGTTGACGACTGTTGGATTCTTTTGATGGAGGCGGAGAAATAGAGTAAGGACTTTGCTAGGCTTATCTTAAAGTTATATGGTGCGGTGGCACCCTTTTCTCTTTTGGGGCCGGGGGGAGGTGGAGGAGGGGTCTACATACCATTTTTCAACCTATTTGGAGTTTCAAGCTATTAGAATAACAATTGTGTCTTTGATTTGACTGTTTTATCAGATTTTTAAAAGTATAATAGCTTTTTAAATATTGGCTTTTTAGTATGATTAAATTCTCGCTTAAAACGGCTGATTGAACATCCAATTATTCTTTAAATTTAGTAGTAGACTTATATCTTTACATCAAGTTATATGCAATTTTCGATCACATAATTGGAGAAATAGTGACTCTCTGAAGGAGCATATGGGATCTGTGCAACGGCACCAGACCATGCCTAAAGCCTAACTACAATGTATTTTGAAAATCACAACAGTAAATGAACGGGTACGATTAAAATGGCAACTGTATAGCATAACTCGCATAACTCTCCCGCTTCATAATCCAGCCACGACCCACACTAGCTATACTCAATTAGGAATAGTCTAGGCCCGAGTCCAGTAATCTATACAACCCCCGCTCTATACCTGATACCTAAGGCAGGTTTACCTTCATAAAAATAAAAAAAACATTTACTAGCTTAATTACGTCTATATTATAACTAGTACGTAATATACTATAATAAAGTTAGTCCTAATTACCTTAGAACCACGAGCTTTAGGTATATCGTTTAAGTTATTTTAGCTTTTATTCAACAATTTTTATACAGTCTAAATATCACGTGATACTATCTAACCACGTCCTACCAATATCACTAATGTACGTATCTATTGATATAAACGATCACGTGATATACCTCTTACTAGTAGCTCTTTATAGCGAGCTAGTACGACGAAACGAATTATTAACTTTTATAGCGTTAAATACCTACCTATATAGTTCTTAAATTCGAAGATCACGTAGGAGTTTACTACGTATAAAGCATGTGATACTATTTTAAGGCTATTCTTAATTGGGTATAGCTAGTGTAGGTCGTGGCTGGATTATAAAGCGGGAGAGTTATGCGAGTTATGCTATACAGTTGCCATTTTAATCGTACCCAAATGAACACCACTCTCTACTTAAGAAAATTGAATCTTACAAGAGAAACCAAAAGATACATGATTTATCAGGCTACAGCTGAATCCCAAAGTGGTGATAAACTAGTAACTATAAGCTTTCGATCCATTTAGCGTTACTAATCGCAAAATATTCAGTTGTGTAAAAAAGAGTGACTTGACATTGAATTCGTATATAGCTTTCCTTTGAATTAAACAATAAAATTGCTTACAACAATCAAAGCAGGATTTCATCACAACAAGAGGCAAAATGACATGTATCCTAAACGATGCAGGTCACTTCTCAAACCAAAACATAATTTGACCTCAAAACATTATCTCACTCCCAAGATCTTACTCAGGATAGAAAGCATTATCAAAAGATCCCATCAGCCTTCGATTCGCGTTGCCTGAGAATAACAAGAATGAATACACAATTGACCCATTTCAACCCTCCCCCCCAAACAAAAAACGCCACAACAGATTTTGGGGCTTTGCAGCAATGATTGGGCAATTGAAAAGAAAGAGAAATGAACCACGACAAAAGCCAAACACAAACACTGACTTTAGATGTTAAGCTGGGTCCGAAGAGCTCTACCTCTACCTTACCTGTATCAAATTGGTCATCAATGAATCCATCCTGTCCCATGACATATTGTCTCATGATTTCAGGTAGGAGAGTGAAGGTAAGACTTAATTTATCTTACATACCTACCTACCTACCTCTCCTTTTCTTGCGGTGCTCAATGGGTAAGAACTTCACAGCTTCGTTCTCTTTACGCTGATTTGCTTGTGCAGAAGAAGTGGAAGTGCCTTGGCGCGCACCTAGCATACACACTCATATATATAATTAATCGCGCTGCGTATCACGAACGTTCACGCGTTTTATTTTGCCCCAGGGAGTGCTGGTGCATGGAATTGACGACTCGAGATTCACTGTACTGTAGATACTCCCCTGCGATTCTCATCCCTTACGTTCTGCACCTTAATTGTCTTAGTTTTAGGGTGTGCCCTTTGTCTGGAACAGGAGGTCTCTGATCTGCCCACATGACTCGAGTCGCGAAACCTACTTGAACCTCCAGCTGGAGTTGACGAGATCTGATTCGTCTCACTACTGCTCGTACCTCAAGGTACTGACTAAGCTTTGGTAAGTCGTACTGAGCCTCCTCTACCAAACCATAGAAAGTTCAAGTCTGTATGAGGAAACTTCCAACTTTCTCATCATTGATGGCGTACAAATACCTTACTTTGATAACTGGTAAGCGCTCAGTTTAAAAATCTTTCGTCTTTTTTCATAATTGGACGGGGCACGTGTTGTTCTCAGGACTTGAACATTCTCATCCTACCTTAGCAGTTAAGAATGTATCGCATCAATTCCGATTGAGATATGGCTGATCTAAGCCCATTCTTTACGATCAATTTCTTCCCTCTTTTAGCATCCCTCTATTCTTATAAAACAAGAGCTCAAGGGCTCTTGTTGTTTGATCCTTCACTTTTTCCCCTTCGCTGCTAACAATTCTCTCATTCTCGCCCTCATCTCCAGGCTCATTCGTTCGCCCAGATGAGGACTTCAATCCTTCCCTTCATCTTCGTGGCTATCACTCACCTCCAGTACGCGTTCGCTATAACTGTTGCACCAACTACGCCAGAGTCTTGCTCGCCGCCTGTTTCGGTTTCTGTGGTGACAAATTACGTTGCTGCCACGGCATCTGTCTCCGTGTCAGTTATTACAGTTACTCAAACGGCCAGTGTATCAACGTGAGTGTTCCTATCTTCTGATCATTGATGGAAATTTACCTAACTGACAAATGTAGCGTCACCATTGCAGCAATTTGTCCTTCTTCTCCCTCCATCTCTCCCTCAAGCGATTCCTTCACCTCTTCTTCCACCTTTTTCCCGAGTTCCTTCTCGAGCTTCTTCTCGAGCTCCTTCTCCACCTCCCCATCCACCTCCCCTTCCACCTCTTCCACCACCTCTTCCTCCGCCATAGCTACCTCATCAGCTCTGCCCCCACCACCCCGCGTGCCTGCCACACTTCTATTCGAAACCTATGGCAATACCTATTGCTCGACACCAGCACCCGGCGGGCCCTCCTTGCTGCTCACTGAACTTGTCTGTTACCCCTGGTCGTTCAGTTCCTCCGGTTTCGGCCTCTTCACACCGGGGACCCTGTGCAGTGGTACTGTGGGCGATAGTCAGGCCTGGCACTGCCGTGCCCATGTATTCTCGGGTTCAGACTGCAGCGGCAATCTAGGCAGTTTTATGGCTAGTGCTACTAACGTCTGCTGGAATGTGGCCGGAGCAAATAGTGTAAAGCTTATTTGCGGCTGTTCGGGCTGAGAGGCGCTTGCGCGAGGAGAAGCGAATTGCTCCATGGGAAAGGGTTAAGGAAGCAGAGGCATTGGTTTCGAAAGAGGTTAGATGTCTTTGTTTGGGCAATGTATACAAGCTTGATAGGTATTACAACAAATAAATGTTAACATGTACAATTGTTGTGTTTGAACATGAGATTACGAATGAGAAGATTCTTAACCATTGGTTCTTTGTATGAAAATAACTTCACACAATAGGAGAGTGTCTATTCACTAGCCTGATCTCACTAAAAGATCAAGCACTTTTAGTAGGAGAGATAGAGTCTGGTCTCTACGCAACCGACGCTGGTCGGACTGTGAAGCCAATCGCAATTGATATTGACTTAAATGATATGATTGAATGTGGTCATTGGCTGAAGTGCTGTATCCGCGAAAGATAATCTTCCCAGTTCGTTACCAAAACCGCAGAATCAAGACCGTTCTTATCTACTGCGCTTTTATTCCACCAAATTACCTCGTGGTGAGCGTGATGTTCCTCAAAATTTGCCATTTTATAAGAAGGAATATATGAACTGAGCAAATATGCTGCCGATTGACTTCAGCTCCATTGCTGGAAAATTAGCGGGATCTTCTTGAGAAGTGTCCTCTTTGTATAGGCATAAGTGTAAAATCATATGCAATATCGTTCGATGGGTCTTGATATGAATACGTTAATATCAACACTTATTAATAGCCTAGTCGCATATCAATAGGAACACTTGGAAATCCCCCGCTAGTAATATGCAATTCTACTACAACATGCATACTTGAATTTCAGGATTTGAGGACACTTACCTCCACGCGCTGTTTGTCCGTTTTTGCCTCATGATTGGGTATATCTGCTTCCGAAAAGACGCATAGATTCTTGGGGAAGTCTTTCCGTCACTGTAAAGAGCTGCGGTTCAAACTTCGGATTCGTGAAAAGGTACGCATGGAGGTATTTTCGAATCATAGTAATAAATCCAGCGACAGAGAACATCCATATACTGTAAACTTCTTAGCAAGCAAGTGGCGCAACAAACTACATGAGCAGGATTGGAAGAATGGTACGGTTGTGCCAAAACAAGAAACAAATCATGACTTGTTAAAGCTCGCATAACCGTCTCATGTGATTCAGACACAACATGGCTTAACCGAGTCACAATTTGATGCTTGTGAAAAGTCCGAGTAATCCCATCTACGACGTTTTCGATTTCATAATGAAGAAAGATATCTCTGGTCGATCGATTGATCTCACTTCTCTGGTATATAATAGCAGATAATAGCAATAGTTTGGCATCACCTCGCGATTGTGCTTGTCTCTTTTTGCTTATTCTCCAAAATTGTTGGTCGTAATATACATCAAGTCAACGATTCTGTTTACTACAGCGGAGAATCCCCTAAGGTCTCGTAACACGAACGGTTTATTCCGATGTGGATTTTGCAGTCTCGCAAAGGCGTCAGGTATGCGATCTAGACATGCCGTTTTTGTTTCTTTTTACAAGGTGGGCTCCTAGGACAGAGAATGCCAAGAACTCTGATGGGCTGTATCACAACTCTGATTCAAGTTGATTTGTTGTTCAAATCCACTCCACAGCAACTGTACAGTTGTGGTACTCAGACTCGAACTCAGGTACCCAAAGACCTATAACTCTTGAGCTTTATAGAGTATATTGCTTACAACTACCGTATGCTGTATCAAACCCACATTTTCTGATTAATAATATAACACAAATGCTCCTTGAACGTCTTATTTCTCTCCTACTATCATAACTTTATTCAACTGCCGACCAACATTCTTATACAACTGTGTTATATCCCTTAAGAAATAATCTTATTTATATCTACAAAAAAAAAGAATTCGATCGCTTTACAACCTTTACTTTGCTTTCAGAAACCTTCACATCACATGAAGACCAACAAGTAAATCCTTGTATGTTGTATAGATCAAGCTCGACCAAGACATGGTTCGATGTATCCAAAACTTCAGTTTACAATTCCCAATGTATAGTCTGATGAATTATACGCCCCATTCAGTGTTTTATCAGTTTGTAACTACATGGTTACCTTCACCGCAATACCAACTTCGAAGACGACTGCTAAAAATACCGCTTTTACTGTATCGTGTCTTGCCCAGTGACTGTTGTATGAATTTATGGTGACGGGACTTGTGATACTCTAAGCAAGCACCAGCGGATATAGCAACCATCTTACCAACAGTGTCTGCGAATACGCAAGTAGCAATTCTAGCTCCATCGGTGCCCTTACACCAGAGAATGTGTGTCAAGGTGGATAAGA
Source organism: Margaritispora aquatica (assembly GCA_007644065.1). Classification (NCBI taxonomy): domain Eukaryota; kingdom Fungi; phylum Ascomycota; class Leotiomycetes; order Helotiales; family Discinellaceae; genus Margaritispora; species Margaritispora aquatica. Next base: position 1,983,928 of record VJWN01000003.1, read on the forward strand.
AATAGTCAGTCAGAAGACATGTTCGTTGACACATACTGCGGGCAGTATATAGGCAGTACCTCATTTACCAACAATACATATTCCTTTCGGCTAGTATGTACTCGATAAAACTGAAGTGTGTTTGTAATTGAATATATAGTACAGATACAGATAATTATCGCGACAAGTGATAGACCTATTACGCTGAGACTCTGTGATATACTTACCACACAGAGAAATCACTAGTCGTGTTAGTTGATAGACTTTCCCAAAAAGGTTCAACGTCCGAGGAGAATATGGAAAAGCCACAATGCTTAGTTGAGGCGCTGACACAGGATTTGCATTCTTACCGTTGCAGATTCCAGGCCGAAGAAATGCAAGGTCTGAATTTGATCAAAGTATTATGAGCTATTGAGCCATTAGTTTGCAAAGGGTTTTTCCGTCGATAGAACACGAGATCTGATCTCTGACCAGTCTGACTTGGTAACGAAAGGGATGTCTCTAATTAAAAAGCATAACCTTTTTGTGCTGTGCAAAAAGAGTTTCCCGAAACCGAAATCGCCTTGACATTTGCTTTTTTGATAATTGTCCGAAAGTGCTGATGCATGATATCTGGTCTTGGCCTCTCGGTTACGAGAAGTTTATTTTAGCTAGCCTCTGAAGATCTCCGATGAATAAAAAGCAAGTGGGTTGTTCCAAAAGAGATTGTTCTGTCTCGTAGGGCAGATGCGTATTTGGTCTCGACCTGCATCTTCTTTGTGTTCAAAGTAGTTTCTATTTTGGCACTTGTCCCTGTCTTGACTCCCGAGTTGTTCAGCACACAAGATCATGGTTATATTGAACCTAGCTTGATGCGGATACGTATCCTTTATTTCCAATTTCTAAGTGATATCGCTACAGTTACTTCTACTATATTTTATATCTCTCTTATTATAGTGTAATATACCTTTGCCAAAAAAAAAAAAAAATTCTTAGTCGTGTTTCGTTGCTGTTGGGAATCTTTGCCAAATTGTTGACAACTAACATGTGCTCGGTTTAGACATAGAATTACTTTTCGTCAATTGATAGTTTTGCTTTACTTTCAGAAACCTTCCCATTATACGAAAGCAAGAAGTCAAGTATGTTCTATATCAATTTCCACCAAATACAGGGTTTGAGTTATCTAAGACCTCATCCTCACAATCTCCATTTCGCTTCGATACATGGCTTCTCCTTTTCAGACTTGAACTCTATTTAAGAAGGAAACACCTTCCACTCTTACTTGATTCCATAAACCATCTATCGTTTGTGTTCTTTGCCTATAATCTTTTCCGCCAATATGAAAACTTCCATCCTCGGCTCCGTTCTCCTCGTGGCCATTCACTTGCAGCCTGCTTTAGCAGTCTGTAAGAAGAACGGTAACAATTTGGAGAGATGTTTTTATAAATCCGTCGACGAAGCTAGCTCGTTCTGTACGTCGTTCGTGGCAGCTCCTTCTCCTGTTGCGGGTTTCGACTGCGTTACGAAAAAGAACGGAGACTTGTATGCCCCATCCAGCGTTTCGTCAATCTGCAGCTGCATGGGTGTTTCTACCACAGCAACTTCTATGCCCACGCCGACCTCGGCTGTCACAGTCACCATCACATCCGTCACCGTCTCCACGTAAGTGCTCCTATATTTCACTCCCTGTGCGGCATCACCAGCTAATCAGTGCGCTCATACAGCGTCACCGTTACACCAACCTGTGCACCTGCTTACACCGGACCCGCCAAACTGGTTCTAGACACCTGGACCGATAGTGGCTGTGGGGAAGGGGGTGTTGCGATGCCCCAAATCACTCTGATTGAGAGTCAGTGCACTACGGCGACAAGCCAGTCCTTCGTTATGGGCGCTTTTACCCCCGGGACTGCCTGTAATAATGGCGTGGGCGATGGCGAGCCCTCTGATTGTTGGCCTTATTTTTTCAGTGATTCAAATTGTGGGTGGAATAGCTTTTTAGACCACTCCATTATCAATACGGATCACATCTGCATGACTAGTGGTATGGTAGGTAGCGTTGCGTTGTATTGCGCCTGTGATGATTGAGAGCTGTTTAGAGCTGGCTAGCTGTATGTATGAGAGAAGGACCCAGCTGCACGCAAGCAAGCGGTGGATGTATTCACTTTGGATCTTATCGAGTGTTATTTCTGTGGCTAAGACTTTATTGAGCGCAATGTATTATAGTTTTGGAGGTGTTAAAACGATTAAGGTCCAGTGGCTATAGCTATAAGTACCCGATTTGTTGATACTTCTTGCACTTTTACAGAGGTTCATTGCACACGGTAATGAGTGGATAATATTCTTATACCAAAGTTTAGATGGAATAACGCTAGACTCTGCATTTCTACAATGTCTGAAAAATATCCTGACTAAACAAGTGAGTGACCGGGCTCCATTTATAGATACAAGAGAGTTTCTTACTCTCTTGGCTGTTTGTCGGTTCATTTTCCAGATTTCTTGACTGCTATCTTTTGAAAAGCTGGGGAGAAGTCTTGTGTCATACACATCCTTAGCGAGCCATCTGCTATGATCACCCCATCCGCCGCACCCGAAGTCCCTTCCCTTGAGTCCAGCAAGCTTCTTGCGAACACCTATAGCATTACCTCGTATCAGCAAGCGCGAAAGCCAATGTACTACTGTGCCAGTGAATTCCGCCAATATAGGCGCCTTTACGTTCGGGAATTTGTGCAGCGGAGACGAAGGAATGGTGAACCTATAGACTACCGGGCACCTTTTATACGGATACGGCTTTCAATGAGAATGCTTATTTGGGCACTATGGATGTCGCTCATTCTCATTGCCGACTAAGTTACCGTCAATTGCGACCAACTTGGTTTCAATATTAGTCACGTGCAAGGGACTTCACCGTCAATGCGGGCCATGCTATGGCTCAAGTCGTCAAAAGTGCTTGGAGGGCTTGGTGGGAGAGAGCTTGAACCTGTAGCTTGACCTTAACGGCACATATATTCATCCCGCCGCCAACCAGCATCACAGATCTTCAATTGACAGCTTTCAGAAACCTTCTTACGGTATGCATGCCAATACCGACAGATGAATTCTCCCCTTTTTCGTCCCCATCGGTACAGTCACGGGAGACTGGTGAGAGTCAGATCATTCCGTCCCGTCAATATTCATGATTATGGTCGCTTGCCATCTCTGCCGCTTAAAGCTCAGACCTCGAAGTTCGAACCCAGGGAGGGGTTTTGTTCCCGTAGAGCCCCTTTCCTAAGGCTGGGGTTCAGACTTCCAATTTTGGAAAAAGAAGCGACAACTCTTCTCCTAGCTTACCAACTTGAAAGTTGCGAATTTCCACCAAGATATGATTCGGTGAATGGTCCCAGGTCTTAATTTCTCACTCCAATTCGGGATGAATATGCTTTACTTTTCTTTCTGTAAGCCGTCTTGCTGTCGATTGAAGTGAAAAACAATGCCGTCCGCTGTCACTTTCTGTTAGTATCACTTTGTGACTTTCATCCTCTTACATTATACATACTACGATGGCTCATACTCTTTCTCAATCGCCTTTTGATATATATTTCTGGAAATATGAGAATTTCAACTCTCGCCTCTGTTCTTTTGGCGACTATCCACTTCCTACAGCCAGTCATAGCGGCAACGTGTAAGAAAAATGGAAATGGTCTCGAGCGATGTTTCGATAAGTCTGTCGAAAATGCCAGCTCGTTCTATTCATCTTTCGTCGCAGCTCCTACCCCGGTAGTTGAGGGCTTTAATTGCGTTTCTAGTTAGAGAGGAGGATTGTATGCCTCGTCAAGTGTTTCCTCAATTTGCAACTGTATGGGTATCTCAACTATAGCACCAGCTCCTACAACAACTGCTAGCTTGATGTCATGCTCGAACAGTAGTCTGTCACTGTTGTAACGATGTACATTACTGCTATGGCGTCTGTTTCTATCTTCCTGAGTACAGTTACTGAATCAGCTAGTGCCTCTACGTAAGCTCTGCTTCCCAATTTAGCGAATAATCCCTGGCTAACAGTATACAGTATCACCACCACCGCTAGTTGCTCTGCGTCTAGCTCTGCCGCCTCCTCCGTCGCAGTGACTTCGTCAGCTTTACCTCCGCCGCCGAGTCCCGCCAAAGTCATAATGAACAATTTCAGCGACAAGACGTGCTCGGAAAATTCTGCTGGGGTTTCCTATGTCCAACTCGTCGAGGGGTCCTGCATTGCTTTCTCTACCTCGATTCAATCCCTCAATTTCGGGGCCCTTTACGGCGAGGACTCGGTGCCCTGGCGGAGACGATGTGGTCACAAATCGCTATGTAATTAAGTACCAGGATACGGATTGCGGTAGCGCTTTGGGAGGTAAGTGGGCTTCGAACACTTGCGTGGCTCCTTCTGGAGTGTGGAGCATTAAGTTGTATTGTTTTTCTTTTCCTTGAAGTCCGCTTGGTGGTGCCTGAAAAAGACTGTACTTGGTGTGAATACTTCGGGAAGCAAGGCAGCGAAGATGAAAGGATTGAAACATGAATAATTTTGGAAAGAGATCTTTGAGACTGCTTAGGGAAGCGAGGTGGAGGGTGATTGAGGGGGAGGAATGATTAGTGTCATCTTCTGGCATTTCACCATACATTTCCACTCACGACCGGCATATATAATTAGTACTTCAAAGCTGATCTTATAAACTTCACTTAGGCTATTGTAAATACTAAAACAAGCTTTTCATCTCTCCCCTCGTCAGTTCGTTCTGTTTCTAGTTTTCTTCACAAGAGCAGTGGAAAGGACAAACGTCGCGGCCATCACGAAGATTCAGATAGATAAAACTAGTAGGTGAATCATTCAGAGCGCAATGAAGGAACTAGATTAATGTCTCATTCATAGCAACAGATTCAGCCGGTTTGACTAAAAAGTTTCAACGCAGTGATTCTCTATTATAACATATCAAAAGCTACAACTCAAGCTATCTAGCGGCTTTTTCAGATAAGAGTCAGATAAGGACAACCTTCTGTCTACATCAAAGTATCATCAGCATCCAGTAACGAGACCCTTTTACCATCGTCACTTTTTACCAGCAATCTACCTATTACAGAGCTAGACATCTAAGATCAAAGTAATCGTCAAATTCAATTCCTGCCGATAATACGGTTGGTAGGTCGTAGGTCCTCATATCTCCCTAACCTTTCTTTCTTCTTTTGGGCTCTTGTCTTGCTTTTTAGTATAAAATTGAGAGCACTTGATGTTTATCAGCAACGTAGGTACGCTTGGAACTTCTTCAGTTAATTCCAACTCAGTATCCTCACTTCTCACTCTGAAACGAGTAGCAGCCAAACGGCACTTGCCCACAGTTCACTAAACCGTAAGTTCATCCATTAAATCTCATATATAACAAGCAGCTACGAGTGTTGGAGCGCGTGTCCTGCCCCCAAACCTAGCTCAGCCCGATCCGTACACTTCCATGTTCACTAGATCAAGGTCAAATGGATGAAACGAGACAACGAAATACAAAAGCCCACAACAAGCAAGTATCACCACTTGCGAAAAGGAGACGTGGGGATATTGTCGTATATTACATCATCAAAGGACATATATGCACGCCCTCATGCCTGAGGAACCACCAAAGCGCCATCCATCAATGCCCGATATGTAAGCACCTCACAGCTACGAGTGATAGAAACCCAATCTCTCTCTGTAGTATTCGCAATGGCTGTCAGCTGGTTGCTATAGTATGGTTGGTACTGTGATGGCTAACAAGTGTTCCGTCCACAATCAGTGCTTTCCATCGCGTAGCAATCAGCACTGTCCATTTTGTCTTTGAACCCTTCCTATCATATATAAACCTAACCACAACATACTTGAGGTTGCGACTGGCAAGAAGCAAATCAGCGTCTCCTGTGACGGCCTACTCATTCTTTTCTTTTCCTTTTCCGGTACAACAAGATGGTTTGCATCCGGGTTTCTTGAGAGCTTTCAACAGCGAAATAGGTTTTAGACTTCAGTTTTTCTTCACCGAGACGTGACTCGATTTGTCAAAAGTTTCACTCTCATTTCATTTCGGTGATTCATGTTCTTGGCCTTTACTTTTGCTGATTATACCCTGAAGCTAATCAAAATATATTATATTACTTTATACCGTAATCTCTGTACTTCCTCTTCTAAACACTAGTTACAGGGGCGCTAGCTATGGCATTTTCCCCCTCCCGCTGTTGAATTTCCATCACGGTTTCTAAGTGTTCACGAGCAGTCTAAATAGAGTAATGATTAGTACTTAACTATATTATAATCTCAAATTGGAGATATTTCTCCACAGACTTACATGAAAAGAAATCTTAAATTGCTAAACATCACCATTAGTAAGGAAAGCGCCAGCTATGATGATTGACTCACACGCATAGCCTCATGATGCTCCTTTGTCCATCCCTCTGTTTTGAAGGGCATGAGTGTAAAGCTGGTACCCCACAGCGTCCGCCAGGCGGCGTTAACACCGTGTTGGGTGAGGAAGTCTTTGACATCTAGCCGATTCCTCTCGTCACTGATGTTGTTGTACGTGCGTTGGCACATGGCGTAGCCGACTATGGTGAAGATCAAGGCTGCAGCGAGAAACGCAGCGATTGTCGCTATGAGTATAAGGCTTATAAAGCAAGCGGAAGTAGTTCCGCATCTTAGTGGTGTGGGGTTGAGAAGGGTGCTGTTCGTGGCTTCCATTTTGGGGGGACAGTAAGGTATGAGCGATGATGACTTGAGATGATGACTTGAGATGATGATATGGTGGGCAATTTGTCAGGTTTGAGTTGGCTCAGTGAAATAAAGTAAATGGAATGATGTGTAGTGTGTGAGAGCTAAAATTGAGCTAGTTTTAGGCGATATTTTAACCAAAGGGGCGAAAGCACGACAATAGAACCGAGGTAACATTGTCAACTATTCCCCTAAGTGCCTTAGTTACCTATCTAGCTACTCATACCAAATGAATCACATGATATTGTAACGATGACAATAGAATAGATGGTGTAAGTACGAAAGTAGTGATAAAGTATCTCAAACGTTACTGACATATACACCAGAACGAATAGATATATATTGAATTGTATATATTCGACAATAATGTTCATTTGTGCCAATTTTCTGACTTTTGTTACGCCTTAAGCTGTTTACTTTCGCTTTAGCATAAGACTTTAAGTCATAATAAATGCGCTTATATATTGTGTTTAGATTGTAAAGCAAATTATACTAGAACCCATTTGTGATAGTGATGGTGTATAAGTTATATACTAGTTCAATCATGTCATAATAGCGAGACCGCCAAAGCTTTAGTAGCTGTTCAGTAGATTCAAATTTCAATTCTAAAATGTATTTGAACCCAAGGAATTCGCATTCATCTGTCCTCAAACACCAGTCTTGACACTTCCACTATGTCTTCTTCATTGGAAAATCTCCCTCCAGCAATCAGACAGAGCTACCGCTACCTTCTTCAAACACGCAAGATCGCTGAAGCTGCTAAGCGAGGCTGTAAAGTTGTCAAATCTCATAAGCACTGCAACAAACACAACTTCTTGTTCTTGGCCATCATAATTCCCACCATCATCAGTGCGACGATAAACTCCATTGCAAATGCTGAAATGGAGTCCTGCATATCAGGATATTTTATCTTTCCCACCCTGGCGGTATACTATGCTATGAGATCCAATCTAAATTGACATTTCGAATCTGTATAGTACGGAGGCGGTCTCATTTGGAACTTATTTCGTTTCGAATACAACCTCCGGAAACCTTTTGTGAAAGACGATCAAAACGACCCTATAAGAGACGGTCGCCTGTATTCGGATGCTTTCATACATGTTGTCGATTTGACTTGTTTGATACTTGCAGGCATCTCTTTGGGCACATATTTGCACACCACCAAAGAGAATGGGAGAGTTTTCCACCGACACCGAGCTATGCAGATTGTAGTTTTGGCTATCGATTTTGTTTTGTTTGTTGCCTCGGGAATCTTGTTGTATGTTGATTGCCAAATATGGAGGCATCAACCTCCTAAAGCAGGAGGGACCGAGCTACAACGTATTCGTAATCCATAATGCGGGCTGCCTATTATTTAAAGATGGTGGTACAGATGCATGAGGCTTGAAACAGAAAGCTTCACATAAATACATGTATATAGACAAATCGAAACTACCCATCAATGTCAAAAACATCCTGCAATCCATATCACATCACGACAAATTTATCCACAACCTGTAAGTGACAGAAACCTAATCTCCTTATTTGATCTACACTATTACTGTCAGTTGATTGCTGTAGTATGGTTGGTTTTGTGATGGCTAAGAAGTCTTTAGTCTCTAGTAATTTTCATCGATATCGCTTAGCACTGTTTGCGCTACTTTGAGCCCTTCCCATCATATACACAGTATGATAGCTGATGAGAGTCTACTGTCCTACTTCCTCGTCCTCTTCAAGAATGCCGCATTCTAGAGTCTGCACATGAGTCGCTTCAGCACCTCCTGGAGGACTAGGGTTCAGATTCCAGACTTGTCAACCAAGACACAAAAACTCAATTAGTATCAGCAGTCTCACTTTCCAATCTCAATTCGACGATCAACGTTCCTTACCTTTGTCTTTGCCTTACCGATTAAGCGAGGCGTTGTCGATCGGAGAAAACCATTTCGTCTTGTGCCATCCCTTGATTCATCTATCACTTTTATACCGCACATCTGCAACCTCCCCCATTATGTATCAGGTCGTTTTTCCGGCAATATGAGAACTTCAATCCTCCAGGTCGCTTCCGTGCTTTTTGTGGCCGCTGCCAACTTGCAGCCGGCTGTGGCTACGACAATCGCTGCTTCCGTTGCTTCCACCGCTTGTCCGGTGAGTGTGTCAATTTCCGTGGTCACGGAGTATGTCACTGCCGTGGAGTCAGCATCCGTCTCGTTCTCAATTGTTACTGTCACGCAATCAGCCAGCGTATCGACGTGAGTTATGCCCTCTCGCTCCGAGCCTAGAAACCAAAGAATTTTCAGCTAACAGCACACAGCATCACCATCGCGGCCAGCTGCTCTCTCTCCGCCTCCTCCTCCGCCATCGCTTCCTCCTCCTTCGCTATCACCCCCTCCTCTATTATCGCAACCTCCTCCGCTATCGTAACCTCCTCCTCCATCGTCTCCTCCTCCTCCGTCATCGCAACTTCCTCTATTATCGCAACCTCCTCTATTATCGTAGCTTCGTCTATTATCGCAACCTCCTCCGCCATCGCCTCCTCCTCCGCCCTCCCCACCGCTACCGCTTTGCAACCCGCTAAGGTCTTCGTCAGAGCCTCCACCGACTCGTGTAGAGACAGACAAGATGACGAATCCTCCCTCTTCCTCGTCGAGAACGAGTGCCTACCCTTCACGTTAAACTCCGTCATCGTGGGTGCCTTCACGCCAGGGACGCTGTGCCCGGGCGCCGTAAGCCATCAGCCCTCCGAGTGTACAATCTATTTCTCCACCGATTTCAATTGCATTGATGCTCAGTACGGCATGACGCTCTTTGAGGATGGTACCTGCAGAACTGTGTTTGGCACTAACTCAGTGCGTCTGGAGTGTAGTTGCACATAATTGAGACCTGAGGAGTAATAGGGAGGGAGGAAGAAAGTGACGAAGGAAGGGCGGCAGTGTTTGAACACGGCACCTCACTTGAGAAGGGAGGAAGTAAACAGGAGGGGGGGTTGATCGACTTCAAGCGTACATACTTGGTTTTCATTTGTAAAGAACGAGGTGCGAAAACTTGGAAGTGTTTCACCTTGGTAAAATACCCAACTACTGCATTTAATAAACGTCAGTAATCTTACTTGCTCTGAATATTCCTGCGTACTTCGATGGACACTTACGTGCATTTTATTACGCATGTCCCATGACAAGCTGCCCAAACGATTTTGTCAGATTATATTTTCAAATTACCTCGTTCCATAAATTCGCACGCATGTACTGAAATTGGATATGTAGAGACATATTGCCCAGACTTGCAAGGAACACCTCTCGCGTTCCGGAAATCACAGAGGTAAGGAAACTTCTTGTCCAATCCAGATCCAGAGAGTAAGATCTCGCCTCTCTGTTAGAGAGTGCCTTGCCAACCTAGAAGAGACGGTAGGTAGGTGAGTAGGAAGCTTACCTTGGTAAGGTGAGGTACGGCAAGGTAAATGCGCACCTACCTTACCCACTCACTTCAAGCGAGATCACGACCCCAGGTCTCAGGTCCCCACTCACTTGGGTAGGAAAGAAGCTTAAAATAGCCGTGTAGATTCGTGTAGATTCGTGTAGATTCATTAAGATTCATATCTAATAAGAACAAGTCTCTCTGCGTCATCTAGTCCATGCTGCTAAACTCATGCGAGTTCAGGCCAGCCCCGCCCAGCCCGCTTTGACACGCGAGAGAGATGATGAATCCCAAAGACCAAAAAACACCAACTGTCATTCGAACCTCGTGATATCAAAATGATACAAAAAAAGGTGATGAGAGAGTATCTTTTCATGTCATATCGTAACCACATAACAACCTCATGCCAGAGGGGGAAAAGCGCCAATCGTAAATGCCCATCATGCCAGCACACCGCCATCACGCACCCATGGGGTGACAGCTATCCAAGTGCTACTCCTGATCCGCCCAAAACCAGCCGAATCCAATTGCTTTCCTTGCTCATTAATGCCATATGCAAACGTATATCCCTGCTTGCCAAGCAGGTGCTGTACATCCAACCAAAAATCCCAAGTCCCTTGCGTCATCCCCGCCGACGCCATATTTCAGGTCATCGTCCTGTGTCTCACTGATAAACATATAATTCATACCATACAATCGATCAACAATGTCTCACGAGACAATGCCAAGCTAGTGAGCAGCAGCCGCATATCTTAGCGGTGAGCTCCTCTGCTCCTTCTCACTTTTCGTCGAGCCGCCTGAATTCCTTCGCTTGAATACATGCTCCATGAGTCTCTTGGGACCAACAATCTCCACCTCGAGTTTTGTGCCTGGCACAGCGTGTGCAGTGGACTTCTTCTTGTGGAAGCGCCGCTTGATGCAGTCATCAACGAGAGCTATGAGACCTGTTGCGATGATGACACTAAGGATTGTTAGATTTGCTCGCGTAGTTGAAATAGTTCTTGCAACTTACTCCGCAACATCAGTGAGTGCCTCCAAAACGCTCTGGTCGTGAATCCACAGCGAGCAAGGAGGCACCCATCCGCCGTTTCTGTTCTCCTCACGCACTTGTGCTGGGTCGCGAAGGTCAGGCACGATGCGTGCCATTGCAGGACCGGAATCTTCCTTGTAAAGATGGAATGATATTTCCTTTCCCAAACCGTCCTGCTTAACCATCCTCTTCCAGACATAGTTGTGACCCCAATACTCAAATTCGTATCGTTTGGATGTTTTTGCTCCTCTCCGCTTGACTTCGACCTGAGCATAGTTGGAGAATTCGAGTTTGATTGTGTTGGTTGGCAGCTTGATTGCAGATGTCCTCTTCATGTATTCCTCGAAGTCATCGTCATTCTCGTCCGATCCATATCCACTGTCTTTCCTCTTGATTACCTTTTTACTCTTGCTTGAGGAGCTATGGGTTGAAAGTCCCGAACTAGTTCGCTTGAAGTCCGGCTTCTTGAAGGTTGCAAATGCATTACTGACTGATCTCGAAAGTGTAGCAGGACGTTTGGGTGCCGGAGGATCATGATATTTGCGACTTGACTTGCAGACCTCCCGTCCAGAAGATCGCTCGTACCGTCTCAAAGAGAAATCTCGCTTCTTGAGATCCTGCATCCGCAGATGAAACAGCTGGATCTTCTCCTTCTTCCGTCCATCAATATCCACCCTCAGATTCAGGTTGCCATCTGGCGTTGTGTCGTCATGGCAGATATGCAACCTCTTCATTGTTGGGAAGTATTCGGCAAAGTCGGCAGGGTTCGATGGCCGTAGGTCGGTGTTGACTACCTCTCGATCCTCGAACACTTGGTATTCGGAGTCATAGGTATCCGGCTCCTCGCTGAATTCATCGAACGACTCAACCGTTGAGGTGTAGGTCTCTGTAGATGATCGAGGAACATGTTTGATGGAGGGAGAGACGTCATAGTGCTGCTTTGAGTAGACGGGACGTTCTAGTGACCCTCGGTGTGTCGAGGGATTTGGACTGCTGTATAAGGAGGTTGGTGCTGTGCTTTGAGAATCTTGAGATTCCTCACTTCGATTCGAAGCTGTACTCCTCGCACTGTGCTTGGTATGGGCTTTTCGCATTGAGTGGGACATCTTCAGGTATGCGAAGGGTTGTTTGATGTTAAGTGGTGGCGGGTATTATGTATTATGATTGTACTTTGAGTTGATGCAGATTGACACAAATGCAGGAATATATATGACAAGGTAGGTAGGTAGGTAGGTAGGTAGGTAGGTAGGTAGGTAGGTATTGAATACTCGAGGGGGCTTAAACACTCATTGCTCGTTGCTTGCGTTTGAACTTGACATGATTATGGCTTCGGTTCGAGGATATAAGTGGGAAGTCGACGTGGAGGTTGAATGACTGAAACGTCTGATTTGGCATGAATACTCCACGAATGAGTTTGATTTTTGATAGGATTGAGCAATAATCAATAATGAAGCTCAAATGGAGCAGATTGGCGACGAGTGGGATGCTTTTGAGTAAGTGGAGGTGATGGAAGTGGTAATAGTGGTGGTAGTGGTGGTGTTCTTGAGTCTGCACCTGGACATGGGGGGGTTGGTGGGTTGAGTGGGTTGAGTGGGTTGAGTGGGTTGAGTGGGTTGCGGGTCGGGACAGTGTGGACAGTGTGGACAGTGTGGTCAGTGTGGTCAGTGTGGTCAGTTGTGGTCAGTGTTCAGGATGATGGATGATGGATGATGGATTACGGAGGTACAGTACTTACAGTACAGGACAGTACTTACAGTACAGGACAGTACTTACAGTACAGGACAGTACTTACAGTACAGGACAGTACTTACAGGAGTATGGCTGATGGGGATTATGGCATTATGGCATTATGGCATGCATCCCACTATAATTCCCACTAAAAGTCCCACTAATACAAAAACTAAACCATTTTAGGATAAATCCAACTCGTGAAAACAGGTGAGATAGGAACAGAGGAACACCACACTTTACCATACCTTAACCATACTTAACCCCACTTAACCACATTGAACCAACATACTGTCCCCATACCATACCATACCATACGAAAACTTGGACCTGGACCTGGACCTGGACTTGGACCTGGAACTGGAACTGGGAGGCTGTCACAGTCACTCGTCCTACCAATAACACCAATAACACCAATAACCACTCAATCCCACATTAAATCAAAGCTCCGGATAGGCTGACTCGCAGATATACCTCGCAGATACGCAGATACCATACCTCGTACACACACACACACACACACACACCACAGAATGCAAGTGAACGGCTTTGCAAGCACAAGCTAGATCGTAAAGAAGGCGACCAAACAGCCACCCACACCCATCACAGCCCTTACCCTGACCACCATCATGATTGGAACCAGCCAGACAAAAAAAACCCAGAAACAGCATGTCGTGGGCCAATTCTCTGCAACCCCCCAACCTCTTCTCAGGTCGCCCTTGGAGACCCACGCCATGCTTTCGCCCTCGCCTTCGCCCGCCACGCTGAGTTGCGGGGCACTGCACTGTCAGCCAGTCCCTGAGGAACTAAGTCCCAAGAGTGAGAATTTTTCAGTGTGCGGCGAGTATCCAGTCGTTAGTCGTTCACTTGCACTTTTCACAGAGAATGCTTGCGATTGTCCGTTGATAGGTGAGGTCGGTGGAGAGAGACAGGAACAGCGCTGATCTTTGCAATATCCAGCAGTTACTGGAGTCCTAAACGAAAAAGAATTGGAACAATTTTCGAGAACTCAGATCTATCTCCGAATACTCGATCAGGGAGATGCACCATGACGATTGAAGGAAACGTCCAAGACCAACGATGTATGGTTTACGGAGGTCTGCCTCTCGCGCATTAGCCCGCCATCGTACTACTTTCCACGCCGACACTCCCGGCAAGTAACATACGACATCTTCCCAGCAATACAATCGTTTTACACAGGTGTATGTTACGCTCCGATTGTATTCACGATGGACTGCAACCAAAGCAAGATGACCAAGATATGCTCGATATGCGCACGAAACCCTCGTCCTTACTTTGCGTGTATGGTAAACTTTTGCAACTCCGTACCGATCAGGAAAGTTACAGCGTTGGTTGACCATCAAGCTCACAAGGCCATAATGCCTAATTCGTATTGCAGTGCTTGACATGATTGCGTCTCAGTCTGACTGTTACCCGGCTGTGGCCAGACGCGCCGACGTCGAACATGAACCAGCCTCGTCATGAATAGGTACTTTTATCGGCTGTAATCCAAGCTTGGGTATGTGAGCTTTACAGTATTGCTCACGAATAATTCAGTGCCTAGAAATAGCGACTGGCTGAATGCCATGCATGAGTAACGCCTGTACCATGCACGCCGCAGTCACATTTCACGCCAACCAGTTCGTACCAAGGTGAAGACTGACTTTCTACCCCACATAGAAAACCAAAGACGTCTGCGGACAAACTCAAGCAAGAGTTTGAGGTTTGAACCAATTGTTTCAGGTTGCTCGCGCGATTATCAAAACTTCTAAGGTCACATTCATCATTCATGTATCTATTTTCAAAATTTTGCTGTTGCAAACTTTTTACAACCATCATCGTTGCAAATTCTTTATTTCTCCTGCATTCTTGGCTTTCTTTTTCCCTTCTGCGCAGCGGTCCCTGATCAGCATTCGGAGAAATCCTCATCTTTCCAACATAGCGCCCACGCGAGGTTGACATTGCCAGCACTACCTTGCTTTCCATGGTCGGGTCCAGAGGACTTTCAGTTTGACCTTCACTTTAGGCCTTCTGGCGGGGCAAAGACAGCGGAAGAACGAATGGAACTTTCTTTCAAATCCGTTTGGCTGGGTGAGGCTGCAGCTGTGTGCTTGTGTCAACTCCAGATTGGCTGCCGCCGGTAAAGAATTAATATACCGCGCACCTATTGGATGCACCTGAGCCGGTTGGAAGAATGGAAATGTAAGTGCCCGGGCCTCAAGAAGAGCTGAGAGCCTCTCTCGGATCACTCTGTGATGTTACCCATGTGCAGGGTGCCTTTTTTGATATCACATTTGCATTGCCAGAATGGTTAACAGATGTTTGAACTACAATTGACGGTGGCGAATAAGCGATACATTCGCTGTTCCTTTGAAAAGGAAATGTCTCAGCGAAGAAGGCGACCAGATCCGATTTTGCCTCGTTCTGCCGTCCCTGACCGTTGGAATGGCCGTGAGAGGTCCGTTTGTTGTTCTCAAGACACCCTCTTTGGCGATCGGCTGATATGTTTGGCGTTCATATGGTTCGCCAGATCTCATGTGTCGTGAGACGACAACATAATCATGCAAGGCATGGGCAGTTCCGGCTTCCACAACATTTTGTATGTTACGCGGGGTACATTGCAAATCTCCCACGCTCTTTGCTTTTGCTACCCAGGTTTTTTCTTTCAGAATTAAGATTTTTCTGATTGGAAGTCCATCGTAAAACTTCTCATCAGTTTTGCTGCTGAGAAAAATCCCGCTTGGCGGATGGACCAAGCCACGAAATATGGACGACTGCAGTGGTGGAGCTATCCTTCGGGTCATTTCGACTCCTTCACAGCCGATGGAGGTAGGCTGCCTTGTCCAGTGATGAGACTGAACTCAACAGCCTTGTTGCGGCCCAACTTCATTCTGAATGCAAGCTCAGGGCGAGTTTACATTCGTTCGCTCGCAGTATTACAGCTCTTGCTATAGGGTTGATTCACAATTTTGTCAGTTCTCAAGGGCAGACTGGGCTGTACTTCGCTCCACTCGCAACATGCACTTGAGCGACACCGGATGTACTTGCTCTGTTCTAGATTCTAGTGTGAGCTTGGCAGGCTTCTTGAACCGAGTTTCAACAAACGTCGAAAAAGTTAGGGAAGCAATGATGTCTGTAGTGATGATGATTATCTTCTCTCGGTGTAGGTATACATTTCAACCACGGCTACGGTCTATGGCATATGTACATGTTGCTACACAAAACCACTGAATCACACGAATCACAGTGTTGGAAGTACAGCATTTCCCGCTTACACAACCTCACACCATGTTGTCAGCTCAGTCATGGGAAATAACCTCACTTCTACCAACCACTCATTCTCCTTACTTCTGACACATGTTGCTGAATACCCCACTACCCGTCACTTCGGAATAATGGAGGTGTCAAGTTCAAGATCGTGGTTACACTACGCTGTTGATGTTAGAGATCAATGAGTGGATTGGGATATTTTGTGTATGGATGTGCATTCCTGCCCGTCATCCTGATCTGGTATTAAGACCACTTTTCCTACCAATGTTCGAAATATTTTTAAGGAAGTAGCCGCTCTCACTGCCCAACTTGAGTCAAGTCAGGTTACTGCTCACGTTTCTTGCACGTACGGAGGTACAAGTGTTTTCGAAGTATATCGCCACATTTGATCTTCGTTCCGTCCCGTTCCTTACCCTCTCACACGGTACCCGTCTGTCTCAAGATTGTACGCAGCTTCTCCTCCGCACCCACCGAGAGAGTTGCAGTCACTGCACCACTCTGTGCGGGGTATGAGACTTCGTGGTTGTCGTACGACATCATGTTACACGCGGGGGTCACTATGTCCGTTTCCTCACCTTCCTCCCCTTCCTCTTTACCTCGCTTCGAATCGCAAGTGCACCGTAGCTTCAGCGACGGCGCTACCCGCTATTTAACACTCAATTATCCCTCATTCTGTCAGCGCAGTAAGTGAAAAGCAAGCGCGTCAACTAGATTGGCTGCACATGCTGTTTTTGGAGAGTGAGAGATCTGAGGGGTAGTTATGTCGTGATATGCAGCTCCCGGAGGGGAAAGTTCACTCATACATGTATGCATGCATGTAAGCAAATCTGATAATATGATCGGAAATTATTATGAGGTAATTGTGTTAGTCGTGCGTGTTGACTGCTCAAGTGGGACAAGAGAGAGATATGTAATAACTGATTTGCATGTGAAGGGGTCGTCTTTAATTAGCTCCAGTTGTGTTTGGAGTTATGACCCGATTACTTTTAATTTTATATACATTGAAATCTCTTATCATTGTTTATAAACTGTATTATATCCATATCCTTGAATACTTTAAACATCTTTGTTGAGATAATTTTGTTTACGTGTTGCGCACGCTGTTGGCTTATAAAAGGTCTTTATTTATACCAAAATAAAGCTTTTACCATAGCTCTACCATCAAATTCTTATTACTTCGAATATTTTGAAACCAGATTTACTTCAACTCTAAAGCATTATCCCTATACTAGATTATCTATCAGCCTTCGTGGGCGTTATGGCGTGTAGCAATTATATAAAGATGGCGCGCTGATCACACGCCTCCACGTGCGTGCACCACCTTCTGGGCCACAGCCCCACCCAATACGTTCCAAAGCCAGATTAGGAAGTTCGCTTAAATTGGCTCCTTTAAGGTTGTCATCAACATGTAGTTCGTCGTAAAACACGAAACGTCATAAGTTATTCAATGAGTTCCGTACACGATCATATGTTGAGCCGCAAAAAGAATGCACGACAAGATTATATATATCAATACTATAGAAGGTGGATGTCACTGAGTACGATATGTTGCTTATTTTCGATATTCTCGATCCTACTTCAAGAGCATTGCCTTTTAAAATTCGCCACTGCGGAAGCACGATGCCATACTGTGGGTACATTCCCTCAGCTGGCCTTCTGAAGCCACATTCTGAATCAAGCTACCTTCTCTGTATAACCTGTTAAGGCCTCACTAGTTAATCTACAGGCGAGAGAAGCTGGAATCCGTTGAGCTGAGCTTGCAGTCTAGATCAGTTTATCCTATCAGTGCTTGGGTGACAAACATAGGTATATAAGACCTTGATTTCTAACATAGTTATTTCCCTGTCAATCTTTACAGCAAGAAGAGAGCTATTTGAGTTTCCTGTTACTACAGCTAGTTTCTCAACACACCTTGCATAGATTTTATTCTAAGACCTGCCGCAGCTATCTGACAAGCAACTCACAACTCCCTTTCTACTATGGCATTTGCTGGAATGTTTCGGCTCCTTCGGGGCTACAGAGATGGTCAAGAGGTACATTAAATTAAACCCGCCCTCCGCTTGTCGAATGGTCGCTTACATACATATATCTAGACCGATGAGGTGAAAGCAGCTTGGACCCGCCTCTGCAAGCGAAAGTACCACCTCCACTGCTGCATCGTCAACGACACGGACGAGGCTATCTCATTCACCAACGAAACCTACTTCAGCTCCGGGTCCCTGTTCATCGCGCCCGGTGGAGCGATCGCGGCGAACTCGAGCGTCACCTTCGGCGTCGGCGGCGGCAGCTACAGCAGCGACGCGTTGCGGAGCATGATGATGGGCGCGGTGTCGGGCGGCGCCGGGTTCCGCATCGACGGCGGCGGGCCCACGTTCGCGGTGGGTTTCACGGACCCCATTGTCGGGTCGAGGAAAGCGGGCGTTGTCATGGGCGGATCGCCGACGGATGGATACAATAGTGCGACGGGCGATGGGAACTCGGCTTCGAAGGATGGTTTTACGGTTGTGGCTACCATTGACAGCGATAGGCGGTTCGCGAGGTATCAAGTGACCAAGGCGTAGATGCCCACGTAGACAGTGATGTCGGGAGCGAGCAACCTGAGATGAACTAAGCTACGCTAAGCTAAGCTAGAAAAAAGAAATTGATATCCAATGAGTAGCCTAGTAGCTTGAAAGCACAGTGAAGTGAAATGAAATGAGGCGGGGATGAAGTGAACTCAAAACCGATATCCTGCACATAAAGTAGGTAGGTAGATACCTAGATAGCACCGACCACCCTCAACTCAAGCTTCGAGTTTGTTTTGTTGCACGTCGCTCCGGCGCTCAGTTTTCGGTTCTCGGTTCTCGGTTCTTGGTGTTCTCAACCCCCTCTCCTCTCCTGGCATGTTTTGCTTGCTTGATGTGTTGTGTTGATGTGTGTTGTAGTGCATTATAGTACAGTTGTATGCTGTGTTCAAGAGAGACAGAGACTCGGCTTTGGATGCATGGGCTTGTGGCTTGGAGGCTGGGTGGGTGGTTGTGTTTTGCGGTTGGTTGGTTGGTCGGTTGGCTTTGTCGTGAGTTGGGATTGGGAGTGCATCGGGGTTGGATTCGGGTTGATGTTAGTTGGGATTGTGTGTGGATTGCTGTGGACGTGAAGAGTTAAGTGAAGAACGAAGAACGAAGAACGAAGAGAGGTGTTTGGGATACTGGTTTATGTCTCTTGTATCAAAAACAGTAGAGAGATAGAGGTAGGTACTCGCTTCCGTTGCAGATGTGATAGTAGTTCTTACAATTGTTCAGCTCCAGATTATGTGTGCCTTAATCTTGAAATCTACTTCAAATATCGCAGCTTTATAATTTTTTTATACGGTTGTATCAGAACAGTAATAGACGTTGGGAAATTAGTTTCTGTAGGAGAGTGGAATAAGCGAGGTTTCTGATTGCTTAAGTTAGAAATGATCGTTAGGAGTTGTACAACGATGCATCTTGTACTAAAACACCAACACCAATCTGATGTAAATGGCTGGATAGAGGCCGGAAGACATAGGTTTTGGTTATTCTAAGTCGTTTAGGAATCGATCCAAAGGTGCGGAAAGTATGTGTTGGAGGACTTGAAAGTTGAAGTGATGGCTGTGACGTGACTGATCTTGAGAGTGAAATCCAGCGTTCAATTGAAGTAAATGTGCATAGTCAGAAGCACAGCAGTAGTGCTAGTACTTTGAGTTACGACAAGTTTCTAGAGAAATCTTTCATTTTAAAAACTTGGATTTGCTTTCGCAATATAGAATATAAGAATTGGGGACAATAAGTGTGGCTTACAAGGCTTTTCTTACTAAAACTCACTATTTTCGAAAATCAACTGTTAATATACAATGTATTAAAATCAGTCTAAAGTCGATCCCTATTATGGAAGTTTACTTGCTATTTAAGTAGTTCTACCTTTAAATAAAATGGTCGAATCCTTTATGTGATTAAATAGATATAAAGGTAGGGAAGCCGAAAAAATATATTATTCGTGCTTAATACGTATGATTTTTAATTTTTCCAACTTTGAGCACTTATAACCTTTGCTACGATAGAGTAATTGGAAAACTAAAGACTGGACATTAAAGCGCTATAGTAAGGCGTTTGAAAGCTATATCTATAGACGCTAATCTAGCGTTGTTTATTAAATAAAATATAGTACTAAGCACTACTTTAGGTCTAAAAACTTAGTAGGCCGTACTTAGTGTCCCAAACTATTACAGGATTCGTGTTTGGAATATTTTCACTTCACAGCAGTAGAGAGATACCAATGCCGAAGGATGAATCTTATTGATAGTATTGATTAAATCACATCAAATTTTCGACATCAGGATTTTTGAGGGACTCTAATGGCTCCAAAAGACAATGTTGTAGGTATATTTTGATATCATGTGATCTGATGAGCTGCTTCCCGAGCTAACCCGTTTCGGCTTAAAAGTATATCTCTAAATTTCCCTCGACACCAACATCAACACAGTCCCAAGCTCTCAATCGCCCGAGGAGCGTTCTCAGTGCCCAGAAATTCCGCTGATCTGCGGTCAAGCTCGCAATATAGGTCACCGAGAACCTTGACGCAGGTCTGCATTAATTGCAGAGACGCCAGTCTTGATCTTGTAACAACCTCCTCAACTGGGCGCATTTGCCCACCACAAGGACATGATGGCAGCTCGAAGTGTAACACCAGGCGGTGCCCTTCTACGAGCTTCAAGGGTTTTTGCGATTCCACCACCGCTGCCTAAACCAACGGAGCAACTCTCATCGAAAGCTATCTTCATGTCGGAGACTGCGACCACAGCACATCCAATCCGTCTTTCCATCACCACACCACAGGCATCACTAGCACGAGGTGATTGGGGATTCAAACGGCCTCTCCCATTGCGATCAACTACCAAGACTTCTACGCCCCTCATTCGAGTCGAAGCTATCGATACTTACGAACACATCACGGAATATGCATCCTCGGCCGACCACACGATCAATATGCAGAAGTGGCTGGAGATGGGAATACCCTTGACTGTGCCTGTGGTGGATGATCAAGCATCTTCAGGTGGGTATAGATCAGAGAAACGCCAAAGTGTGTTTGAGGATAAGATGGATTATACTACTGGACCAACTGGTGACAATGCAAAGTACGATATAAGATGGAAATTCAATGGGCCGTTCTTGGCAACTCAAACTGAGGGAGATTTTGTGCAATACGTCTCAAGGGAAGTCAAGAAGAGGAAGGGAGAATTCAGGGAATATTTGAAGGTGGAATGCGCCAAAGCACTCACCACTGATGCCCGGAAAGCTGCCACAGAGGAAATGCCTGCGGCCATATCAGCGGAGGAGGTGACTGAAGAACAATTGACAGCTTTTGTCAAGGAAGCTCGCAGAGACAGGTCCGATCTCTTCAGACTCATCAGATCATTCCTCGACCTGCCACCAGTAGCACCGCCTTCTGCTAGGAGTTATGAGAATCTACTTGAAAGCTTGATGCAACACGGAGTGTCGGCTCCTCCCGTTAAAATCGAGCACTTTGCTACCTCACTCTCTCCATATGCCGCCCATGGCCCTCCCAAGACGCATCCTTCGGCCGGTCTCTCATACGCTCGATCAGCAGCATACACGCCCAATCACCCACAATTTGGACCTCAGAAGACATCACCTGTAATCAAAGCCCGTGTCGTGAGACCCAAGGGCGGCGGAGGCGGTTCCTTCGGAGCCACGCTCGGAGTGGGTGGTTTCGTGACAGACCTTCCCGCCGGCGCTGATTCCTTCAACACCGGCCCAGCAGCCAAGCGATTCCGTGACATGTCAGCCATGATTCCCGGTGCGCTGCAGATCGAGCCGGACAAGGTGGGTGGAAGCAAGACCTACGTGCACGCTGCGCATGCGACTGTGAACCCCAAGGGCCAAATCGTTCTGACCGTCGAGTCTGGCGACGCCGAGGCGATTGCCGTGTTGGAGGGAAAGACGGATAGTATTCCCGCTGCACCGATGCCGCAGGGTAGGAGACCAATGTCTGCCATGAGTCCTAGGGGAGGGTCGAGGAAGTTGGGGGGTTATGGACTTGGTGGGACTGGGAGAGCGGGTAACGCGGCATCTGGGAGGCCAGCGCAGGCGGATAGAGCTCAGGATCCTGCTAGTAGCTTGAGTGGGTTGCTAGGTATTGAGAAGTAGGTGGGTAGGTATGTAGGTGAATGTTCTGGGCATGTTGAACTTGTACTGTATTGTACATTGCATTGCGTGGGGATGGGCATGTGTAGAATAGATGGGATGAATGTAAGAATAAAAGAACCAATATCTTCCTAGATTTATATTTGGGTTGTAAATCTGCCTCTCTCACACACATACACATACACAGACTCTCTCTTTTCCTTTTGAGCTTCCCATAACAACCGATAGTATGAAGATTTTCAAGCTCTTTATATCCTGTCTCCTTTCTATCAGGAGAGTTTAAGATCATCGAAGAACTTCGAGATTCGTTGAGTAATGAATGAGCGTACTACACCTGACCTTGAAGATAAATCTAAGCGAAAATCCAGACCTCTCAGGCAGCTACTCCTCAACCTGCTAGCTAATGCAAAACACAAATCCGCTGCCGAGATTCCTCTCTCTCTTTCTCTTTCCCTTTTCTTCTCTTCTTTTCCCATCTCTTCCTTTCTCATCTAGGCTTATCTCGTACAGACAGTTACAAAGACAAACACAGAAACAGAAAAAGAAACATAATATACGCCGAGGTTTTCTTGACGAGTTTCATTGGTTTGTGAGCAAAAGAGGTGAGGTGAAGTGAGGTGGTTTAAGGTGATGGGAGACGAAATGACCAGGAAAATTGGAGAGTCGGAAAGGTAGGATCTTACAAGTCGATAGATAGTCATGCAATTTAGGATGCAGATTGATATTCGAATTCAGAGTTGGTCGCAGAGTCAGTTGCGATGATTAATTGATGTTAGGTGAGTGAGTGAGTGAGTGAGTGAGTGAGTGAGTTGGATTAGATTGGATTGCGTAGGTGGGCATCAAGTGTTACGTGTCAAGTGTTAATGGAAAGAAGTAGAAAACCAAACCATAAGAGAAAAGAGTCGCTGCTCCGTAAGGTAAAATAAAATCGAGCTTGAGGCCGAGGCACTCGAAGTCGTAGTCACAACTCAGGTAGAGTCAGAGTCAGAGTCAGAGTTAGCGAGAATCAGAAAGAGCCTATCAAACAGAAAAGGAAGAGAGGAAAGAGGCTGAGAAAGGGGAAGCGAGGGGCAACACGTTATTGTTAGCGATGAAAGCAAGACGAAAGAAAGTATGGAGTGGATATACATACATACATACATAGTTAACAAGAATTTTACTCTCTTATTAACATCCTATCCACAATATAACTGGAAGTAATTTTTCCTTTTTTTTCTTTTCGTTGTTAAAGCAAAACGCAACTGCCGTGTTAACTGATAAACTGATATCCTATCTTGAATGTGATGCAAAATAGGGTTAACGATGGTAGAATAGACGACAGATGAATGAATCAATGAATGAACCAATTATTAATTGCCATCCTTTCGTAAGATAAATGCACAACTAAATAAATCCAACACAAATCTCGATCCAAATTTAGTATTCTTTTGTATAAAGTAAAATCACCTTATAAATATCCATACCTACCTACCTGCCTACTTACTCACTCACTCACTCACTCACCCCATCAATCCAGTATCAAGATTCACTTAATGATCTCAATCAACAGTAAACAATGAAAAGAACATAATCAACCTTTCCATGTCAATACATCAGCATACACAACACCTGATCTAAGGATCTGAGGATCTGAGGATTAACTATTAGTGCAATGTGCCATTTATTCATTCATTCATTAACTTACCCATGATAACAACAAAGAGGAGGAGGAGGGTGGTGATCTACTGAGACTTTGCCCCATTTGTTTATTTGGTCGTCTGTTTGATTGTCATGGGTAGATTTCTACGACAGAATGACTTAGTGCTATAAATTGCTGCTGGTTCACAGGTTATCACATCCCTGTATGCTTGCTTGTATACTTGCTCACTTGCTTACTTACTAGCTCACCATAACTTGGTCATTAGAACTAGGTATGAAGTGTTTTTGCTTTTTTCATATTTGAAATTGGATTCTGTATTGAAAATCGAGAGCAAACAAAACACCCGCCCATGCATATCCCTCTACCATGAACCACCCTAGCCGTCCTCACTACCAGCACAGCAGCTACCAAGCACTGACCCTTTCCATCCAAATAGAAACCGCTTCTATGAGTGACAACGTGAAAGTGCAGGTGAAAATCAAGAGCCCATGCAAGGGTATAACCACTCCATGCAAATCCATCTTAAAACCCCCTCCTTATCTGCCCTATGCCTTCTCTTCGTTCGTGTCCTTACTTCTCAACTCTTCTCCCGGTCCCAGTTCATCTATCAAACCCCTTTGTCTTCTCAATATGTTGTCTCTTCTCGTCTACTTCACCCCAGGCTCTAATCTAAAATTTCTCTCCACTAGGTGTCGTTGTGCCTTTCGAATGTGACATGCTATACGGTGCCTGTTCATTAAGAGTTAGTCACGATGTTCATTATGTAGTAAAATATATCAAGTAAATTTTGAGCCTACCAAAGCTTGCTTAGCCACACAAATTCTCCACGCCAGTTTCTTGACGTTCCCATCAGCGAGCACAACGCCTGGAGCGAGCTCGAGTCCGAACATCTGCTGGACAGCAAAAACCACTCGCTTCGCGTACTTGCCATCACGCTCAACCAAGCTGCCAAAGCTCTCGTCGACGGTGTTGGGTGCGATTTCTGGATCACGGTCGAAGCAGTTGCGTACGACTGGAAGGAGGGCTTGCTCGACTGCATTACGCATGAAGCCGTTGGATTCGATGTGAGTGGTATCTTCCTCGTCGAAACGTCCGATGCGGATCTCAAAAGGTAAGGAAATAGCCATGACGTTGTGCTTGCCATCGTGGTGGTATCTAAATTCAAATACTCCTTGAGTCCACCAGAGCTTGTCGCCTTCGAAGATCATCTCTCCTTGCATGTAATCATACATTGACCCATCAGCACGTTTCGCTCCTTTGACTAGAGCGTTAGATACTAATATGCCTTGATCTCCAGAATCGTCTTCTTCATCTCCATAGGGAACAGTGGCAATCCATCTGCCAGCTGAAGCGATGCGAGTTACTTCCCGTGATGCATTTTCAGCAACCATGTAGAGACCGATCCAATCGCGCTTGGAGTGATTAGATGGTGCTGTCCATTTGACCCTGATTGGTGATCCGTATTCGAACATCAGAGGTTGGTACTCATCCATACGCTCTCGTGGGAATCTGGCTGTTGGTCCTTCTGTTCCAGTGGCATGATCAGTCGCAGTGGATGGTGTGCCCTCAATCGTAATAGAGTAATCTCTTGGATCATAAGCTGCCAAATCAGGAGCTAAACGTGTTAAAGTCAAACGAGCTGGGTAATGGCTGAAAAATGCAGTAGCATCTCTGACAATTGTGCCAACTCCCGCGGCTAGCTTTGGTCGTGCTGCTTCCAGGAAATCCGACACAAATGTGCTTGTCTCACCAAACACTTGATCAACATTTCCTTGGAACTTTTGGAATGGCGGAGGTAGGGATCTGCGAATACTCTTCGTGAGACCAGCTTCGGCTCTAAGATTTCTGCCGTAGAGCTTTTGCATGTGTGGCTTTTCGACCATCTGAATGAAGCCAACCGTGACAACATGGCTGAGAAGTGCAACGCAGAACATGGATCGACTCCACGTTATCAAGACGGCTCCCCAGATTCCAGCAAGTCCAATGATTCGCTCGGGATTGTTTAGGTATCGGTAAATCCCACTATAAGTAAGTTTCGGAGCATGATCGAAGAAGAAATCTCCGAAGAACCACCCAAATTCGCCGAGAGACTCATAAATCGACACTGAGGTCCACACTTGTAGAGCAATCAAGCCTGCACCAAGAACGTGCTTCAAAAGAACCAGACCGTAGCCCCAATCGCTTGGCAAAGCATACATCTTCCAGCTTGCAGCAATGAAACTTGCGTAGCACATGGTCATGCTCAAATGATACATGCCCTTCCATTGTCTCCAAGCTTCTTCTGTAGTCTCACCGTACTTGACAAAATGACGGGTCCACATCTTCTGGTTTGATTGTTTGCCCAGGATGATACCTAAGCCAACTGAATACCAAAGTCGCCAGAAAATTGCGCTTACTACGAAGAAGAATTGGTAGATGGGTGTTGATGGTGTAGCAGCAGTAAGGATTATCATGCAGGCTTGCAGAAGTAAAGCTGAAAAATCGGTGGTACGGAACAAGTCGAGATTTCCCAGTCCCATGAGGTTGTGTACGGCGAGAGGTTGCGTTGGCAAAGATGGGAAAGGAACATTGTCGGTTGATTTCAACTCGATGCCCTCCTTTTGTGCTGTGGAGGCATCGGCCAAATTGATGTCGCTTTGGGATATTTCTTCGCGCTTTCGTGGTGGTGGAGGATTATATGTCTTTTCAATATGAGGATTTTCGACGTAAACGAGAAAGGCGAATTGTGCAGCATGTGCGATGATCGAGATAAACAATACTGAGTAGCTTGAAGCCATCATGGAAATGCCATAATAGCCAGCGTATCCAACTGAGTACATAGGATGGGGAGCCATTTCAAAAACACCATCAAACGTCAATTCTTGATCGATCAAGTAGAAGAAATCACCCCAATACCAGGCGTAGTCCTTGACAACCCGATGGGCATCCAACTTGACCCATGCGTTGAAGCCTACGAGAGCAATTCCAATAGTCCAACGCGCGATGCACATAGCAAAGCTTTCTCCTACAGGCCTTCCACCACAAGCGATGGCAAACAGGCAGTATGAGGTGAAATCACACATTAAAATCAGATCCACCACTCTTCGGAAGACCAGCCAAGTATTATACTCGATTGGTGCCTCCTCAAACTTGTAATCTTTGGGAATCTTGGTCTCCATTTCACTCTTGATGAGGTTATAGAGCCAGGGCCTTGGATTTTTGCCAGTATTTGGATTTTCGAAGAGATTCCATCTTTTGGCCCAGGTCACTAACCTGCGATGGTGTGATTGAATCTGTAAAAGGTAGCCAATACCCACATTATAGCAACCCCGCCAAAAGAGGTATACAATTGCAAAAACTGGTCGCTTCAAGAAGCTGGGCAATGCATATAATACTAAAATATGCAACGCAAGTACGACCAAAACAATCGCATCAGACACGTTTTTTGGTTGTCGAGGGTCGAGTAGCTGGGAGACCATATCCTCGGTCTGAGGCACTGTGAAGACTGTACACTAAGTTAGCAAACGCACCTGTCATACGCTCGCAGATGGATATATCGTACTGGTTCCATTGGGGGTTCTGCCAAATGTCTTCTTTTCCTTTTCTGGCTCTTCGTCACTCTGGGGCGTGTCTTCCCCTCTACTGAGAGCAGGTGAGCTTTGGCCATCACCTACAGGCTGCGCATGACGTTCTCGTAGAGCATCGCTCTTTGAGCCTGGGCTGATTGCCGTGCTCATTGTATATACCAACAGCGGAGTTGAGGCCCGCTTTGGAAGAATCGTTGAGATGTTCGTACTCTCTCTTGTTGGGCGGTTATCCCAAAGAATGTATTTCAGATCAGGATATAGTTAATATAGTTGGAGTTGAACGTTGGTTTAGAAAGAAAGAAGAGAAGGCTCGCTCAAGTACGGACGGTATCGAAGCTCGTGGAAAGCCATGCATATGCCACGGTAGCTGCGGACAATGGGGGAAAGTCGAAAATGTAGCTCGTGGGCTCTTCGGAGGGACGAAGTTCATGTGGGGGAGATTGACGAATGAGGTAAGGTAGCTTATACTCATACCAGTAATTAGGTAGGGGAGGGGGGTAGGGGGAGGTGGAACCGGTACCAAGTAATAAGTAGCCACACGACCTCGAAGGGCGACGGAGGCTGGAAGGCTAGAACCGGTTCCTGGCCGATATTTGCATCACATGCAAAGGTTTAATCGTTAGCGACCTGAGGGAAGAAACGTTATACTACTACTACACAGTTGTCGTCATAACGACATAGCCTAGTAGGAGCTGATATCTTATACGCTTCTCTATACCTTTGTATACATTGTAGTTCTCGTTCCAACGTTATATTTGAAATGAATTGGTTTGTGTAAAGATACAACATAATCTTTACCATAGGAGGGGGAGACCTGATGGATCAGCAGGCACAGGTACACCTCAGGTTTGACAACACACGCATGATTTCCCAATTGAACTGCGAAACAAGCAATTCGAGGCATACTATTCGTCCTTTTGTATATTCTCAATTCATTTGTACTGCATCATTGGCTTGTATTTGCATGGAGGATGGAGGTGTGGAGAGGTGTTTGTTGATGTGGCCCTGTGTGTGTGTGTAAGGTTAAGGGGTCTTTTCGCTTCCGACTCCGGAGCAGACCCGAAGCCAGAAGCCAGAAGCCAGAAGTCAGTGGAGGCTAAGGTGGGCAGGGCAGAGGGCAGTTGGAGGCGGGTCATGTGAGGCACCTTTGGTAGAAATCACATGATCGTTCCACTATGTCGGGTCCCATCCCATGCCTTGAGCATGGACATGGACATGGCCAAGTAAGTACATGGACACTGCCCCGAGATTGAATCGTCAAAATATGATTTCTTTTTCTCACATTGAAGAATCCCTTGGCGAATTCCAGATCTCTCTATCATCCTGTGGAAGTTGCCGTGATTACCTAAGCGGGCTAAGGTTGGGAAGGATCAAGGAGGCCTTCCATTTTGTCTTGAACAGCCTCCCTGCTTACATAAGTCCAGGTGGTCTGTTCGCGAGCTAAGGCTTGCATTGCTTTCAGGTACGACGAGTGAGGTGTGACCGTGTGAGATATTGAGATCGATGTGAATGTAAGATCATGCCGAAGACTCATTCGGAACATTCTTTCTATTCAACCTATTCATCTCTCTGCTCAGGCATCCAATACAAGCAATATCGCTCAGCTGCTTTCAAGTAGTACCCCTTACCGAGCGGGATAATGACCATACATTATATGCAGAATTGATTGTTGCAAGATCAGGGGGGAAACTAGAAAGGAAGAGGCTCATGAGTGATGAGATAAATCTGTATTTCCATTCCATTTGGAAGATCGGGTTACCTCAATTACGGTACCTTATGTTGGAAGGCTTACGCTATATTAAGGTATTACGTTGTTAAGGTACCTATGGTTTTTGCTATTTCGAGTTTCTGCCGCTTTGTTTCATTTGTATGTTCGTAATTCGTAAAGTACCTAAGATAGGTAAGCAAAGCATTCCTGCGTTTACCTGTTTGCCTGTATGCCTGTTTGCCTAATTCGGCCAAAGAGGCCCTTCATTCAATTTCGGAAGCTGCCAGTTGAGTCATTAGGTAAGGTAAGGCGGCTCAGATCTTTACAGTAGGTACCTCGAATTCGTTTTGAGAGTCAACCGAGCAGCCTTGCGCCTCATCACGTCCTTTTTCTTACCTACTTAAGGCCCTTGACTTTCTTCAATTTTTATCTATCATCTATCCAACATCAAGCAAATCATCTCACTGGGGCTTGACAACTTCATTCTTCAACAGATCTCACCATAAGATCTCTGTCAATTCCCTAACACTCATTCAATAAAACCTCGACAACCACCCACGCGCCTTGCTCTTGCGCAAGTTTCCTGGCTGGCCATTGAAACTCAACCTCACACTCAACCCCCACTCGCAGTCATGGAGAACTCACTGAAGCATCGTCTGCTCAAGGATATCGCCGAGCTTCGTGACAGCCCTTATCCAAATATCTCATTCATTGTGGACGAGTCCGACATCACCAAAGCATGCCTGATCCTCACGGTTGAGAGCTATGGTCCTATGCACATGACGGTGGAAATCCCAACCAGCTTCCCCTTGGATCCACCACGTATCCGCATGGATTCGCAAGTCAATCATCCCAATATCTTTGGCAGCTATGTTTGTGCCTCTATCTTGAACACTACCGAGGGATACACACCAGCCTACACGCTGAAAGGGATTGCCATTCAGCTGTTGAGCTTCTTTGGCAGCGACAGGATTGAGCAGGACCATGGAGGAATCGTCAAATTGGATCAGTACCGGGACACTCATTCCTACATGATTGGAGCAACCTATAGCTGCCAGTATTGCGGTCACCGAACACAGCCAGTGTCCATTTCTGGGCTATCACTGCGGCGAGAAAACCCGACCCATCGTCGTTCGGCGCCATCCTTTCCTCCTCCTCCTCCAGTGTCGGACCAGGATGGAAGTATTGACTGGCCGACACTCTCTGAAAGCTCATCACAGGGTTCCTCGCCAAAGCGGAAGCGATTCGGGGATGGAGCCAGCGATGATCAAGCAAGTGTGCGTGTCAAAGTGGACAAGCAAGCTTCTACATCACTTCCCAGTACCGGCAAGAAGGCGTCTCTTGAAAGCATGCCAAATGAAGTCCTTTTACTGATCATCAAACATTTGGCCACGGAAGATGTATGGCGTTTTAAAGATGCTGCATTTGCCAGAGTTGGAGGTGTTATTTCCAAGTTTGATGTCATTCGTACTAGGGAGCTGCAGTGCTTTTGCTTGAAGAGGGATTATATGTCGGTGAAGTTGGGAGTTGGAGTTGAAGTTGTCAGGGATAGAAAATTGGGTTCTTTTGAATCGGAATTCGATCTTCTATCTGCCGAAGGATTCTACACCCATGATATTCGCCGATCAGTACAGGGCGTGCGTTTCTCACACTACCTGCCCTTGCCAATATCATATGGCCATTGGAGAAAGGTCAAGTCCAATGTGCCAGCCAGTTTGACAGGTTTGGCTCAAGCGGCTGGTCTTGGAAATGTGGCACCAGTCAAGGTCATATACAGCTTCATGAACAATGTCGTGGTCAAGCTCAACAACAGCGCGGATAAAACACCCGTGTCGTATCCTCGCTATTCGTACGAAGAAGTCGAAGCGAAGAGCAGTCTCACCCATGCATCAGAGAAAGCAATCGAGTCCTACTTCCACCTCTTCCACCTACTACTCTGTCTCGCAAGCGAAGACATTAGCATCGTCAACTCAGCCAACACACTGTTGAAGAACTTCGCCGCAGGAAGAAACTCTAAAGACGACTGCCCAGATCTCGGCCAACTCCTCGTTGCCGGCCTGGTCAGCACAGTCGATATGACCGAGGCCATGCGCAAGTCCATCATCAAGGAAGCCATCACCCGCAACGTTGTGTGGATGCTCAAATCCAACCCGGAGCTCGCGTATTCAGAGCCAGAGAAGGTCTCCACCTACCGTCTCCACAAGACCTTCGAGGCAAGCAAGACCTCCTACCGACTTCTCATGTTCCTCAACCTCTTCCGTCGCGTTGCGGTCGGTAGTCCACGCAAAGACATTGCTGTCCTCCGCGACCAAGCCTTTGAGCGCCATGGTGCACCACCGTATGGATCCGCCAAGGGCTTGGCCGACAGCATCAAGCGCATCCATCGCATCTCTACATTCCCTGCGTTCCTGCAAGAGATGGGCATCGGAGCCGTGACTGCGGAATGGTTTACCAATTTCCTGAGGCAATGTATGCGTGATAGTAGGGATAAGGGGTATCATCGTGTTCCAATCTCTCAGGAGAAGGCACTGTGGTTGAGGCAGAAGAAAGAGCCTGAGGTGGGTGTTGCCCAAGGACTCTACCCCGTTTCGGTGTTCGCACATGAGGTGCTGAGTTTGAGCTTCTTCCCTGGGAAGAGTGGTGGTGGATATCGTGGTGGGCGTGGGGGTGGTGGGGGAAGAGGTGGTCGTCGTTATTAGTGTGCGGAAGGCTTGGTTGACTCGAGTTGGCTAGTCGAGTTGGATACGCTGGTGGTATGGCGGTTGGAGAAACGATGTATGATCACGGTGAAAGTGATTGGAACATGTCTCTCATTCTTGCATATCAAGACGAGCTTTCGAGTGACAAAGGGATGGATGGATTTCTGGGTAACACATATGCATCTGCCTGTCATGTATGCGATACTGAAGTGTAACATACATCTGAGATAGCCTCAGTATTACCAACCAATCATAAAATAATAACCTCTAAACCTTTTACTGAAACATTTCTTTCTCTCGTTGTATTGTCGAAGTTAGAATGGTGGTCTGAGCTTTGCTATTCGCTATCACTACAGATATTTAACTTTCTAGGACCGTTGGTCTGCAGCTTCTTGGTCTTTGCAATCTTCATCGATTTAGAGACATTTGGAACTTGAAAGTTGAGGGAAGAATGAGGATTCTAAATGTGTTAGGTTATATAGCATAGCGGGAAGATGTCATTTCATTAATCCAAAAATGCTATTTGAGGTTATTCAATGTGTCAGGGTATGTGGCACATTGCGAACCCAATATGTCAAAATATATGACAAATTTCGAATTTGATGTGTCAAAATACGTGATACATTCAGAAGTGTCATCGACTTCTCAAAATTGAATTTCATACCCTAAGCGAGGCCCCCTATCCACACTCACCGCCTCCACTTTCGTCACTTGGGACCCCTCTAAATGCCGCCGCCACCAATGCTTTGTAAACATCAACCTCTTACTGAAGCATCTCCGGCATTGACTTTTCTTTTCCCAACCCAACTACATTACCTCTTTTCCGCCAACTCTCATTGTTCACAACAGTTTCACACATTCACTTCATAATGGCACCCTCACTAGAGGTCCCCGAAAGCGTCCAAGATGTCCTTTCCAACCCTCTCAAAGCCCCTCCAAAACTCGTTGCCCCCGAGCCAGAACACTGTCCTGGCCCCGAATCAGAAGCAGCTGGCAAAGCAGACTCGTGTGCCGGCTGTCCCAACCAAGCCATCTGCGCCTCTGCGCCCAAAGGCCCCGATCCCGATATCCCGCTCATAACTGCACGTCTAGCCGGCATCAAGCACAAGGTCCTAATCCTGTCTGGCAAAGGCGGAGTGGGCAAATCTACATTCACGACGCTGCTCGCGCATGCGTTTGCGACGAACCCCGACAATACGGTGGGGATCATGGACACGGATATCTGCGGCCCCAGCATACCGAAGATGATGGGCGTCGAGGAGGAGACGATCCATGTCAGTGGAGCGGGGTGGAGTCCGGTCTGGGTGCTGGAGAATCTGGGCGTCATGAGCGTGCAGTTCATGCTGCCGAATAGGGACGATGCGGTGATTTGGAGGGGACCCAAGAAGAATGGTCTGATCAAGCAGTTTTTGAAGGACGTCGAGTGGGGTGATATGGATTTCTTGCTGGTGGACACCCCGCCTGGGACGAGCGACGAGCACTTGAGCGTCAACTCGTTCCTCAAGGAGAGTGGCGTCGATGGAGCCGTGGTTGTGACGACGCCGCAGGAGGTTGCGCTGCTGGATGTGCGGAAGGAGATTGATTTTTGCAAGAAAGCTGGCATTAAGGTCCTGGGTATCGTGGAGAACATGTCTGGGTTCGTTTGTCCAAAATGTACGCATCAGAGTCAGATTTTCCAGGCTACGACGGGAGGTGCGAGAGGTTTGGCGACAGAGATGGGTATCCCGTTCTTGGGTGCGGTGCCATTGGATCCTCGGATTGGCATGGCGTGCGACTATGGAGAGAGCTTCTTTGATGCTTGGCCGGATAGTCCTGCGTGTGCTGCTTTGAGGGGGGTGGTCAGGCGGGTGGGTGAGGAGATGGGTCTCAAGCCGGAAACTGTGTTGCCAGAAGATTGAACATCCTCAGATTCAGAACCTTAACTTCATACTATCGTGGAGGCTGTCTTATCACAATCGATTCAGCATCAACCTCGCCCCAAACAGCGCCAAGAGAACTGTCCAGCTTGAGAAGGTGATTCTAGCTTCAGGCCGATGTCTAGATCAATGAGTTTGTCCAGTAGGTGATGGAAATGAAGGATTTACGCACAGTGAACAGGAGCGCTGCGGTGGATATCACAGATCCCGCTATACATAGGAGAGTGTGCAGATCATAGATACACATTCAAAATAGAGAAATGACCTCAAAGAATTATGACCCTAGTCGCGACTTCCTCAACTTCTAATGGCTTGTTATCTTTGATGCAAGTTTTCGCTAGCTCAAAGAGGCGTTTTCCTGAAGTCTTATTGGGTTTTGCTTTCCACATCAGGCTCGTCTGTTGAGACTCTCGTGGTTATGCATCCGCCAGCCTCAACTTCAACTGTTGCCTACAGCATTAGAATGTCTTTCTTTTATGGCATCGTGAACTTTCGATTTTTTGATTATTTATTTCAATCTTTGAGTTTTTCTTTCAACCTTCGATCATTCATCTCAGAATTTGATCGCGCACTTCACTTTGATCTTGTCTTTACAATGTCTGCCCCTTCAAACCTTCGAACAAGGCTGTGGACATGTTGCCAGTGCCATGAGACGCGGATTCCCATGTCTACGGGTGATTGCCCGAGTTGCAATTCTTCACGTTGCATAGACTGCGATGTTGCGATCTATTCTTCAACAGTTGCGGAAGCTGAAGAAGAACCTAAAGTCACAAGAGCTGTGGCAGAGAGCTCGCGTTCTTCACAAGCGATAAGACAAGCTCAACCAGCAGCGTCTTCTACTTCCTACTCCACAGTACCACCAATACTCGAAAGTTCTTTCAATAACTCGGAAGAATTTCGTAGAGTTGTACCTCCAAGACTGAGATCCAGGGGTGGAGATCCAGTCGACGGTGTTTTCGTCATCACACTCATTTCAGATGATCCGAATAGTTCTATATATGTCTTGGGTCCCCGCTTGCAAGCGCTTGCAAGGCTGTGGGATGATATTCTACCCGAGATAAGCTCTGCCTGTGCAAGTGAATGTAGCATATTGAGCTCGATGCATCTCTTCCGCTTTGGCCCTACTGTCCATACATCTCTACCTACCATCATCATCAATTCGAAGACACTTGTTAGTATAGAAGAAAAATTGGAGATACAAAAAGTCATAGAAACTAAAATACGGTACTGGAGACAACTGGAAAGTGAACATCATATCTATAATGCAGTATTTACCTGCGAAATTCAATTGCTATTTAAGATAAGTCGATTAAGAAGAAGTGTGGACTCGCCACATTCTGACGAGATTCGACGTCCAATCTGCAACCCTAGAAACACAAGATTCAAAGAGCTTCCTCAGACCGGGGATTCAATAGGTACTATCGATTATTCTGATGAAACGGTCACTTTGGGATGCTACTTAATGTTGAACGATAGGGAGGTTGTGGCATTGACAGTCGACCATCTTCTGCCGCAAAACTGTTCTAGTAGCGCACTCACACATGTTTCGCTCCAAGATCAACGGGCTTTCTCGGTTCCTATTCTCATCAGAGAACTTTGTCGGATTCTTTACGAGACATCGCATTCCTGCGAAATCTGTGCCCCAATTAGTACAGCTGATCTCAACATGCTGAGTGAGAAGGACCTTTGGGACTATATTGAGAGGTTTTGGCCACCTGGAAGTCCACACAGGCTGACATCTTGCGACATTGAGATTGAATTAGCAGCGGCTGTCGCCGTTGCCATGGATGAGCATGAGGTAGAGAATTTGGGCCCCTTGCTCGAGCGCTCTTCCCAGCGCTATGGGACTTCGAGCCCCTTCATATGTATTCTAAATGATATGCGAGAGATGGACTGGGCGATATACGACATCACCAACGAACGATTGCGAGGTAATCTAAGCCGTCAATCCGAGCTCTCTAGCCGCGACCCCTCTTATAGAGGATTGACCCTCGCCGACAACATAAAACCAGGTTCTTTCGTCAAATCAGTCGGCCGCACAAGTGGCTATCAGATTGGCCAAATCTCTGATACGGTAAGCGCCGTCTTTCACGAGGATTATATCACTCAAGAATGGTCTGTCATCAGAAGGCCGGAAACTAGCGTTGAAGATTGGGTCTGTGGTGGAATCGGTGTGGAAGGTGACAGTGGCGCCCTTATTGTGGACGAGTCTAGCAATAAAGTGTATGGCATGCTTTGGGGCCGAATAGGCGAGGATTCGACTACAATAACGCTTTTTACGCCCATGCGTGAATTATTAGATGATATCCGGGATACAAGGTATTGCAAGGGCGAAGGGTTGTGGGAGTGCAAGCTTGAGTTGGTCGAAGGCCAGAAAATGGTGGAAGAAGATATCTCGCGATCCGAGAGAGTCGTACCAAGTGTGCCTATCTCGCATAGACATTCTGCTTCAGAGCAGCAAAGTGAAAGCACTGGAGAATTAAGTAGTGCTTTTGCATATCTTAGTACCGGCACAGATACAACAGAGGCGTAATTTCCAACGTCATTCGGGGGACTTCTATTGAGATTGGGCACTGTGCTTGGTTTTCGTTTTCTCAAGTTATGGAGGTTAATTGTTCGGAAACAGAATAAAAGGCCTCAGTGGTGCAAGCGAACAGCCAAATAAAAGCAGATATTCTGGCTAGACTTGCTTTGATAAACTCGTTAGTACTTTCGGCAGGTTGAGCTATGTGTATATTTTTGATAAAAAAACAACAGTGTTAGGTCTCATATAATTCAAAAAGCGTTATAAATCTCGGATTTATATAGTATTAGCTAATAAGTTATCGGGATTCATCTATTTAGACTAAAACTTATACTTTTATAAGCTATAGACATAATAAACTTAGGTGGAAAGTATATCTAAAAGCTTATTTATATTATATTTTTAATTGATTTTTTTTTACGTATAATCTTTTCAAATAGCTATAAAATCTATTCTCGTTAAAATATAAAGGGACAGCAGTTAAGATTCTAAAAAAAAAATCGAAGGCATAGAGTAGGGAGATCCAAGATTTATACAATTTAGCTTATATCTATCAATATTCTTTTTAAGTTAACCAGATAATAAAGAGTATATTAACAGAATGAAAATAATCCTCTAATTATCAAGGTCTGGTATGTTGTTTATCGTTAAATAGTGGTTAAATATCAAAGTCAGTTTTATATAAAGTATTAGTTTTGATATAAAAAAGCCAAATCCCTGTGACTTATATTGTTGCCTACTCTACTCGGACGAGATCTTTGTTTAAGGACTTCACCTTTTCTACAGAAACAGACCATGAATACTTCTAAAGTATACACACATTCGCACTCTCGCAACTGAACTTCATCTTGGAAAATTTGGAATAGACTTCATGCATTCGATGTACTTTAAAATGTCATTATTGACGTACTGTCCGGGAATATAATTCTCGAAAATTTCGAAGAAGGCCCCTTCCGAACTGATGTCATGCACTTCCGTCTCCATCCACTACTACAGCCGAATCTCCGCACACCATCACTTCAACGTCTTCACTACATAGAAAATGCCACCTATATATGAAGCGCCCTAGATCTGCTAATTCAACCAACCGCTTTTCCTGAAGAACGCTTTCTCAGCAACGTACGTACAGTCAGTCAGTCAGTCAAGTATTGAACATGGCAATGCCTACCCTGCCACCAACGAAAACCGATACAGACTGCGAGTCTACCTTTATCGGACATCCTCGTGGGTTACTCCTCGCAGAACTCAAAGAAAAACTCGATTCTCTCAAGGCTCCGTATCCCGCAGACGAAAGATACGTAGTTATCCAAGCACCAAAGCCAGAGCCGCCACCAGATGAAGAAGAATTGAAGCGCCAGAAGAGAAGGAAGACTATCTGTGGAATTCTGTTGATAGTCATCTGGTCCCTGTTTGCGGTTTCGATGGTTGGGATTATCTTTATTTTTGTTAAGATACAGAAGATAAAAGCTAAGGATGCTATTCGGGCGGCTTCGAGAGAAAATAGTGTGGGGGCTTGGATGAATTCGACTTGTTATTGCTACTCCAAGTTGGTTAAGGACAACTATGGTAGGACTACCTCCTGATGGTTATTACGGCTGTAGAGATATGAGGTCGAGAGAGCGTGACGGGGCAGGCACTCTGGAGATAGAATAAATTGTTGCACATCGAGGCTTTGGCATGGTTTGATGGTACTTGCAGTCGCAGTCGTGTTCCTGCCTCGTTTGTTGCATGTGTAGCGCTGAACGTGAGATGTCTGCAAATTCAAGCTTTCTGCAGTTCTGCTTGTCTTCAACAGTGTATCCAAAATTCTCAATTGTCCAGTAATCCAAAGATTCTCAATCTCCCAATTCCTCTCACACAATACACAAAGAAACAATGCCAGGTAGCCCTGCGAGAGAGCAGCCGAGGGCTAATAAGCCAGAGACAATCACTTCCACGAAGATGTCTTGGGAGCAGTGGGTTTCGGATATCCTCCTTGTAAGTACATCATTGCATGTGATGTCGTACTGTCGGACAAGAAAGCCGTGTTGTGTACAGTCTTGTGACTTGATCTAAAATGCTTTATGAATTTTTGAGATGAGTTCAACACAGGATATGTCCATTTCTCTCATTTTTTCCCCAGTTGCATGATTTCAACTAACAGTAATTTAGTTTATAGATCTCCTAGGATCGGTCACAGCTCTGGTATTTTTTCTTATATATTTATGTTTTATAGAAAATGACCATTCGGCCGAATTTCTCGAATTTCGGAGATCTGGCTCTCTAATGGCCAAGACTATAGACTGTCTCCTGCCTTGGTTTTTGTCCCAGGTTGTGGTTTTTGGCGAGTTGGCTCAGAGAGTCATGGAATGTCGCGAGACACCCGTCTCATATATCAACAACCCCGCCTTCGAAGAGCATTAGCGCAAGACAAAATTGCGCCTAAGAATTTCGATTTTACTTCGTCTTGCCTCTTTCGGTCTTTTTATGTTGAGCCCATGGAACTTTAGTTTTTTTGCTCTCCCAAAGGGTAAGTAATAGTTTAAATAAATCGCATTGTATGTACTCTAAATGAGACTAACTGTCTATAGAAATTGAGTGTCCTGTTTGCTCTGTCTGTCCGGTCTGCCCCATCTGCGAAATCCGAACCCAGGTCGAGTTCATATGTCCGACCACCCTTCTAAAAGATGCACCAACTAAGACAACTTTGACCTGAGCACCATGTCTATCTCGCTTAATTTCACCACCAAATCATCACCATCCTCATCATCAGCAAACCTCATTCACCAACAAGTCCACTCTCCCTCTTCAATCCATCGCCACCACCAAATATACTCCTCGGCGCACTCAGCTCTTCAATAAAAATCACCTCGACGTTATCATCACCATCATTGGTATCATCGTCAATCTCAATAATCACCGGCATTTCTGTGGAAGATCCAGCACGAGACACAGGTCGACTTCTGATAACGGATTCGGTGCGGGACTTCTGTGTCTCTAGACTAAGATCTAAGAGCATTGCTGAATTCGGAGGAGTTGATGCGATGTCCACTTCATTCTCCTGGAAGTTAGAATTTTTTGAGCTGGGACTTAAAGGTGCTGATTTATGAGCTGCCTGAGGTGTTTCGTTTCCACGGATAGAATCAGCTGGGGACGGGCTCAAAACGTTGTTTAGGACAGAAGATGCCGCAGTGTTTGCTGGATTTTGCTGATCAAGAAGATCCTTCTTAGTAGGACACGGCAGGACTGATGGAACTTCAGGCAATCGAATGTCATTCTCCTGGCGATCGTCTGCACCTAGAGTTGAGGATTGCGTTGGCTCTCGAAGAGGAGACGCATTGATCCTTGTATTGCCTTCTTGAGCTGGAGATCTTGAAGCAGCACTTGGACTTGGGATGTTGTTCCTCCCGTCGCTCACAGGACTTGGAGTAATATTGCGTGGAGCACTGCCTTCATCTTCATCTTCGTCTTCGTCCTCGGTATCGAACGTCATGTCACAGAAGTTTCCTTCGAACGTATATCTAGCTCGCTTAGCAGTCGTACGACTTTCGTCGATCTCAATGTCGCTGACATTGTCTTCCTGTTCCTTAGTTAGCAATGATGAAATATGTAGATCTCAGAAGTACTAACCTCTTTGATCTCATCTTCGAGATCTATAACTAAAGGTCGCTCTCTTGCTGTCGTTGCGGTGGCTTTATCCTTTCCATTTAGTGGAGAATCATCGGGTAAGTTTTCAAGCTCCCTGCTGGCCTCCTTCCTGGCCTAATAAAGTTGTTAGTCCATTTTGCAATTCAAAGTTTCACACGAAAATGGAAGGGTGCTCTCTTACCCGCTCCTCAGCAGCAAGGCGTCTCATAACGAAAGCATTCAAGATATTGCTTCTAGGTGGTCTCAAACCTGATGCTTCACCTGAAACTTCTGGTTCTGGCTTTGGATTTTGAAGGGGACTTGAGGTAGAAGGCTGTCGGACGAACAGGTCGTCATCTTCATTCTCTTGATCATCGTGACAACGTTTGGGGTGCCTCTTATTCTTCTTGTGATCGCGTATTCTATGTTTATTCTTCTTTCTTTTGTTTCGCTTAGATTTTCTGTTTTCATTGTCGTCATCGTCGTCATCGTCACTGTCATCGACGCCGTTTTGGTCTCTCCTTTCTCGAGATCGACCTCTGTGATGACTTCGTCGTTGGCGCGCACCACGTCTATCGTCATCTGATCCATCGTCATCGTCTGAATCGTCCGAGTCACTGCCATAAAGAGTAGCCATACGACGCAGATTTCGCTTGAGGAGGCGTCCCTTGAATTTATCTACCCTGAGAGGTGGATTATTTCTCCAGGCGTCGGTACGATATGCGTTGTCGCTGCCTCTCTTCAGATCCGCGTTTGCCTCTGCCATAGAAGCACGGTGAATGCGGTAGCCTTGGGCGTAAAACGCTGATTCGATTAGTCGTTCATACCTCTCTCGTTGATGGGTGAAATTATCAAGCGAAGCGAAGACTCCATTGAGGAACTGTATAGCAATGACCAAGGGTTCTCGACCATCTTGCTTCCATAAGTTCATATCTATATGATCGGCGGATAAAGGTATGTTGGTATTTGGATACCATGGTCCAGGAATCGCTTGCAGATTCGTTAAGTAAACTGGGTAGTCAATGGCGTTGATTCGAGTGTCTTGAACACTATGAACAACATTCACATTTGGTCCTAGAAAGCCTTCATGCGCTCGACCTTGTGGATAAAGGTCGACAGAATTGCGATTCAGCCAGTGACGTAGTAGCGTCAGGCGACGGAATTTGCGCGCAGCCATTGCTCTTCCACGAATCCAGGTGCCTTCAGGACTTAGTAAGTGATAGTATCTCCGTTCGTGATGAGGATCCCATGTGATCATGTCAATCTTTCGCAAGCCGACATGGAAGTTGCAGAATCGTGTTCCTATATTGTCCATCGCATAGTCAATGTGATGGCCACTGCAGCGGCGATTATTGAAACAAGGGTTCTTATTGCAAGGTCGAAATGTGTACCACACATCCTTGATATTGCCTTGGACATCACGAAGTAGCCCAGCATGAAGCCATCTAGTTTTGCCAACATTAGTAACTTTAAACTCACAGGCGAATGTCGCTTTACTTACTTCATATTTCCTCTTCTGCCTACTCGACCGCCTTGAACTCTATTAGAACCTGCCGCTGGTGTCCTGCGGCTGGACAGACCTTTTCCACGCCTTTGTTGGTGTTTACGGACTCTCGGCATCTTGAACGAGATCCCAAACTCAAGATAGGCTATCGATGCATGTTCAAGTGGTTGGTAACGAATTGCAAGTGTCGAAGCTTAAGTGCTAGCAGTCGTAAAAAGTGAAAATAGATGACTGAGAATGGTG
This sequence comes from Margaritispora aquatica, assembly GCA_007644065.1. Taxonomy (NCBI): domain Eukaryota; kingdom Fungi; phylum Ascomycota; class Leotiomycetes; order Helotiales; family Discinellaceae; genus Margaritispora; species Margaritispora aquatica. Next base: position 2,025,603 of record VJWN01000003.1, read on the forward strand.
AGATTGTTGACGGTGGTTGAAGATTAAACTGGCGGGAAGCTGAATATGGAGAGATGAAAGTGGGAATTTGACAACCTAAGCAAAGATTAGCAAGGAAGTTAATCGATGACGAGAACTTGAGTACTGAAGATCTACAGTGTTGAGAGAAATGAAATGATTGGAGAAAAGTGAAGTGAGAAGTGTTGACAGTGAGGAGAGGTCGAAGCGATAGGGAAGCCAAAGCAATGTCAACGATGAGAACCTCAAACAAATGATGGCCCGTCTGTGCTCTGCTCGGATAGGCAATAGCAGGTCGAAGTTTCAAAGCAAGAATTTATATGCAGAAAAATGAAGATGAAGGTGAAGGAAAAGCCGAAAGGGATGAAGCGTATAACGTAGCTTTCCAGAAGTAGAATCAACCGTACCTCTGAATCAAGACTCATATGCTGCCAACCATCTCAAGTTTGCAGCCTTGATAACTTAGCAGAAGCTAAGCAAAGCGTGATTAATAAGAGGTACAAGCTCTTCCTTCGAATGTGGTGCGAGGCTTGCTTTGCTTCAAATGGTGAAGATGGCGAATGTGTGGATAAATGCAAGATAGATGGCGGTGGATAGATTGTAAATCAAGCAGAAAAAAGACGTGAAGTTGATATTGTATGAAAGCATAAAGGACTTGAAGTTATGACGAAGTTTGTTGCTCTTGATCGAAGTTATGGTTGAGAAGGCGTTGTGTGTTGAAGGGCAAGGAGACGAATACAGAGTGTGTCGAATCAGGCTTTTCTAAATGCGGTAGGTATAGAAAGCGACGTAAGCATAGAAAGCGGCTCGATTTGTGATAGAGGCTGTTGATCTTGAATGAAGTTGTTGTTACAAAGTAGTTGTGTGTTGAAGAAATGTAGTGACCAGAGGAGCTAGTGAGCCAAAGCTTGTGAAGTGTGGCATAGAGCTCAATAAGAAAGAAAAAAAACGATTAGATTGGAACTCAAAAAGCCTGTTAATCTTTGAGCTTGTATAAATCCGATGAAGTCGACTTCTCACTGCGATTGCTGAAAGTGAAAGCGTTGAGGCTAATTGAGAGCCTCGCTTAGAAACTCCCACCCCCTTTTTTGATTAGGGTGAACCGAAGCGAGCCCAAGATGAACGGCCTTGAAGGACAATCACACGCTCACCCCAGCAGAGGTAGCCCTATCATTAAAAGGAAATCATGCTGTTAGTCACTTATTCTATTACTAGGATTTTTATGATCGCCTTACTTGAGAACTTGTCCAGACGCGATTTCTTTCTCGGAAATTTTAATACCATTTGTTCATAACTTAAAGCTGAGTCAAAACGTGCCTATTCAGCGCTAAACAAAATTCCACCCATGTATTAAGTACATATCCAATAGGCCTAGTATACTACAAAATTTGATACACACAAAACGAACTCTAGAAATCGCCAGCGCCCCTCACTCTTCTGATAGCGCCCATGAAACCCTTTGCCCAGCTGAACCTCCCAGGATCAACACCAATAACATCACTCGCCTGCTTGCCTTCCTCATCTCTCCAGACACCGTCTTCTTTGCTCACTTCGCCATATATATGCGTATTCTGGTTCCTCCTCAGACCATCGATCCACGCCCTACACACCAACGCACTATCGAACACGACATTGATCTCCTGGCTGTGAAACCAAGATTGTGTGTCTTGGTTGCCATTTCCTTGGATGCCGATATGCTCGTCGACGATCATGACTTTAATGTGGCAGTCGCGCTTCTTCTTTTTCGCGACGATGGGGTAGGTTTGGTCTTTGCCGACGTAGAAGAAGTAATTGAGGCGTTTCTTGGCTTCTGTTGAGAGCGAAGTGTACATTTTGTGGGCAATCATTTCGTTGGTTCCGCCTTGTCCTGGAAGGAGTTCACCCTGTGCCTGTTAATTATGTTCGCGAAATTTTTGAAACCAACTTACTGTGTCATTGTAGCCCAGGCATATGTAGCAGTACACATCAATTCCACGCTCGCAGGCTTCAATGATTGCTGGTACCAGAGGTTCTGCATTCAGTGTTGGCGACTGAATGAAGACATTTTTCTCTGCGTTTCTTAGAGCCGACAGCCATGCCTCGTTCTGAGGGTTGTAGACAGAGTGAGTATTTGGTGGACCGTGAGGCTCGCGACACACCATTGCAATTGGAAAAGGCTCATGAACTGGATGGGGAATGTAAGGCGTCATTTCATCCCCTTCCCTACACTCTGGTGCATTGCCTGTGAAACCGACATTTCTGGTGTGGTTGAGGTGCCGGGTTACTGCTTCAACACGAGTCTCTCCGTTCTTTGGAGAGACAGCCGTCTGTACTCTTGCCACTTCCCCAGCAATGTCATCATCGTAATGTGGATTATCTGTCGTATGCTCAGACAGGAGATGGTTTGCAGGTGATGGATGTTGGATTTGTGACGCAGGAAGCGTTTGTTCACCAACGCTTAGAAAATTATCCGTCTTTGGGTCTGGGCCATTGACGCCGTTCATGCGCGTGTTGCCATTTGGTGCAACCCCATTAGCTGGATTCGGTCCTGTAGGACCATTGCTAGACTCGGCTGATTTGGTGTCACCTCTTCGAGTATGTATTATATGCTCAACATCACCAGTCGTTGCTGCTACTCTCGCATTTTCCGACAGGATCTCATGTTTATGCATATCCTTTTCTTTGAAGCCAGGACCGCCGTTAGCACCTCCATTCAACTTGCCCTGCTCAATACCTTGAGTGACCTGCTCAACCCCATTATGCGGATGTACTGATCCATTGATTGGATGTGTAACACTGTCGGTTGTGCTTGGTCCAGTCAGAATATCTGCACGATTGATATCGCTTGTATCGTTGGCGATGCCTTCTGGAATAATTCCGGGCTGGTTGACAGCTCGAGGTTCATATGCGTACGCTTTCTTGCCATTCAAACTATTTGGAAGAGATAACGATCTTGTAGAGTTGCTCTGCGCAAACATCGAATCGTGGTTTTTGTTTCCAAAGGATCCAAGTCCTCCCAGGACAGCAGGTGAATTATGACTTGGTAACGGCGGTTCCAATTTCTTGCTCCAGGAAATTAGTGCCATGTCGTAGAAAGAATCAACTATGGGTCCTTCTAAATGTGTCATCATCTCCATATTATCGTTATCTTGGATGTTGTTTGATTGTACGACTGCATATTTCCTGTATGGTTTAAAGCATTAGCTTGGCTGCAACAAATATTCCTATTCGTTACCTCTACTCGCAAAAAATATATATTTGAGTAGCCTGCTGTGAGGCATTGCCAAAACTTCGAAAACTACGAGAAATGAAAAAACACAGAACTAACCTGTCAACAACCATGTACTTGCAGTGAAATGTTCCAAGCATAGGCTTATGATAATTCATGATCTGTAAATCAATGTTCGGAATATCTTCCAGTGCTGGAATCGCAACGGCTTTGCCCATATATTCCTTCTCTTGCACGAGATAGTGGTTCTCCAAAAGTTGCTTCGGGCTTCCTCGGTCGTACTCTAACTTGAAGACTATTCTCTCTCCTCGCTCTCCAGCTCGTCGCGAAAGCTCTTTCATTGCATTGGTCACATATTTCGATGCGACTGAATTCTGCCAGTAATTTGTCGCAAGTATTACTTCTTTCTCGGCTCTTACAATAAGATTACTCATGTGTCGCATAATATCAGGAACACTAGTAGTACTGTTAGTATATATACTGCCAATAATTTAATTACCACTTACACAGAAATTACAGTCAGAGGTATAGTTCCGCAACTTCCCATTAAGCTCGGGCTAACCATACAGCCAGACACACTCTTATCTATCGTACATAACGCATCATGATATATCTGCAGAGTGAGTCTCAGCTAGCTCAGTTCTGGACAGTGCACTAACCTTCAAAAACAGCTCGCTCGGCCTTGTTGGTCCCCAGTTACCACATTCGAAAGCTCGTTGCAGGTCCTCTGGTGTATGTGCACTCCGATGAGCAATTGCTGCTGATTTGCTATCTTTTTCTCCCCCTTCTTGCCCACCAAAGAGCTGTTTCCAAGCATCTGCTGGAGCCATTGTAGGATCTTGCGCCAGGAGAGCCGAGACGCTCTCCTTACTCGTGCACAGCTTGTAGACTTTGTCTGAAATCATTGTGCCTTTGCTTTCAGCTGGCGTCTCGTGAATGAGGCGCTTTCGGGCTTCACTTGAATTCCGGCGAATGACTTTGGTTTAGTTGAATGTATCTAAATGTAGTGGAACTTTCTGTCTTTCTTTTACAAATAGTTGGAATGGTGCTTGAACAATACAATTAAACAAAGATGAAGACAGGAAAGAAATGAAATAGGATCATCTGGTAGCCCAGCCCCCATATATCAACGGCATCGGCATTCGGCCGCGAATAGACGTACGCAGCAGACATAATTTGCCAACTCGATGCAGTCTTGCGTTGCCTCTCTCCAAGCTAGGAGGGGTTGAAGATCGACTATGACGGTTCATTGCAGGGGCTATGGCCAAGCTTTTGCCAAGCGTGTCGGACCCTTTGGGGTTTCCTTGGCATCACCCCAACATACGATAGAAATCCCTGGGATTCATGGAAAGAGGAGTTGAGGAAGCAAGTTTAGCCTTATAACAGACTTGGTACCTTGGGAGTTGGTTGCACTTGCATGTTGTGGTGGTCCGGGAATTGTCTCAGACAAACAACGTGGGTACTTCAAGTTCAGATGAACTTTGTGACTCTAATCCACTACTGTAGGTCGAGTGAACCAGTCTCTTCACTATTTTGAAGCAGTAAGTTTACGCAGAATTACGAAGATAAAAGACTGTTTGTTTAGCAATCAACGAAGTCTGTTTATATTGACAAGTGTTCGATTTAAGGGAGAACAGGACACGGAGCTGTGTGAAGTCTTGACTCGGGACTTTGTGGTGACGTCATTTTACCAAAGATCAGATAACATCAACAGCTGGAGATTTTGAACCGGAACTCACTGGGTATAGTCACGTGAATGAGGGGTCGATGATCCGGCCCCACTTCAACCTCGACGACGAGGCTGTCTAACACTCAACGATCAATTCAAAATCTATAACACTTGTGTACAATCCTCAAAATTACACAGGACAGTCAAACTGCAACTATGGTATATTCCACATGACGCAAGTACATGTTCAAGACATTGCTAACGATACCGCAGGCGTCAGAAAGCAGACTCTACACATTCAGCCAAGAGAGCAAAGATCACCTTCGCAAGTTCCGTCTAGGAACATCACGCTCGAACGATCCTCAGGCCGTGATTTGTATGTTCGTCTCACTTTCAAGAATCTGCGAACAAATTTCCACTAGAATCTGACATGCGCCATTAGATCTGATTGATAAACAGACCTTAGAAATCAAACAAGATAAAGATAAGACCGTGTACAAGACACTCCAGCATATAGGCGATGGCTTGCCAGAAACCTCGCCAAGATTCGTGCTGCTGAGCTATCCACTGACACTGGTGAGTTACGGGGGGAGATGGACTACAAGTGTGGGGAGAAATGCTGACATTAGGCAGCCTTCCGGACGACTATCCGTGCCATATGTGATGCTGTATTACCTCCCTCAAAATGCAAGTGCTGAGATGAAGATGGTGTATGCTGGCGCGAAGGAGTTGATGAGAAACACGGCTGAGGTAGGAAGGGTGTTTCAAATTGAATCTGAGGATGACTTGGAGGAGTTACCTCAGAAGCTGGGCGCGGCATGATTTAAAGTGTGATGTGTGAAAGTGTTGGAGCTATACAAAGCTCTGGTAATACTTAAGGCTATGGATATGAGATAAATCGAAGGTTATGACATCCAAATATCAAGCATTTGTCAAAAGTGCTACTATTCCCCAGTTCAAGATTTCAAATTTGTTGGCGGAATACCTGTGCAATACCTTTTGTATGCCGAAACAACAAGAGGGAAAATATGAAATCCATGACCTTACATGATGATGGAACATATATTGGAGGCTCAAATGTTAATAGTTGTATATTGGCAGTGCGTGCTTGAATCCTGTGCGGTAGGTCAAACGGTATAGGAAGACATTAGAATCCGGTGACTTGAGCATCGTGAATCCTGAAACCTACACAAGGATTATTTTAAGTTTATTGATGACGCCCTAGCATAGTGTTCCGTAATCGGGTAGTGATATAAATACGTAACTTTGATCTTCTACACTAGCAATACCTGAACCCTCTAATTCATGAAAGTAGCATATTTGTTACGTATGGGTTGATATCTGTTTTTACTGGTCTCATACCGTGGAAGTGTGTTTTTTGTTTTTGACGCAGAAACTTCTAAGCGAAATCAGCCCAAATGTAACTTGACGGTGAGCTGTATATACAAAAGCTGTAGATCTTAGCTGTCATATGGAAGTAACAAGCTTTGATCCTTCTTTAAACTGAAAAATGGAAACCCTTCCTGATGAATGTCCTAGAACTAGACTTTTCTTCCAGATAGCTTCACATGTAGGTCTATCTTCAGAATTCAACCAGAGAATTTGTATAGTATCATCCTCTATCCAATGGCTTGATACATATAATGTTGATATCTGTTTGCTTTCGAGGGAGAAGGTGACTAACGAGACCGTGTTCGAGTAGCCTGTAAGCGTTTGTAGAAGAGCGCCTGTCGCGACATCCCAGAGTCGTATTGTCTCATCACGGGACCCAGATATAATCTGTTTGCCGTCGGGGGAAAAGACGACTGACCAGACAGAGCCCGAGTGGCCTTTAAGTATCTGTAGAAGAGCACCTGTTACAACGTCCCAAAGCCGTACTATCTTATCGCTGGACGCAGATGCAACCTGCTTACCGTCGGGGGAAAAGACGGCTGAGATAACCGAGCCCAAGTGGCCTTTAAACGTTTGTAGAAGAGCGCTTGTCGCGGCGTCCCAGAGCCGTGCTGTTTTATCAAGGGACCCGGATACGACCTGCTTGCCGTCGGGGGAGAAGGCGACTGATACAATCCAGTCAGAGTGGCCTTCAAGCGTCTGTAGAAGAGGGACTATCGCGGCGTCCCAGAGCCGTACTGTTTTATCAAGGGACGTAGATACGACCTGCTTGCCGTCGGGGGAAAATGCAACTGACGAGACCCATTCAGAGTGGCCTTTAAACGTCTGTAGAAGAGCGCCTGTCGCAGCGTCCCAGAGCCTTACCGACTGATCACAGGACCCAGATACGACCTGCTTGCCGTCGGGGGAAAAGGCAACTGATTTAACCCAGTTCGAGTGCCCTTCAAGCGTCTTTAAAAGAGCGCCTGTCGTGTCCCAGAGCCGTACTGTATTGTCGTGGGACCCAGATATGATGCGTTTACTATCGGGAGAAAAGGCAACTGACTTGACCCAGTTCGAGTGGCCTTCAAGCGTCTGTAGAAGAGCGCCTGTTGTGTCCCAGAGCCGTACTGTCTTGTCGTGGGACCCAGATGCAACCTGCTTGCCATCGGGGGAAAATGCCACTGACGTAACCGAGTCCGAGTGGCCTTTAAGTATCTGTAGAAGAGCGCCTGTCGTGTCCCAGAGCCGTACTGTATTGTCGTAGGACCCAGATACGATCTGTTTACTATCGGGGGAGAAAGCGACTGATACAACCCGTTCCGAGTGTCCTTTAAGTGTCTGTAGAGAAGTGCCTGTTACGGTATCCCAGAGCCGTACTGTCCTATCTTGGGATCCGGACACGACCTGCTTGCCGTCAGGGGAGAAGGCGACCGACCTGACCGAGCCCGAGTGACCTTCAAGTGTCTGGAGTAGTGTATTCCAGTAAATATCTACTCTAGGTTTTATTTCAATCCAGGCAGGAATACACTTCTCAAATTCAACTCGAACAAGACTTTTCTCTGGGCTAAAAACTAGTGCTGAACAATACGATTGAAGGGGCGCTCGTTCAATGACTGATCGGTTATAGACAATGAATCGTCTTGCATCATATATAAACGCAAGTAGGCTAGGACTTCCATTAAGCTTCCGTTATTTAGTAAATTTCTCTAAAAGAAATAGGATAAGATGAGATATTAACACGTACTTGGAGAGTTTCGAGCTTTTTGATCATTACTATGCCGTCCGCCACGCATTTCATCAAGCTTAAGGCTTCAAGCCAGTACAAAAAGTACTGGCGAAGAAAAACGTGTATTAAGCTATTATCCTTAAAGTCCTTGTTTATATCTTCTTTAGTTTGAGAATCGAGTAGATGATCAGCCCAATAAAGACAAGAGTATCGTATCGCAGCGAGTGGATCTGGGTCAGGCTGCTTTACTTGTTCAATAGAGATTCCAGGAGCTGTTAGATTATAGATATTACGCCGTAGTGTCCTGGACATAACTTGAAGCGATCGCGAAAAGATAGTATAATTTACCTCGTCTATTCTCAGACGAAATAGTTCCTGGGATGTACTCTCCTGAAGCAAAAAGTCCTTAGCCGACTGATGTACGAAATATACTATACTTTTTCGAATCGTTAAAAAGGATCCACACTGGCCAATAGTCTGCTCTAAATCCTCAATATCCTCAGAAATATTATCGGGACAATCAAGTTGGTGGAGCGTTTCGTCGAGGGAGACCAGTTCTCTAAGTGTGATTGGGCGTTTTACGGCCGTCACGATGGACAGTATTCGTTTGCAGAGATCAGCGTTCTCTGATTCATTAACTTGGGCCATCATTCGCTTATAAAGAGGATCCAGCCCAGGCGGGAATTTCTGTACCAACTTAAGAGCTTTCCGTCGGTCGGTCTTCTCTAGCTCTTGTAAGACCAAAGCCACCCAAAGAAATGTGGCGTCAGCGTTCCTAAAAAGACTCTCTCGTACTAAGTTTGCTAATTTAGCGTTGTATTTCTTCCACTTGGCTAACGCAGCTACCTTAAACTCGATATACATACGAACGGCAGCGGTAATAGAGTCTTCGTTTAGCTCGAGTCGTAATTGGAATTTTTGATTAGATTTGTTTAGTTGCTCTTCAATTTTCGGCCAATTGCGACTAGAGATAATCCACTTAACACGAGGAGACACGGATGAGATATTATCAATAAATTGGAGAAGTAGTGACAGGTCGGTCACGCATTCGTCGAGGGCATCAATAATCACGTAGGCGCTTTCAAAACCAGGGTCTTGCAAAATGTTGATAAAGATCTTAGACAGGGCAAACCAAGCATTCGTGTCTACAAAAAGATCTTTCCCCGTATTATCGTACTTCTCCCGAACGTATTTGAGCAGAGCCGGCTGCTTATCGGCAAGAAGATAGATTAGCCCACGTAGCACAGCCGTCGCACTGTTAATACGTGAATCGGTGGCTTGGCAAAAGAAGTAGGTCAAGAGGCAGTTACTAGAAGCAAAAGTGGGACCGGCGTCCTCCTCCAATTTATCTATTATGCCACAGAGTAGCATCGTCTTGCCCTTACCGGGATCACCACGGATCCAGAGTAGTCGGCTCTGCTTGTTCTCATGCCATTGTAGGAATTCGGAATTTTCGAGGATCCACCCGTAAGAGTCTTTCAGTAGGCCACCATTCGTTTGCTCAATACGCTCTTTGTCTACGCGAGGATCGGTCGTCCGTAGGTCCTTGAGACAAGCCTTAGGGTCATCATCTACTCGGGAAACGAATCAGTCAGGCTCGATTCTTGTTATTTTCTGCCTTAAAAGAAGCTATGCTGAGGACAACTATTTCTTACTGCCATAGTTCACATCCCCTGAATTCTGGTTGTGATGAGAGTTCCCTCCATAATTGTTGCCTGAGCCACTATGCCCAATATTATCGCCAGTGCCGTTATGCGTTTGGGTAACGCCCAAAGTGTCATCTTGGGCAGAAGCATAGATTTCCTTCATCTCTCTAATCCCTTCTTCGAGCCCCTTCACTTGCTCGTCGGTAGCGATTCCCATCAGCTTCTCGCATGCAAGCAGCTGGGTATCCTTTTGTATCCCTTCCATTAAGCACTCCACTTGGTCTCCTTTTCCCAATGTATGTAGAGCTTTCTTGTATCGGTTGAACCATTTATCGTCATCTTTGCGAATGACCTTCTGGAATATTTCCTGGAGTTTCTCGGCCTTCGCCTTGCACGACTTCAAGACAGGCTCTAACGCCTCCCGTTTCTTCTCGTCAAGCTCAAGCTCCGGTGCCGCAGCTTCTGCGTTGCGAAGGATTTCGATAACGAGTGGCAGTCGTGCAGCTACCTGGCGGAACTCTTTCGGTTGGCCTTTCGCGTCTTTAGCGGCATCGTATATCTTCTTAGCTCCGTCGACGATTGATATCAAGCTCCCAATGAGACCAATGACAAAACCAGCCTCGGCGCCGGACATGATGAGCAATAAGCGACTATTGAGGTGCGGGCTGTTCGTAAACGACCGATATGCTAACCAATTATTCGGTTATTAACAGGAAGAGAAATATGGGTCTTGAACTTACTCAAGTGAAAGATACGGATCAGACTATAGAGATTGTGGGGTGTTCCGAGCTTTGGTAGAGAATGTGAGGTAGATGATACAGTGGGGCGCCAGAAATATTGGACACTTGGGAGAGAATAGGAGAGCCTCTTTTAAACAGGCTGATTGACACCATGGAGCATAGAGTAAGGCAGTTTTCGATGCTGGGGGTGGTATACCAAGTATTAAAGCAGCATTCATATTACTGTCAGTTGGTGGCGCTCAGCACATGCCAGGTCCAATACTCTACTTCTGAAACACCACTGTAAAGCGTCGAAACTTCGAAATAGGCCAATAGCCATGATAAAGTAGGGGGAGCAAGTTAAAGCGGCTTCTAACGCCCGCAACGGCACAGTCAATCACATGGCCATCATCGTAAAATTTTACTACATACTATAAATCAAATACATATAAAGAAATTAACTAAATAATAATTTGATACTGATTTTAATTTCTTTCTCTTTAGTATGGGGGGAGAGTTTATACCTCTTGAACTATAATTTTTCTCGGCACGTAGGGTTTTTCGCTACGTCGGGACGGACCGCAAGAAGCACCGCATATGCCTCCACCTGACTTCGGGCTAAAGTATTGACTTCTAGTACACATTATAACAAAAGAAAAGGAACTGCGCAAGAAGCGAGTGATCGGCATTTTCGCTCAATTGTACTCACAGAAACCATAGATAATTGTGGGCAAATCCAACCACTTGAGTAGGTAACATGAAATGGGTTCGTCCATCATTAGTGCTCTGTTAAAATTTATACAAGAAAGCAGTACCACCGCAACTCATTGACAACAAGTAATTGGTGTATTTGAGAAAAGAAGCAGGTAGCGAAGCGTTAAGAAAGTATTCTAATGTTTACAAGATGAAATTGTTCTTGTTGTGCTGGCGAGACCCCACTGCTCTGGCAAGGTCGAGTCACATGACAGACGTCTTCCCCTTTCCTGCTCCCCGCCAATTCGGTCTCCATTCGCGTTTCACTGCATCACAGCCCAGACAGACAGAACACAACCTAATTCAACCTATCAACAATGAATCTCCAACTCCATCCACCCACCCAATCACTTACCAAATGACACACATCCCCACAACTACCGCCATAATGCACCGTATCCTCATCAAAACGCACCACATGACCTCCCGCAAGAAGATACTCACCCTTACCAAAGCAGCTAAACGCCTCTCCTGCGCCGTGGTGATGAAGACCGGCGGACCACCGGGAATCATGATTGCCGAGGGCGCGGGAGCAATGGAGTGGATGGAGGTTGTGCGGGTGTGTCACTTTTTCGATTCTCAATATTCCCTGTCTCCTTCTACCATGCCTAATCGAAGTTTGATATTGACATGCGATGACTAGAAACTACGGTATAAAGACTACCATCTTCTTAAAAAGGAAGCAGTGCCAAGCTCGAGGTTAAAAGTTGCACCGGGCAGCGTGCTCGAGTTAACTAGTATGAAGGACCTAGGTGCGTTTCTAGAGAGGGACGAGGAGATGTTTGAATGGTGGAGGTTAAATATGGGATACAAGAAAGGCGATGATGCCCCCTAGTAATGAATGTGAAGATCTTGATCTCTTCTATTTCCTTCTCCTATCTTAATCATAACTTCTATTGATGACATAGCATAGAAAGCTTCTATTTGAGCCACTATGTAGGAGCTCTCATCTGCAATAATATCTCCTATCCCAGGAGTAAGTACCTTCCCAGTCCTCTCCCATATGCATAAACGCCAGAGCCAGTGGGAATAGTGGAATAATATACATAGGCTCTTCCTGCAATGCGTCGTCCAACCAACGCCTCCTGCAAATGCAAATGCAACTCCAAGATTAAAGTCATTACCACATCTACCAACCACCTCCCTCATCGTCACTCTTCTCTGTGGTACTCTTCTTCACTGATCCCTTGGTCGAGCCCGAACACGTGGTTGTGCAGAAGAGGAACGAGATCGTTTAGTCTTGCGACCATTTGGGGTGCCGGAAGATACGTGTTTTCTTTTCCGACCTCTCCCACTGCCTGGTGGACCAGGTGTACCACCGTTGCTTCCCTCCTCGTTGTCACTTTCTGGAGTCATAGCTCGGGCCTCAGCTTCCTCGTCTCCTTCAGCCACAACCTTGAAGTCATGGTCAATAGTTAGCAACTCGACAAATGAACGGCACTGAGCCATCATCGCCTCATCTGAGCCTAGAGATGCCATCGTAGACGATGAATCTTCCCAGAACTTATCGCCGTTGATGCCTTGGACTCGGACTGGTGCCCTGGTCAAGTCCTTCGAAGCAGATTTGCCCTTCGCCGCCTGCTTGTTGGACATTAATCCATACTGGCGTCGAAGATATGTGCGAGCCTCCCACAGACTTGAAAGCATCATCGATGCAGCAGTCAATTGCGTCAGTCGCATAGGGTCGATTGGTGTGTGTACAGGCTGAAGCTGACCGTTTTCATATACCTGAGCAGGCGCGTCTAGCTTGATTTGGAAGATTTCGGTCTCAATCGAATGTGCTACACCAGTACCTGTTGCAGCAACCACCTTTTCCATGGCATTGATGGCGTGGAGGAGTTCGTCAACTGTAGCATAATCGAAGAAAGCCATGTTTTCGATGATGAATTGAGAGAAGTCAAGGTGTTCAGGGAGCTTCTCTAGAGGCATTTTCGAAGGATCAAACTCAATACGCTTGCATAAAGTATCATAAAAGCGCTTACGACTCTTGGGCTTGCTGATTTTCATGACATCGATCATCATGTATAGCTTCGAAGAGTATGGGTTGACATTCGCTCCATTTGTGCTCTGGACAACATCTCGCTGATAATCGTAAGCTAATTGCACAGCTCGTATATATTCTTTTTCAAGAATGGTTTCGTGTTTCTCGTGGAATAAGCGATGCTGTTGGAAGGCAATTTCTGCAATCTTAGGGTTCTGCGATGTCTCCAAGGCAATCAACGATGAACCAGTCTTCTTCGGATGTACGAGACCTTGACGAGAGACACTTGCCACAACCTCCGTTGCTTGGAGGCCTTGCTCGTCTTGTCGAGACAGGGCAATCCGAAGAATATCATCCAGGAAGTGCTGGCAAATTGACAGGGCTACGCCATCACCTTGACCACCACCCATAACCCCAAGCTTTGCCTTTGGATCTTGTGCTCCTCCTGGCAGATCATCATTCTGAGCCTCAGAGCGCTTCTCTTCCAGAAACAGGAAGTCTCTCAGTGATCTAACAACAATGTTTTCGAGGATCGGATTCCGATCAGCGAAAACCTCCTTGAAACTTGTATTGATATTCACAGCAAGGAAGTTCTTGGGCCAGGACTGACACACCATTCCGATTGCATCAAGAGCAGACTTTCGGACCTCAAGAGGCGCGGATGGCGAAGCAAATGGAGCAAATGTATCAGTCATCAATCGTGATACTGATGCACCCTGCAGAGTTGGGAAGGACTTGAGAAACAACTCGTGCTGAGAGTCAAGATCGCAATGCTTGCCACAAATACCGGTAATGAGTAAGAGCTTCGAAACTTTGCGGATGCCGCCATCGTCAAGTTTGATACCTTTCATCTTCTGAATCTGCGTTAAACACGACAAAACTAGTCTTGTCAAATGTTGGAAATCGTCGAGGACGCTGCTGATGATCCAAAGGCAAGCTACCACATCGTCCAGTATGATCTTTCCCATCCTTGAAACCGCAGGAATAAGTTCCTTTCGAATAGAAGCAAGAAAGTTTTGGTGGACCTTAGATAAATCGGGAAGTACATGTCGGAAAATGATGACCACTGATCGATAAATAGCTAAGTCATCGCCGTCCTTAACGTTAGCGACGTAAGGCTGAAGAAGCTGGATTTGCTCAGCCGTGAACAGCTTTGGGTTGGATTTGGCAAATATGGTAAGAATTTGCAGAGCATCTCGAGCTGAAGGCGAGTCATCACCTTCCCCAGCAGGGTTATCAATGATAGTCTCAAACATAGTAGCCACCAGTGACTTGCAAACTTTAAAGTTTGCAGCTGTATATTTGGCATTGCTAGAGAGCATATTTTGCAAAACCTTGTCCAATACGGTTGCGACACCAGCGCTGCGCTGCACCGTCTTGACCATGAGGGCCACATGATCCGCCATTGCAAGCTTGAATTGAGGCGTGGTGTTATCAGACGACGCTGGTTGATAAAATGGCGACATCCATACTTCTTCAATAGTTTGGCGTGCAAGCTCTTGGACGCCTTCATCCAGATCGTTAACACGATGTAGAAGCGAGTCTGCAATCAAACTTCGTACGTCTCGATTCGAATTGCGCAGGTATATGTCTTTTGACAACTTGATAGCACGCTTTCTGACACCAACTCCACTGTCATTAACTCTTTGGATAATCTGTGGAATCATTTCTTCTTCTAAAGCAGGTCGCAAGGTGATGCATTTTCCAATAAGACCCAGTGCAGAGTCACGCACTTGAATGGAAGAATCATTTGAACATCTCAAGATGAGAACTTTGACAGCTGGCTCTCTGTCAATAATTGTTGGATCGGTGTCTAGTACTTGATTGACCGCCTTCAAACTCTTGCTGCGGACTGTGGCTTGTTCACTGGTCATAGAGCCAAGCAAAATGGTCAAAACGCGTCCAAAAGATTCACAGAACTGTGAGTGAAGTAGAGTCAAGGAATAAGCAAGTCGAGCATGCGTTGGGTTCACGGCCGCAAAGGTGTATTCTGTAGATAGCCATCGGCTGTCGGATATCATCTTTCGAAGGCGATATGCTAAACGACCATATTCCTTTTCAAGCTGGGCTTGATCTTCATCTTCGTCCTCGACCATATCGAATGTCGAGCATATTTTCGAGGCCCATTCGGTCATCAGAAAACCAATTGCACTGCTCAACTGAGGCCCTCCATTCTGCGTAAAGCGCTCCTCGAGAAATTCCAGACATACACGAAAGGGGCCACAAGTCCACGAAACAAGGTCCACCAGTGATGCTTTCCGGTCCAGAGAAGCTTCTGCCAATTTCGACATGTACTTTCCAAGACGATCATCATCATTCTCAACTGCACTGGCAGTTTTTCGAACATGAGAATTGAGTTCAGATATCGCAGCACCCATTGAGGCTAGAAGATCCAATGCCATATTCTTTGCC
This sequence comes from Margaritispora aquatica, assembly GCA_007644065.1. Classification (NCBI taxonomy): domain Eukaryota; kingdom Fungi; phylum Ascomycota; class Leotiomycetes; order Helotiales; family Discinellaceae; genus Margaritispora; species Margaritispora aquatica. The sequence continues at coordinate 2,041,088 of VJWN01000003.1, forward strand.
GGTGCGGGAGTCTTCTTATCTTCAGCAAGCTGCACCATTTTGAAGAGCAGAAGCCGTAATAGTAATTCAGCAGCTGGCCAGTCCGTGGAACCCAGACATGTGATGAAATCCTCAACAAAAAGGTCTAGTAGATTCCGGTACGGAGTGTCGCCATTTTTGGTGGATTTCATCGCTCGGTTGACTATAAAACTGACAACATAGGTTGCACTTTGCTTCGCATTGTCTGCCAAAGGTACCGTCAGATCTCTGAGCTCCTGGATTGCAGTTACACATTGTTGCTCGGCTTTTGTTTCCGTTGTTGTAGTAATCCTGCCAGTTCCTGCTTTCGCAGCTTGCTCAGACTGGTCGTCATCAGCATCACCATTCATTGCCTCCAAAGCTTTGTTGCGACGCTTAGCCTTGGCTTCATCGGCTTTGCTGGCACTTGTTTGAATTAACCGCATGATCAGTGCCGAAACGAGTTGTATGCTACCCCCTTCAGGAAGTTTGAATTGGCGGGCACTCTGCTTCGTTACCGGAAGCTTTTCTAAAGATGTCAAGATTTCGTCAAAGATTCCAGGTCTTTGAGAAGGATTAGACAGGAAGATCTGCGCAAGCACGTCCATAGCGGCAACACGCAAAGTATCGAATTTTGAAACACCCAGGACAGAATCTTTCTCTGTGTGTGCATTTTCCACAAAAACCAACTTTGATGCCATGAACTCAAGAGTATTAATAACAGTCTCAGAAAGCTCAATCTTGGACACCAAAGCTGCCATGATGGAAAATAGCCGACGGCACTGACCGAGCAGAGTAATGATTGTTTTCTTTTGTGTAGAGAGTAGCTTGAACAGATTTGCTGAAGAGCCAGAACTTCTCATTTCCACAATTGGAATCAAGCAACCTTCAACCACATTCTTAAACACGTTTAAGGCTGACTGTATAGCATCTTCGGAATAGAGCTGCTTCTCCTCTCGGTTCCCACTCATTAATAACAGAGATGTCCGGGCGGCTCGGATACCAAGTTCAGCATAAGAAATTTGCACAAGCCACTGCTCAAAATCCGATATGCCCATGCTTTCCTCAAGCTTAACGTCGATAGTTTCGGCTTCCTTGACAGAAGTTTCACAAAGCTTTTGAAGACGCAATAAGTCATCCAAAGGTGCTTCCGCAAATCGTCCAACGGAAATGACTCTGGACAGAAGTGTCTCGGCTCTTATGTTTGCATTGGAGGTCAGGCTGTAGCCCTCGTTTCCTGCAGTAAAAAAGTGATTTGGGACAAAGTTGTCGGGCTGAATTTGATCCTCTGCTTCAAATAGCTCTATCATAAAATCACGAAGATGGCGAAATGCTGCTTGCGACTTTTCACGCTGATCCACACTCATTGAAATATCATCCTCGTCATCATCAGCAGACCGTTTCCGCTTCTTAGAGAAATGTTGAGGGGTGTCCGGGGAACTTGGAACAATTTCATAATCCTCTGGGCGAAAAGTCGGCGCAGGCCCAGGTATTACTACGGCAAGGCCTGTGTTCGAGCTTTGAGAAGACTCTGGCGGTGATGGGTTCATCCGCACAGGCGGCGTAGCACGATTCTGAGGTTGCAATTGGGGTTGTAACGGAGGTTGTGACTGAGGTTGTGACTGAGGTTGTAAGTGAGGTTGTAACTGAATTTGAGGCTTCAGCTGTTGAGGTGGCTGAGTCTGAGTTTGAATCTGGGTAGCCATTTTGACAGGAGACTCTACTGTAGTCTGAGAAGGTGTGTATTCATTCCGTTTGAAGTCTTCGGGAAGTTTTGGAATTCTGACCTCAAAGGATGAGCTGGGTTTGGCTGGTACTGGTTTCGAAATTGGGACCTGCTCCACAGATCGATCTATGGTCGCTCGTGGCGTAGAGTTGTGTACAGAAGCTTGCTTATTGGAAATAACTCTCTGATTTTGCTGTGGTCGAAAGTTCGTAGGTGATCTAGGTGGTATTGGTGCGATCTTGTTGGTTTGAATTGGAGGACTTGGTCTTTCTGGTGAAGGATAGGTGAATTCTGTAGAAGTGCTGTCGAAGAGTAACTGTGCGAAAGGTGAAAGGTTGACCTTGGCCGGTTCTTTGGAGGAGAGCTCGTCAACGATCTTCGGACCAGTCTTGAATTTACTAGACGAGATTAAATCTACTCGATCTCTGAGAATCTCACAACATACAATCGAGTGATACCTTCTGGTCGGAGAAGTTCTTTGAGCTCGTTCAACGATCTCTGTAGCTTCTGTGAGGTGCTGGATTGCATTTGCGCCTCACGATTTAGCACTTCGAGACCTCGTCTTCCTTCTTCACGCTCTTGGGGGGTAGAGAATATGGATGCGGACGAGCGAAGACCAATTTTTGGGAGAGGAATAATGTCTGTAGTTAAATCTTAGCTTAAAGCATCACTACCAACTGCAGCTTGAATTCGTACCAGAATTAAATGGCACTACCGAAGAGAATGGAGAATATGGCAGAGCTTCATCAATCGTCAATATTTTTGGAACCACATGTCCAGCACCATTTCTACTCGGACCACCGTTCGATGTGCCATTGTGATAGTAGCTGTTGGTCTCCATGTTGGGTAGTCGACACGCGATTTGGCTTGACAGCAAGTGAGGTATGGTCGTTTCGCGCTCTAACTTATCTAACTCCTCATGGCAGGTTAGGCGCAGGCATTTGGAAACAGAATTACATCATATAAGCGTTCAGCTGCAAGGAGGTTGAAGGTTCGACGTGCTGCGTTATAGCTGTTTTCAAGGGCATCTCGAGGTTCGGCAGCCTTGTCCATCGCAGCAAGATGGATGCAGGAGATTTGTGGATTTGCGGGGCTGACTAAGCAGGGCTTCCAAAAAAAGGTTGCGATGGATTTTTGTTTGAATCAAAAGCCAACCATAACAATATCACCTCAAAATGTCTGCCGTAGGGTCTCTCGTGTTCTGTACCGACTGTGGTAATCTTCTGGAAACCTCTACTGGAAATAAGAATACTATTCTTGTTTGCGACTGCTGTGGTGCAGAAAATAAGGGTATGTCGCAAAGTCCTGCATTTTATACAATTTCTAATTCTAGCCTTGCAGATACTGCGTCTAAGACGATTGAGACATCGACCAAAGCGTCATCCTTCCCATCTCTGTTGCGACAAAAAAGATCTGCTATCCAGCAGGTTGAGAGAAGTGATTTGCAGAATGAGGCCAAAATTAGCGTAGCATGTCCGGAGTGTGGAAAGTCGGAAGTGAGATACACAGCTGTGCAGTTGAGGAGTGCGGATGAAGGAAGTACAATTTTCTATACCTGCGACTGTGGATACAAGTAAGTTCTCTCTTTCGAAAGACCCCACAACTCTTGCTAATTCCAATAGATGGAACACGAACAATTGAGGGATGAACTTTGCAGTTGAAGGAAATAGATGAATGTCTTTGTACAAAAATGATACCAGAGTGAGGAGAGTGTCTCAATTGCTATTTACGGCCCAAGCACTTTGGTACCTAGCAGGCGATCAAGGCAAAATCCTTATGCAGTCTCTGGAATGAGAGCGTACTCCGTCTCGCCTCCCTTCTCAAATTCAGCCATATCCAAAGCCACAACAACGCTCTCCCTAACAACCTGCTCCTTGTCGTTCAAGAACTTCTTGAGAGTCTCCTCGACGCCCTCTTCATCGCCCAAGCTACCCAAAGCCTCCGCGGCCTCATGGCGAACCATGCTAGACTCCTCCAAGTTACTCAGAGCAGCCGTTAGTGCCGGGATCGATGCTGGATGCGACAATTGGCCAAAGACAAAGGCAATTTCGTGGCGGAAGAGTGCAGATGGGTCTGCAAAACCCTTGGCGAGTGCCTGGACGGCGGGGATAGCAGTTGGAAGGTCCGGTGGAGATGCGAGATCGCGAAGACCAAACATAGATCTGTAGCGCAAGAATAAAGGTGCATTAGTATCAAGCAATGCCTTCTCCAACGCCTCGATTGATGACTCTGATTCCTCCGTTGGTGGTGCTGGGTCGATTGAAGCAAAATCACTAGGCAAGTTAGCACAATTCAATGTCCTTCATGAATTAGAAACACCCACCTCGAGCGCAACTTCTCCGCCTTCCTCTCCTCCGAATTCTCCCACTCAATGCGCGCAACAGCAATCTCGCACGTCTCCCTCACAACCTCCACTTCCTTGACATCATCCCTCAACACCCTAAGCAGCTCCACACATCCAGTATCACCGATCGCGCCCAACGCCTCCGCAGCCTCGTGTCTGCACATCGAATCCTCATCTTTGTCCTCCAGCACGGCGCGCAAGAAGGGGACAGCAGCCAAATCCTTGGTTTGTCCAAGGCAGTAAGCCAGTTCATGCTTCAGCAACGCGGAGGGAGATGCAAAGCCCGCGGCAATGGCGTGGATTGCAGGTAGAGAAGACCGGCATGCTAGATGCTTGAGAGAGAAGAGGGCGCGGAAGCGGCGGGCGAGAGGCTCGGATTCAGAGGTCAGGGTTTTGCGTAGGGCGAGGATGGTGAGGTCCTCTGTTGAGGGAGCTGGTGCAGGAGATGTTGCTGAGGGCGCCATATTGTGATTTTTATCTGGATATCAAATCGTCAAACCGTTGTTGTGCGAAACACTTCTTGTAGTGGGCGGGCTGGAAAAAAATCGGAAAGTCTATGGAGGGGTCGATTTGCCCACTATTTAAGAGCGGCGGCACTGCTTTCTAAAAGCGGCTAGCCGAACTCCCAAGACTTTTGCCGACAAACGACTTGTAATGTGCTAATAGGAAAGATACACGGTTAAACGCCATTTCCATACCTTAGTACAAAGATAATGTATGGAATTCATTATTTAGTTATCTGCTCTCAGAACCACCCAACTCTCGGTTTTCAAGGCAAGCGAATGTACCCAAGGTATGAAGAACGACGAGCTCGTATCGTTCAGAGGTCAATTTAGTTTACAATAGAAGATGACCAAATCTACTAAAGTCCTTATATTTGAAGCCACACTTTTAGTTCAGACACCTATAGACATCTTCAGACAGTCATCTTTTTCTCTTCTGCCTGATACAAATCTGCAATCAATGTTTGGCCATCTGTATGCAGGGGAGCATTATATTCTGTTTTGATCAATTCGATGCAAATATGGGATGGAAATTAATATTCAACTTTCATTCATTGCATATCTATCATGGTATCATTTTTCTATCTCTATTTCAGGAAAATGCGCAACAAGCCTTCAACTGTGGCAGCAATCTAGGAAGATCTAGAGTACTCCGCCTCATCAACCTTCAAATCATCCTTCTTCTCATTGCTACCGTACACCTCGACAACACCTGGAGCGATTGAAGCCATCTTTGGGTCAGGGAATCCAGCAGCAACAACATTCTTGACTCTCATGATGTGGCGTCCAGTTCTCAGCCAGTGAGCAATGACATATCCAAGCACGTACACGAAACCAACCAAAGGCACAATGTACGAGATGCGTGTTCCAGCTGAATCCGCAATAGCACCTTGAATGGGGGGGAAGACAGCACCACCTGAGACGCCCATCACGAGGATACCAGCACCGCGGCGAGTGTGGCGGCCAAGGTTGGATGTACCCAGAGTGAAGAGAGTTGGGTACATTGGTGCCTCAAAGAAGAAGATGGCGATGAGGACACCAACTGCACCATTACCGCTCATAGCGCAGATAGCAGCATTCATGGCGATTGCAATGATGGCGTAGACCATGAGGAGGAAATCAGCCTGGAAAACGGTAGCCAATGCAGTGGCAGCGAAACGACCGACTGTGAAGGTGATCAATGCATACGAAAGCATGTTGGAAGCCTGTGCAGAAGTGAAGGTTGCGTTCTCGGTGGCATAGTTGATGAAGAAGGATGCGATTGTGACTTGGGCACCAACATAGCAGAATTGTGCGATAAATGCGAAGATCATGTTGTACTGCTTGTATATTGGTCCGCTGCCGATCTCATTGCCGAATTCGTCGGTAGCAAAGTTCTCGACAGTCGAGCCGTTGAGCATCTCTTCGGAAACCTCGGGCAGCTTGGCTACCAAGAAGAGAACTGCAATAGCAACACCAGCGCATGCAACTGCCAAGTACACGAATTGGACGTTGACGAGGTTATGTGCATTCTTGCCAGTAAAGAAGAACTTGGAAGCAATCAATGGGCCGATGAAGGACGCAACACCGTTCCACGACTGACAGAATTGGAGACTAGACAATCATTAGCAAAATTCAGTTGAGAGTTAGCGATTCTCGAACTAACCGAGCGGAAGCAGACGCTGGGTCACCAATGACAACAGCGTACGAGTTGGCAGCGGTTTCGAGTGTAGCAAGACCACAAGCAATGACGAAGGTGCAAGCACAGAAACCACCGAATGAAGCAATGCGGTGCTCATAGGTCGAAAAGTGTGCAGTAGGCCAGAAGAAGATAGCACCTAAGCTGTACAGCGAGAGACCCATGAGAATGGTGACCTTGTAACCCTTGCGTTTCATGACTTCAGCTGCGATAGGTGAGAAGCAGAGATAACCTCCACCGAAGTAGACGACTTGAAGACCGGTTGATTCCAACTTGCTGATATCCAGGACAGTTTGGAAATGTTTGTTGAGAACACTATATCCATATTAGGAGATGTCTAACTGAGCCCGTTAGAGTGGATGCTTACTCGAGAAGACCGTATGAGAATCCCCAAAGGAAGAAGAGTGAGATAACCAAGGAGAGTGGGAAGATCAGCGCGCGACCTGTGAGAAAGCCAGTTGCAAGCGTGGGAGCGCCGATGGGAATACCGCCGCCAGCCATTGTATCTGGTGCTTTGGTTGATGAGATGTGTTTGGAGAGAGTCGCTTCCTGAAATAAGCGAGAAAGGTGATCTTCTATGGAATGGATGAGAAGAGGAAGTCGAAGTTGCTGCTGAGGATGTCTATTCATGCATGCTGGGCATCATGTCTTTATAGATGCAACCTCATCTCTCGCGATCCTTTCTTCCTCAACCCAATTTCTGCACCATCTCCATGGGCCCATCAACCCCAGAGACAGATACCCAGCACCCAGCCTTTTGGTGGGTATCTCCATGCCAATTTTCCAGCTCAAGATACAAGCTCAGTGGATATGCTTTGATTCGTGGCCCTGTCACTTAGCGCCCTCAATGCCGACGACAAGGTATCGGTATGCAAAGCAGTCTTCACACAGCATGCTGCCCTGATCGAACGTGATCAATTCTGATTCCCATTGGCATTTCCCAGGAATCAAACACCTTGACTCGCCGAGAGTACGTCCGAAGAGAGAAGCTTTGGATTCAGATCCGCTTGAAGGTCTCGCCTTTTGAAGCTGTGGTACTTCAACAGCCAATCGTACCGTTGCGCTCAAACTCTCGCGACAGTAGCTCGGAAGTAGGCTCAAGTCGGTTAGAGGAATCTGTCACCCAGATCTTGCCGGGGTCAAAGCACTGGGGTGTCTCGGGGCAATTGTGGGTCTTGGAGAATCCCCAGATATGAGTTTCCAAACTCCATGCTTTCACATCATCTGATTCTGGCACGACCTCATGGGTGCTTCTTCTCCATCTGGATTCTTTGGCAATGAAGATATCCACTGTGGCTTTGTGAGGCGGGTGTGATGCTTCTGATGAGAAAGGCGTCAATTACCGCTTAGGTTTTACATATGGCTTGCCACTTGGAATGGGTAAAGATTCTTCCATGCTCCAGATTCTGGTATTCTCATGCTTCAGCAAATATCAAGATGGCGTTTAATTCCTTGGGTCTGAAGTCCAGGAAGCTTCTCAGGACAAGCTTTTGCTAGCACATAGTATGCAGCTCTGATGCGTTGAGAGTAGCCAGAACCGAATCTTGACCTAGAAATCGGCACAAAAAACTCTGTTATATAGTTTCGGTTACGAAATGGCAACATTTTGAGTTTGATATTGACTGCGTATGCATAGCAGCATCTACTGTATGCAGCTTCAAATATCCTGATTATGCTCCCAAATCACACTTCAAAGTTCGAACAGGGGCTTCTTCAGCCTGTTTGCTCTCGGTGACTACCGACATCCACCCATTACTGATTATTGACGCCTCCCCGCACCTCCATACCCCAGCTCGTCCAGAGTCCAGACCAGGCGGGCCAATAACTTCACTCCACACCCCAGAACGGCTTCAAAAAACAATGCACGCAAATACGTATGGTGCCAGAGTCCACCCATCCAGAGAAGCAACGAGTCTTCTGGAATGCTTGTCATTCCCAGTATACATTTACACGAAGCCGTCAAACACCGATTATCAACGGTATTTTTCTCTCCTCAACCTCACATCGCATCAGACCTTGCGTTGGATATCTTTGCAGCGAAAATAGGACCAACAAATGGATACAGGGAAATCTTCCATGCTTATCTCGGAAAGCCTCTAGAAGCCAAATTTTGAAGATGGCATGTTCTCGTGTGGAATTCTATTCGCTTTCATCTCTTTCTTGTGCAGCCACCAGGTTGGATTTTGTCTTTAACGTTAGTTAATATCTGAAGATACCTCAATCTTGAGCTCTAGAGTAATGCAGGGACTGAGATAGCTGCCATCATCTTGCATATCAATTATGCTTCGAATCACAAAGCTGTGCGCCTGCAAGTTGTCATAGGAAAGTGTTGAGACAGTTTTAGAACTTTACGAGATAGCATTGGCATCCAACAAGCATCACTTTTCATGACAGATCAATCATACAGATCAATCATAGTAGTAGGAATTTTTTTTCTTATCATCTAATACTCCAAGTCCAGCCCATCATCACCAAACCCGAGCGCAAAGTATCCACTTCCACCAACCGTCCAGACCACAATGGTGCATCAGAAGAAACTAAAGTACAACTTTTTAAAGGCAACAAAGCAGCCACGAGAAAACAGGCCCGAAAGCACTGAGATATCTTCAGCCACATATCTAGTGACAAAAAGTTAAAGACATTCAAGTCATTCACGTTTGCGATGTCTCGTAATAAGACCGAGTCCAGCATCTTGGCTAGAAGTCTGAGACATAAAACGTGGTGCGCATCTCAATATACTTCTCTGCCCAGCATTCTAGAGCGCTGAGGCGAGTCACGATTTGTTTCAGGAATGTGCTTGGAATTGTCCTTCGTGAAGGGTAGCAAAGGTGCTTTGGAAAGAAAAGCTGTCTTTTTATTGTCGTTTGACTGTTTGTTAGCATTCTTGTCGTTGTATAGTTTTGCTCTCATTTTTTGGTCGTTTATTCACCTGTTCTTTTACACTTCACCTTCTAATGTCAAAATATGATTCGTTTGCTCTTTATCTTAACTACAGGGAGTTACTGCATCCTTATCCCTGCCACGCTCAAGCATCATATATTAATCTACTGCTGTGAAGCACATAAATGATTGTCGAGGTCTTCCTTAGAGTATGAAGAGATTCTTATTCGGTGTACGTGAATGAAGTCACATTCATAGCCCACATCTTTTATACCTAGAAGTTTTGGATAATCACTCCTGCTTGGCGATCCAAAGATACTTATAGCATTTAAAGATTGAGTCTTGTCGCGTGCAAAACTTCAAGTTCGCCTTCATATGTAAGTAGCATGGTGTGAAGCACTGACTAAATATAAAACACTGTTCGTGAACAGAAGAGAAGACGGAAGAGACGATACTCATGTGTTCAGTCTCGATCATGTTCCCCAACTTTGAGGTATCATCAGCGCAGAATAGTCTCAGTCAGTGAATCCATAGGATATGGAGACGATAGGTCGAACTTCGTTTAAATTCATTTTATTTAACTACTATTTTGATACGTTCCAAAATTCCCACTTGTTGCACCCTGTTCTTGCTGTCGGCTTCCTTCCTTAGAGATCTCCCTGTCACATCATCGTAATTTATCTTTAGTTTCCTCAAACTACGTTTGCAGCTACACATACACATACACATACCTGAAGCAGTGTGACGAAAACTGTTGGCGAAGAGAAGTGATAATTACTTCGTGGTCAAACGCAACATATACGGCCTGCAACCTTGAATGACTTTTGCGATTGCTGAGGTTTTAACAGCTTGGTTGCTTTTTACATAACGAAAATTTTCTACGCCAGAGCGTCTTGCTCCTTCGCGACAGGAAATAGAAATCGATGCGCTCCTCAAAGCAGATTCGCCGCCGGGATGCTCTTTCGGCTTGTTTGTACATCTATCAGTCCAAGTGATGGGCATTGGAAGTGGATATCTTCTCACATTCACAATACAAATGCACGCTTTGCTTATTTCATTGAAAGTTGTTTGCGTAGATACAAAGCCATATTGTTGTCATCTTGGAAATTCACTGCCTTCAAACCAAGAAGACTTGCTGTCGTTTTGTACATTGCTGTCATAACTTTAGTCTCTGTAAACAAATTATATCTATTGTATTAGCTTTTAACCTGAGTTCGGTTGCTATTCTCTATCCGCCTACTTCCCACCAAGTTTTCAATCCCAATACCGCCCAACCTCGAAATCTGACCAGGCCAGGGAAAGTAGGTTAAATGTAAATTCCCGAACGAGTTGGCTGCAAAACGAAAACTCAACCTACGTTCAATGAAGAAGGTACTTATACCTCAGCATCTAGCTTAGTAAACCGAATAATATCCAATTTTCCACAGAGGTGATAAATGCCATATGCATGCTTCTAATTTTTCTTCCATTACCTTTCTGGTACGCCTGTGGCCCTATTGGAACTCAGCTATCTCGTTATTATCTATCATCAATATCTGTTAACTCGGATAGCATTTTGATTTGAACATCGCTGTCAACTACCTCCCATCTGCAAACCCTCTACTCTACAATTGGCAATAACTCTCTCCACCACTCTCTTCTATCCCTTCATTCACCTTACTCTAGCCCTCCCTCCACTCTATGACATGATAGCAAAATCCACAGACTCCACACTCACACGGCACAGCCTAAGACAAACCCAAGCAAATTCAAGCCCAAACAAATACACTCTCGCGCCCCCATTCTCGGCCAGATTCCCACATATTCCTCGCTATTGAGGTAAAATTTGGGGTTTGATACTTCGTTCGCGTTTTTATATTCAGCCCTAGCGGAAGGATTAGGGGGGGAGGGTTGATTGATAGAGATTCAGAGTAGAGGTATATTGTGACCGTGTATAACTTACAGAGGTATGTAGTTGAATTTGAGCTCGTTAGCTTGAATATGACTTTTATTTCGTGCTTGAATTGTCTTGGAGTTGATCGAGACGTAATACTTTGGTCAACACTGGTATCGACATTGACATTGACATCAGAACTTTGCAGTCAAACAATAAGAAAGTGCCCTAAGGCTATAGGGCATATTAATGAACACAAACCAGGCCACCTATCCTTATTCCTAATCACTCTAGACAAAGAGACCTAGAAACAACTTCAAATGGAAGGAAAGTACTAAAGCTTCAATAAAGCGAGAAAAAAAGACAAAGATCATTCAGCATGAATTGCTGCACGGACACAAGACAGATTTGTTTGGGCGAATGACATTCAGAGTCGAACCTGACTTCTTGCTTGAGGACAAAAACAAAACTATGCATGAATGTTAAGCGAGGGGTTGTGTGAAGCAAGACAGAGCAGATTGGATTGCGGTTATTGCTGTTATAGAATATGTATTGATCGTAATCTATTACACATCGACATCTTCCTCAATCGTATCTCTCAGAACACTCCATCATTTCCTGTTCCGCCCTGTCATGCTCACCTCTCGTTTTACACCAACACTCCATTTATCCATAGGTACTTGCAACATCCCACTGTCGCTACCCACAGCATGCAAATTAAGCACAAGAACGCCATCCATGCACCTTTGCCCTAGGTAACCCCTATGTACAAGTGACATACTCTTCAGAAAATTCAACATATCCTAAACACCATCTCAAATGCATTCGTGAAGTCATAACCACCACAAGCACAAGCACCCTCCACCAAATCATACAGCTTCAACTCTCGTTAAGAAGTCCCGTACTCGTGTAAGCTCCACATCTGTATGCTCGCTTTCCACAGCCCTCAGCAGATTCTCGAGATGCTTATCTACGTCTTCTTCCTCAACACCTGTGCACAAGCCAATAACCTTCCGGTACTTGCCAGCCAGTTCTGAACTCTTGCTTTGAAGATCCCGGACGTTCTCTTCAATAGCTGTGTTGTTCGATTTGTAGGCGTTCAATCGTGCTCGAAGAACATGTGTAGGTGGTAGCGCAACAGTGAGTAATTGTCTATGTGACCTATCCATGACTAATGGCTGGTGAGGATTTATGTGAAGATTCGACAACACCTTCTTAGCTTCATCTGGTATGATCAGGCCTCCATCGGCTTCTCCTAGCTGCAGATCGACACCATTACTGACTTGGCCAACCTGCTTCTGCAATTGTGAAAGTTTTGATTGTTCTTCAGCGTACGCTCTCTTGAAATTGGTGGTTTTGAGCTTGCGAGCTTCACGTTCATTCGTTTCGGCCTGAATGCGCTCAAGAATCTGACGTTGTTCACCTAATTCTCTTGAGGCGTCCCTAAGCTGTGCATGGAGTTCATCAACTGTTGCTTGCTTTTTATTCATCTCTCTGCTGAATTCGGCCTCCGTTTCTGTCAAGAGGGTTGTTATGGCTAGATCCTGTTAGAGATACTCAAATATACTAAACGAATGAACTTACAAGAAATAATCTCGCTGCTACTCTCCTTAGGATCGTTGCCGATAGCCTTGCCCATATTTCGGTCGTCTCTTGGCCGATTCTCCAAATCAGCAGGGTCACCGATGACACCAAAATCCATTGGGCTCAGATTAGATCGGTTTGGTATCGTTGCATCTGCCCCAACCTCCATTAACTGAGAGATAATGCTTCTGTTTCCTATTCTGGATGCAATGTTCAGAGCAGTATCTCCTGATCGATCTTGCAGATTGACTATCTCAGACATGAATCGTCCTAGAGGTATCGATCTGTTTGCAGGCATTCTGCCATTGAAGGATTGTTGGCTATTTGGTTGACTACCTTGACGAACGACAAACTCAAGAAGTGACTCCAGGTAGTATTTGCTCGATTGGCTCCTGCCTTTGACTGCTGATGTGACTGCAATGTGATGCAGAACGGTTCGACCACGAGTGTCCCTAAACTCAATTGTTGGGCCGAGCATTTCCAGTAAATCAGGAAAAGTTCCTTTCTCAAGATTATTGGTTACTGAACAGGCTCTCATCAGGGCAGTTTCTCCAGATGAGTTAACACGGAATGGATTTGAGCCACCAGCAATTAATGCCTTCAAAAGAGGTTTTCGAGCCAAAGTGGCTGCCCATATTAAAGCTGTGTTAGAACCAGGATCAATTGGGGTATCCAACTGCTCAGGTGATAAAGTCTTGAACACTTTGTGCTTTGCAAAATCTGCTTCTGTCCAGTGCTCTTGAGTGAAAAGTGTCATCAGGGCATCTTTCCTCGCTTGCTCATTGATGGTAGCTGGCTGTGGAAGAGGCTCAATAGGAAGATTGACACCATCATTTTGATATTGAGCGTGATACACAAATGACTCATTGGGCTCAGTTGGGGAGACCTCTCGCATGGAGATATTCAGATAATCGTCTTGCATGTGCATGGAATTGTCCATGCTCTCCGAAGGACGCAATCTCTTCCTTGGTGGTTCTTCGAAATCACCATTACGGGGATCATCTCGTCCTTTTGAGAATTGAGTTGCATATGCTGAATCCTGTCCATTCATGGCGAAGCTTTCGTTTGAAGCGAAACTTTGCATGCTTTGTTGAGAGTTACCTGGAAAGCCAGCTTCTTGAGAGCTCATGTTCTGCTGTGAAGATTGGCGCGAGAAACTTGTAGGGCGTGTCGCACCTCCATTTCGTATGCGGGGAACTGGTGAATCAAATCTAGCTTTGCTGATTGCTGCAACTGCATGGGACGCTGTACTCGAGATGTTCTTGAAGAAAGTGCCTGACTGGCCGCTACTTCTGCTTTCAACCCCAGAGTTGTACAGTCGTTTCCGTTGCGCTGCCATTGCCTGTTCCTTGGTAGGCGTGTCAATTCCACCTCGTCCAGCGATTCCACCGTCTTGTCCCATATCATAAGTCAACAGGGGTCGCAAGAGTTCTTCGACTCCGTACTGTTTACAGAACTCAAATCCTCGGTCAAACTTGATCCATGTTCCTTGATATTTTCCATATCCTCCTTGGACCTTCTCATGTTCTCCGATCAGGATCTCCTTTTCCAGGACTTTGGTGCGCTTGCCCTTTTCAATACCGGCGACCTTTAATATCTGCGTCGCATTGAGCCAACTATCTTTGCGCCGGCGCATAACAGCGATGCCATTCACTTCCATCTCGTATACATCGACTCCTGAGTATACCGCCTACGTATGTTAGCCGGAGATTCCCATCATTGCCTAAGACATTCTTACCGAGTATATCTGAGGCGCAGGATTTCTCGCATTCATTCCATTACTATTGTCGTATTGTCGGAACTGTGTCGGCTGCATCATCATGCTGTTTCCCTGCGAACCTTGGCTCATGCTGAACGACATGTTGAGGTTGGGTCGAATTGACGTTGCGCTCGATTCAATTGCTGGACGAGCAACTCGCTCGAGCGAGAGAGGCACTCCAACTCAACTTCTCCTGAGCCAAATTGAAGACACTGCAAAAGGTCCTGAGAGTTTGCAGAAGCAGTCGCATATGCCATGAAGGAGTATCGAGGTTTGGAGTGGAGAGATGCTTCGGCTGAAGCTGGTTGCTGAATATATGTATCGCGTCCCTAGAAACAATCTGCGACTCAAGTGATATAGGGTCGTTGAGCTCTTGTTAAATTAGTTCAGCGAGTCGATGGCGATAAGATACGCGCTCTGGAGGATTGCGATGAGGGAAGACGTGTCTCTCGTGTCATGGGCGCGTGAGGAAGTTCAGGTAAGTGGTTTTCGGGGGGGGGAGTGAATTGTGGCCAATCAAGGAGACTTGAGAACGCGATGGGACACAAAGCCCACAAAGGGAAAGTTAAGCAAGCTAAGGTATGGGTGACTACTTTTTACATAATTAATACTATCTATTACTCATGTGCATCATATCTCTATCTAGATGCACAATCCCGTGAACAATGAAGCTATTCAGAAGTTGTGTAGCTGTATATGTCTGTGAGAATGGCGATGGTCGATCACCTCCTCCGTCCCGAATGCAAATATGCGCTCTGATATCTTTGCGCTCTGCACATTTCCCCCCGAGTACGCGTGCCGTGCATCTCGCAAAGAACGCGACCGTGACGGCTGATCGACCGACTATCCTCAGCCTCGTTTGTCAGGCTGCGGCAGAACCCATCTCCATGTTTCCATACAAACAAAAGCATTTCCCAAATACTGTACTTCAATAATTTGCATACAGCCATTGGGCGGGAGAAAAATGCATGTAGATAAAAGTCAAGTCAAACATGCCACAAAATCACTGGCACAACTCGGCAAGGGAAATAATCTTGCAGTCAAATATGAGCAGAACGATCCACGGATCAGACATCTATACAGATCCCTACTACGAGCGACATCTTACCTCCCCGACTCTTTCGCGCGGTCCTACATGCGCGAGCAAGTCACAAGACGATTTCGGCAAAACGACAAGAAGCACGTCAGCAAACAAGTCCTCCATAATCGAATAAAGAAAGCTAAACGATCATGTCGGATTCTCGAAGGAGCAGGCGAACTCAGAGCAGAAGAGCTGAAAGAGGTTCTGCTACGGACATATGGACGAAAAGGTGCACGAAAGCGTATGCTCATCAAGGAGCTGATTCAGAAAGATGAAGATCAAGTGCCTACCAACGATGAGGAATTGGCGAAAATGATCGCCAATCCCTCCAAGAAGACAGTGGAAAACTACGAGCCGACGCCCAAGTTCTTACAATTCCTTCGCAGTCAGCAAGCGAACCAACCATTGGAGTTATCAGCCACGATAAAGACAGTGAAGCCTGTCGTTCCAGAGACAAACATATGGCTACGCCCGCTACCTGCGAAGGCGCGAAATGGCTTGCGACACAAGTGGTGGGTAATGACACTGGAGAAATTATCCCCTCCAGTGCCAGTTGCTGAATGGAATCGATTAAGAGATTTTGCAACTGGAGCCGTGAGACTTGAACCTGTCCCTCCTCGTCGACCAGCTGGTACCTCAAGATATCCTCCGGAACCAGACTGGGCGTATGATGCTAAAACTGTGGTTGGTTTTTTGAGTCACCGGACAAAAGAAGATGTGAAATATGACTCTAAAAATAAAGATGAGGTCAAATCCACTCGTTCTGGAACAAAGGACGAAGGCGAGTTGGATCCAAGTCTCGAGCGTTATCACAGCACAAATGGCTTGGTAGACAAAGGGTTACTTCGATTTCCTAAGGTTTATGAGAGTACGCCCAAAGGTTATGACCCTCCGCTGCACGAGAAGGGTATACGTCGATTATATGCCACTGTCTGGAGTATGACACCAACGATGGTGCAAGACGAAGTGTCGAAGAGATGGGAGATAACTTGGGGAGGGGCACGCTCGGCTGCACATAACGGAGCGGTCTCGACACCAACAAAGGCACAAGAGGAGTTCTTCGAAGGATTGGAAAACCTGGTGCTACCCCCTAAGAAAGAAACAGGACTGGAAAAGAAAAAGAGAAAAGCAAAAGATGCTCTGAAGGTCTCGAGTAAGAATGAGGAACAGAAGAAGTTTGTATCAACTCAGAAAAATCGTGTCGCCTCATGAGTCTATATCAACTCTGTCCCCACTTATTCTAGGATCATGCTGTGCATGCTTGTTAGATGCATTGCCAGCAAAACCACGTCTATCCTTCCGCAACCACAAACTATCCCGCCCTCCCAGCCAACGCCTCCAGCGCCTCTCCCTCCATCCTCATCCCCACCCACTCTTCCATCCTCTTGGCCCCGATGCTCTTATAGAACCCAATACTAGGCTCGTTCCACTTCAACACGCTCCACTCCAACCTCCCACCACCCATCTGCACCGTCTCTTTCGCCAACTCCCCAAGCAACCGCTGTCCATACCCCTTGCCACGCTCACTCTCCCGCACGTACAGATCCTCGAGGTAGATTCCCGGACGCGCACGCCATGTCGAGTAGTTGTAGAAGTAGAGCGCCATGCCCTTTACTTCTAAGCTGGGTGAGAGGATGAGGAGACAGCGTGCTGGGCGGGCGGGAGAGATGCTGGTTTCTGGTGAAGAAGAGGGCGTGGTGGAGGGAGGCCCAAATGCGATTGTTGCCGATAGAGACTCGACAGTCGCGAGGACCGAATCGAGCTCTTTCTCGTAGATGGCAAGCTCGCGGATCATATCTAGTATTACGGGGACATCTGTTTTCAGAATTCGTCAGTATATGTGCACTTTGCTGGTCTATTCTACCCGACTCAATCCAACCTTACTATTACAGAAGCTGAATTGAGAAGGAAACAGACCTTCTTTGAGTGCATGGCGCACTACGACGCCTTCCTGTGAGGGAGGCATGGCTGCTGGGGGGTTTTAGAGAGGAAGACGTGAGAGATGTGAGAGATGTGAACAGAAGATGTGTTGGACAAGTGGTTTGCTGGTTTTATAGCAATGGTGGTGTTGGTGGGATTTATGTCGAAAATGTCGAAGGGAAGGGCGCTGCTGGTCTGGATGGTGGGGTAGCTAGAACATGTACCCCACAGTTGGGCTTGGCATTTATGTTCGAGTCAAGACGAAAGGGCATGTCAACATGGAGTTTTGGTTAGGCAATCGCACATCATAATAAGTTGATGTTGAAGCAATGGAAAAAGAAAGGAGGAAGACTATAAAGAAATTAAGTCTGGAAGCGACATTATTGCGAACTTGCAAGCTGATTGCGTAGCTTAGGTTGAGCACTCATAGGCACTACTGTAAATGGAGATCCGACATAATTTTGTAAGCAGATCAAGGTCCTATCATTTCCGTTAAAGAAAAAGGATCTTGCAATCAGAAGGCCTCATTATCACATGTAATTGCTTGTTTATTGCTCAACCAGAAATATAATAAACAAACTGTCTTCATCCATAGACACCAATGATTTCGAAATTTCCGAAAACTCCAACACCAATCCACCTGTCCAGCTTTGTTTGTAAACTGCTGAAAATCATGACACTACGCTTTTACAACGAATAAGACTCAAAAACTACACATTCACCCACCTCTGCCCACCAACAGCAACCAAGCGATTGAACAGCTCATCCCTTTCTGGACATGCCGTGAACCTCCACGTCTTGCCCTCCTGATCGTCAATCTCAAGACTGCCCAAAAGTTCCTTCTCGCTCGCAAACCCGGCCATGGCTTCGATGGCCGAACTCACAAACGCCATGGCGCGCTTCAATCGCTTTATGTCCGCGATCTTGATCGCGAATTCGGCGTCGAGCTTCTCTGAGATACCGGGTCGGGGGTCGTCGTGTGTGAATAGCAGGATGGGACCAGAGGTTGGGGATTGAGATTTAGATGGAGGAGAGTTGATGACGGCCCATCCGGGCTTGCCTTGATACCGACACATGAACTCGTTTGGGCCTGTGTATATCAAGTTCTTGGACTTGGGGAGAACACCCAGATGACCCTTCGCTTTCTCGGAGCCGAGAGCTGCGCGGCCGTGGTCGAGGGTGAGTTTTGCTTCGATAACGGCCTTAGAGTTGCCTTTGAAGAACCGGACGATTTTAGAGATGTGTTTGTGTTTCGGCTGCTCGTCCTCGTCGTTATTGTCGTCTTCGTTGGTGGTTGAAGAGTTGACAGCTGCCAGTTTAGCAGAGGTGGTGCCTGTCAGGGGGAGCTTCTCGATGTCGATGTCGTTCTGGTGGTCGGGATCAGAGGGTTTGGAGGTTGGGACTGGTGGGAGGGGCGTATTGTGTGCTTCGCCGATGCGGAGGAGCGTGATGGCGATTTGGTTGTTTGTTGGGACGTTGCGAAGGACGTTGCTGGGAGGTGTTAGCTTTTGAATGAGGTGCACTACTGGATCACTTACTTCTTAGGTTGGATGAGCTCTAGGTAGTTTGGCACAGAGCTCTGAAGCCACGACATTCCAGGCGTAATAATCGGATCTCCGAAAAGCACCCATCCGATGGCGAAACCAGTGAGCTTATATACGACGTAGTAGTTGATGATGAGTGAAGCGAGGAATAGAGGAGCAATGACTGCATCGATACGTAAAAATGCGTATTGCGAAAAGGGTGACTTAGGCGAAATTGCACTATCACATTGTGTTAGCGAAACACATGCCCACTTCAGCACCTCAGTATCAACTCACTTCGCAAACCTCTCCCAATTATCAGCAATCTCGCCAACAACATGCGGGGCAACATCTATTATCTTGGCAATCTTCGCTGGGTTGACACCCTTCCAAATAAGCTCCTCCATCGGCTCTTCCGTCTGATCCAAACTTTCGCCTATATGACCCGCCGCACTTCCCTCCGCTTGCACAGCTCTTACCCCCTTTACGATCGGTTTCGGGATCTTGCCTTCCAGCGGGTCACCGTCTTCCTGCTCCTGGTCGTGCATACCTACGGCTTTCTGGATGTTGTGGCGTATGTTCTTGACGAAGTTGGCGGCTTCTTCTTCGGTTGCTTCGAAGGGCTGCTTTTCGGGTGCGCCGGTGAGCGTGTCGTCTGTGCCTAGCTGCCCTGCTTGGGGAGTTTGAATACCACCTGTTTTGAGGGACACTAGTGCTCTAGGAGCGGGTGGGAAGAGTGTGTTGCGGGCTTTGGTGGATGACACGATCAACATGAGTGTGGCGAGGATGAGTGGCACGAGAAGATTGAAGAACCATGCAGAGAAGTACACCTGAATAGTATTAGTAAAATCTGTATTGAAAGCGACACTTCGGTGTAACTTACTGCACAGAAAGCTGATGTTCTAGATGTCTCTTTCCATGATCGAAGTCGAGCGATCTGTTTCCCAAAACTTGCAAAGCCGAGAACAACAGTCAAGTAGATTCTTTGCAAGTGAAGCGGCATCTTGTCTTTGGCATGCTCATTAGACCATGCCTCGTTGAGATCAAGTCCTCTGGCAGACTGCATAGGCACAGCTTTTACATCGAAGACATCCTAAACAGTCAGTGAGTGTTGTCCTCAAATCCTAGCTTCAGGCCGAAAATTTACCTTGTTAAAGCGTCTGATAAAAGCGAATATTTGTCCATTAGAGTAATCTGCAATTAAGGGATCGGGTATCTCGTTATTAGGCTTATGCCAACCGATATCTCTCATATCTTCGCCGAGATACTCTTTTTGGATAGCTCCAGGAACGGCTGGTACATCCTGAGCCAACTCATGGCTGTCTGCTACGAATTCTTTCCTCAGCGCTTCAGTTGCAGGCTTGGCGAGCGCATTCGTCCGATTTTGCAGTAGCTCCAGTTTGGTTTCAGGTTTGTCGTCCTCGTAGTTATTGAGAAGAGGTCCCTGAATTCTGTTTGAGTTTGGAGGAGGCTGATCAGCTGACATGGTGATGAGCGAGGAGGAAGAGTCTTGGCGAGTTAAGGTTCAAATGACTTTGACTTTCGGATTCTTGATGAAGCTTCCTCTTTTCTCTTTTAAGAAAGGAATGTAGATGTCTACAAAAGAAGAGCGGCTCCATAAACCTGCCAAATGGGCATACACACGATCAAATCTGCAATTGCAGCCGGTTGCGTCATTGAGGTGTTGATTTCAAGGTTTTGTTTGCTATCACGGGACAAAACAGCCACATACCTACAAAGACTACAAACTGAGTTAGTAAAGGCTTCTTTAGGACAAGTATTTTGCAATTATATGCATATTTTGACAGATACCTGTTGAGAAAGATAAAACTAATCTCAATCCAGAATATCTGTTCCAACATGCGCGAACTACATACTACCTACCCGCTTGGGTGGCAAATTTGATTAAAAGAGGAACGACAGCAGCATTTATGTTCTTTGAACCATTGTGAAGAAGAGCAATATAAAGCAACTTGAAGGGCTCCATATCGGCCTTGTTCACTCCATAGTTGACAAAAAGAGATGGTTCGCCTCTCCGGAGCAGAAGCTCTTGGCAGTTTAGATTAAGCGAGGTAAACATGATTTGGTATTTACCATAACCTCCACGAAGAAGAACCTCTTGTGTGTTTCTGAGATTACTATTTTGATAGGAGATCAGTGCAATAACTTCCTACTTGGTATATAAATGCCTAATATCTAAAGATAGCTGTTCTTATCTGTTAAACTTGCCTATACCTAATTGCCTTACAACTAGGCTGAAAATCGTAACGCAATGAAACTACAAAATACTTCCCTTTCAGCCAACCAGGTCGCAAACTTAAAACCAGGCTGGAATCGTAGTGCAACGAACTCAGTCGAACTCATCTGGTCCAATGAGTTTGTAGGTCCTTCAACCAGGCTACGCATCGTAGCACAACGAAATATCTAAGTACTCTTTAAACGTCCAACCAGATTGTAAGTCCTCAAAAAGGCTAGAATCGTAGTGCAACAAGAAAACAAAATATTCTCCTTTGACCAACCAGATTGCCAGTCTTCTAGGCAGGCTATGATGTTGTATTGCAACGAAATAACTAAGCATTTTCTAATCGGCCAGCCAAGTCGCAAGCCTTTACCCAGGGCTAGGTATTGTAGTGCACCAAATTTAAATAAGTAGTTTCTTACTCTCTGGTCAACCTATATATCAATATACTAAGAAGACGGAACTTTCGTACTATGATAGAAGGATAAAGCGCCACCAGTTAGTTATACATACATGTGTACGGGTGTTGACAGAGATCTATAAGACAGAGTGTGCTCTCTTGCAGTTATCAACTCTAGTGGCAGCTGGACGTCGTACATTGTTGGATGGGATAGAGAAAAACAAAATCATCATCCAAGATTTCACGTCTCTGTCCCGATAGAACTGTGGCGCACTACTAATGAGCAAAAGATCAATTGAATAGAATGCAAACAAGTCATTCGACTTTTACGAGTTCACTTTTGCCCCCGCGCCTTCTATATAACGGCCTCTTCTGGCGCCCAGATCCAACAACAAACACCTTTCTACAACACGCCAAGAGCTATGGGTGGACGTCCGGGCCTCTGTTACCAGCTGAAGGATCGGTATGATGTGATCAAGTGATGGTTATCCACCGGTTTGTCCACTTGTAAAGTTTTTGAATGGTCTCACGAAGCAGGTTCCACAGCGCACGAATGTTTGCGGTTGTGACTTTTGCTGTCAACTGTATTTTCTTGCTTTTTTTGTCGTTGTTATTTATCTCTGTCGTTGACTGTAGGCTGGTTGTCGATTGGGTGAAAGGAGATCCTCACAAATAGGTATATGAGGAAGGTTTGAGTATGTGAGAGTAATTACCATTGAATAGCTATTCTAGTTATTATAAAGCCTTTGACTGAATTAAAACGATCATGCTCTTGTATCAAAAAAGTTACAAAGAAAGCTCTAAGCATAAAATCTAATTATCGAGAAATACGAAAATTATATCTCGCGTAGTTGCTCCCACTGAATCAAAAAGAGAAGAGGTACAGAGGACCGCCAAAAGCCTCACATTTTCCTACCATTTCCTGTGATCCTGCGGACCCTGATGAAGAAGTATTTAACCCTGAATCATAAGCGCAGGGTGTTCTCACACTGGATGGTTGCCTAAAGTTAGGCGCACGTGAGCACGTGTTTAAAAAGCGCGAGCACGAAACACGCAACACTACGCGTCTTCGCATTAGTTTCTAGAATTTTGGAGCGTCAATCTCTAGTTTATCTACATATAACGACCAGCTTGCTCGGTATGCGATTCATTATCCCCATTCAGTAATCCTAATAGACTAATGCAAAATAAATCAAAAAGTTGGGCTAGATCCATTTGACTCGGCCACTTTGCGACAACAGCGCAATTCCGACAGACTAGGACTTAAGCTGCTTCGTCTTACAAAGTCAAACAGCATTTCGAAGCATGGATTACGATCTGTATAAGTCATTCCGTACGCTATACAAGGGAGGCAGACGGTTTAAACAAGACCTACTCAAGGCTGTATCAACACAGTACGACAGAGAAGACACGCCTGTCTGGGCGGAGAATCTTCAATTTCTTACGGCATACCCTTCGGAAGATACACCACTGAAGCCAGGCATAGGAGCTTGCTCTCACAAGTTTTCTGCTACCCACGATCATCTCGACTGTGACGGCTTCCTTCCCGAGGCTCTAGCGAAGGATGTCTGTGCTGCTGAACATGGCAACTCTGAACAATCCTGTCACTGTGCCTCATATCAAGGATTTGACATCACTTCCATGAGATCGGGTAGGAGAACACCTTTAAGGTTGACGTCTCTCGGGGAGATGCTAGGGTGTTCACATTATCTTTCAGTTTCCTACCGATGGCCGCAGGACAAAGCATTCGAAGAAGAACGCTACGAGATTGTTCTACCCTCTAACCAACGGCGCAAAAGCAATGTTCCAGCCTGGTTGTTGGATCGGATCATTGCATATGCTGCTTCTCAAGGATACAAGCTCATCTGGATTGATCAAGAATGCGTGGATCAAGAAGACCCAGAGCAGGTTGGTCAAGCCGTTCAAGCATACCATGCTGTATATCGCCAGTCTCAACAGGTAGTTGCCGTGCTCACTTCTGGGATTACAGAGCAGGCCCACTTAGACGCCTTCAAATTCGCAGAAAAGTACCACGTAGAGCGAGCCCAAGCCGGTGCGATGACGGTCGTGGAATCGGAGCTGCGGAGTATCATGCAAGTCTCTGCACTAATCTCTAAGAACGAATGGTTCTGTCGTATATGGACGCTTTCAGAGTCGTTGATGGCGTCAAAACCACTTCATTTTCTTGTGCCCTGTGGAACGTCGCTGCAGCGTAGCCACTGGCTCGGAAATCTTTCCGATCAGATTGTAGTACATCAACTTGTCCTCCAAGTCCTTTTCTGTCCGATCATAAAGCCTTATATAACGGTGTTTCCAGCCACGCTCCAGACACCAGAAGGCGACATCATCCAAAAAACGTTGGGCTCTGAGGGTGGTGCGATTGCTGCATACCACCTATTCCAAGAAACCTGTCCGGAATCCAAATGGCACCTTGAGCAGAGCCGATACTTAAGTATAATTGAAGCCTGCAGGTTGACTTCCCGTCGGAGTGGTAGGGAAAATTCTGACCGGATAGTTATTATGGCCAATGTTTGCGGCTATAAGAAGGGCCTTAATTGCCCAAAATTGGTGCAGATGAAGTTGGGCTTGAGTATTTGCACATTAGCTTTATCCATTGTCAACGGGGACAACAGCTTGCTCGATTTCATCCAAAATGAGTGTTGGATAGGACGTCCTAAAGCTTTTTCGTGGCTCCCTTTGCCAGTGGGAAGTGTTAAAGATGCTACCGACCTCAACCGCACTATGAATAATTGGCTCTGCTCCTGGAGTGAACCAATTCCCAGCTTTCCATGTGAGTCCATCACAGCGGTAGGAATGTTGACATCTGGGTATCTCTGGCCGATGAATTGCCATATCAGAATACCCGAAATCATCTCCAAGGTCGATGAATTTGTTGATCAACTTCCTTTGAATTCTTTGGCGGCCTGCGAAGTTGTCAAGGCCATGGTCTGTGAGACTCTTGACCAGGTTTCTATTCTCGCAGGGAAGGACAGGGCGGTGCACTTGCATTCCGAAATATTATGGGACATTGAGCACGACTCTTGCGAAGCTAGTGGACCGCTTCGGTTCCTTAAGAAATTGGATGAAATTGATGAAGATCGGACCGCCCTTCATTTTAGTGAGGTCGTTAGATCTTGCTGTCTTTTCACAGATATTGATAATTCGGTAGCAGACTATGTCTTTGTCCCCCATTCTGATTCGATGTTTTCTTGGGATGGTTCTCATTTTATGGTGAAATTGGCTTGGAATGTTCAACTTATGGATTCTTCGATGACTAGTGATAGTCAACCTGTGCGGCTACGTTATCTCGGTCAGCCTGAGGAGTTGTATCTCCTTGGCTCACCGGAACGTGTTGCAAGCGTGGAACCGCAACGGTTTCTTATTGAATAGGGGGCGTCTATAGAGAGGCATATAGAAATCGAGCAATATAGTGGTGGGTGGAAAGGAGGAATAGTAGGAAAAGCTATTTGATATTTGATTATAGTAGCTTGGCTATATTCCTTACGATGTGCTTTACCTAAAGTGGCAAAGCTGTGTGCTAATGAAAGTGGGGCGCAATATTTTATAAGAGTATGCATAAGAGTATGTTTAGGAAGGCCGGATTTGTGTGCGACTATAGGTACAATCTTGCCAACAATAACAAGTATCTCGGCCCATCAGGTTTTGAAAACAATTCTTGAACCTCAGATAGGTTCTGATGGATTGAGTGGGGGTTAGTGATTTGGAGAAGGGTGAGTGAAGTGGAGCTGGCTTTAAAAATCGGATGGACTTGCCACATTAGGGGCCCCACTCTTGTGTAGTAAAGTATCTTCTCTCGAGCTTGAACTTGTACTCAATTATATCAGACTCGCTTATTACATCTTGGCTTTTCATACAGTGACTTTTCTTTATAACACTTGGGTTACTGAAAATCTATATCCTCAATTGAACCTTGATTTAGCTCGCTAGAGTGGATAGGATTTCTTTTTTAACAAACTTGAAATATCTCGGCTTGAGCGCAAAGGGAATCTTTAAGCAAAAGATCAATCTGAAATTATAAACGAAGTTCAAATGTCATCGCCAAAAGCCCATGTGTGTATTGTTGGAGCAGGTGTTTCTGGGCTGAGATGCGCCGAGGTCTTGCTTGAGAATGGTTTCCAAGTTACGATTCTGGAAGCGAGAGACAGAATTGGAGGACGAGTAAGTGATGAGGCATGCCTCCTTGTTATATTCATGAGCTTACATGAGATACGGATATGTCAAAGTGAAAAGCTAGGGTATAGCGTCGATCTGTAAGTCTACCTTGCTTCTACCCCCCCCCTCGGCAAACGTACTAAACACATAAACTCACACATTACTTGCAACAGAGGCCCAAATTGGATTCACACTGTACCTTCCCTTGCTGTCTTCCTCCTCTCCTCTAAATCTATCCCCTTAAGGATCACCAACCCACTAACACTTTCCACCCAACAGTCAGGAACGCACGAAAATCCCATCGCCTCTCTTGCAGCCAAAACGCACACTCCTCTGCACCATTGGAACGACAAGCAAAACATCTTCTCCTCCACTGGGAAACTCATCCCAACCGAGAAAACAGACAGATTGTGCTCGATTCTTTGGCAGTTGATCGAAGAAGCGTTTCAGCATAGTGCTGCTAATGGGGAGAACATTAGCGAGACGGAGAGCTTGGCCGATTTTATCAGGGAGAGGGCAGTGTCTGTTTTGCGACAGGAGAAAGGATTGGATAGGGCAGGGAATGGAGAAGTGGAGGAAGAAGATGAGGTCGAGTTGCTGATGCAGATGGCTGAGATGTGGGGTGCTTATATCGGTGATCCCGTCACGAAGCAGAGTCTGAAATTCGCTTGGATGGAAGAATGTTGCGGTGGTGGTACACTTTCTCTCACATCTCAACTCTGGACATCAACTAACACAACACAGACGATGAAACCTTCGTAGAAACAACCTATTCCTCTATCCTCTCCGCCATCGCCGCTCCCGTCCTCACCAACCCCAACGCCTCAATCCAACTCTCTCAAATCGTAACCTCCATCCGCACTATCCCACGCTCGTCTAGCTCCCCAACTAGCCACAGCAACAACGACCAAAAAGTAACGCTCACAACCACCGCCGGTCTCAACTTACACTTCGAAGAGGTGATCCTCACCACGCCCCTCGGCTGGCTCAAGCAAAACCTCTCCGCCTTCGACCCACCCCTCTCACCTCGTCTCGTGGCAGGTATAAGCGGTCTCTCAGTCGGAAATCTGGAGAAAGTGTTTATCACGTTTAATTCAGCGTTCTGGCTCGATCCCAACGAGAAAGGGGATGTATTTCCGGGATACACGAATTGGCTTGCTCCAGCCTATGCACCAGATACGAATCTGCACCGCTGGGGTGTGGAGATGTGGAATCTGGCTTCGTTTGAGAAACCGAATAATCACCCTACGTTGATTTTCTACCTCTATGGACCATGTTCCGTCTCGCTTATCTCGTCTTTGTACCCATCGCCACCCTCACCTCCTCTCACGACAGCAGAACAAGACGCCATTCTCGAGGCGTTCTTCAAACCATACATCTCGCTGCTTCCAAACTACAACAAGACAGACCCGAGGTGCGAGGTCAAAGGCATAGTACATACAGCGTGGCAGAAGGACGAGTTGGCAGGTTATGGGAGCTATGTCAATGTGCAGGTTGGAGCGACGGACGCGAAGGGCGATGTGGAGGTTTTGAGAAGAGGTGTCCCGGAGAGGAGGCTTTGGTTCGCGGGTGAGCATACGAGTTCGTTTGAGGAGTTGGGGACGGTGGGTGGTGCGTGGCTCAGCGGGGGGGCGGTGGGGAGGAGGATTGTGAGTCTTTATGGTGATAGTAAGAGTGGTGGTGAGAATGATGAGTGTGAGTTCAAGGCCAATTAGGATGAAATGTTGAATTAGAGATGTATGACTGTCTTTTGTGACAGATGATTACTTGCAATATAAATAAAATAAAAAAGGATCATTCAAAAAGCGCTTCTGACAATCGTCTGGCTTGATTGTGCAATAATAGTGTTTTAATTTTTGCATTGGCTGAATCGTAGTTGCTTACCTAGCATGCAACGCAACTCGCTTAAGCCATGTTGCTATCCTCGACATGATTTTCACTGCTTTTTGCAAACACATTTCTACTTTTCACTTCACACCTAATTCTTCAACTCCTCCAACCGCTCCTTCAACAAATCCCACTCCTTCCCACTATCCTCCCACGCATCCCTCGCCTTCCCCAGCACACCACGAACCGCACTCCTCGCCTTCGCCTTCCACGCCTTCTCCACCTCCACCCCGCTGACCTCCATCGGCCCATAATTCTCATACGCACTGACCAGATTATCCGTCGCAGCCACAACCATCTTCCAGCCCTCCTCCTCCCGTAACCACTCTTCCCCCAGCATCGCCAGCCGCCAGCCCTTCTCAGCGCATGCTAGAGCACCGGCGTAGTCACGCTGGTATAGACGCAGCTTCTCGAGGAGGTTGTACAGCTCCCCGCGCGTGGTGATGAGCGGGATGATGTCGCTCTCGTACATGCCTAGCACAGCTCGCGCTAAAGAGCCACGAGGAGGGATGTAGATCCCCTTGTTTCGCGCAGCGGATTCAAGCGCGTTGTGGTTCGTAGGCCGCTCTTGCGTGATCACTTCCTGTACGAGAATGCGCAGAACGGTGATGTCGATTGCATTTTCACCTGAAGAAGGGGAACGGATCCGGATTATGGCTCGCAGGCCAAGGAGGAGGTCTGGGAAGGAAGGTGGAACGGTCCGCCCGGCGATGGTGATGACATTGTCCCAGATCTTCCAGTTGTCGTAGGCGAGCGCCGCGGCTTTCTTGTACGCTGCGAGAGCCTGGCGGAGGATATCCCGTGGACTGACTTTCTCTTTTGCGGCATGGCTGAAATCGACTTCTTCTTCCTCGCCATCTGCGTTCTCGACGCGCAGGAGGTCTTTGGCTGCTGCTTTTTGGAGAACGAGCATCTCGGCGTGTTTGGAGAGCAGAGCGGAGCCGAGATTGGAGTACGTCTTTGCGTCCGTGTCGTCGAGCATGATGCTCTGCTGGAAGGCGATGGTGGCGCCGTCCCAGTTGCCCTTGCGGAGATCGATGTCGCCGAGGCGGGACCAAGAGTCGTTGTTTTGTCTGTTGACTACTGTGGCTTGCATGTAGCACTCTCTCGCCTTCTCTAGATCTCCCTGCTTGACGTAGTATTCGCCAAGTGTGCGTTGTGCACGCGCAAAGCGGTGTTTGGAGATCTCCCAGGCGCGGTGCCAGCACGCAGGGTCATTTTCAAGATCACCTAAGATACACCAGAGTCTGGGTGCGTGAGCGGGTGGTGGAGAGCGCATTTCACCTTCCCATTTCTCGGTGATAATCTCCACGGCGTCAACGTGGTATTTATCCATCTCAGCGCCTTTAGTGGAGTGGTAGAGCTGACGGCGGACGACTTGTCGTGCTTTGTCTTCTTGGCCGACAGAGTGAAAGCAGAGTGCCACTTCAGCCCACAACTTCAGACGCTTGAAGATCTCCAGTGCAGAGACCAAAGATCCGGCTCCAGACCAGGCATATGCGAGTTCGGTTTCGACTTCCCATCTTGTGGGTGTGTTGAGTTGGAAGATGTACTTTAGTCTTTCAGTGATAGGTGCTGATTCAGAGGCCTTAGCACGAGGTAGGAATTGAGTGACTCTGATCTCGGGAACTTCTCCATCAGCCCCTACTGAAGCTTCTTCTTGGGTGTCGGCAATGATTTGGTCGACGATGACTTGAAGTTGCAGCACACTACGTTCCTGTGTTCTGGACCGATGGGACTCGATCCTACTTCGCACAAGAAGAGCTTGAGTGTAAATTTGCCAATTCGTAGGCTTGTCGCTTAAGACACGAACAGCATATGGCAGAATCTCTTCGCTGTTAAGCTTATCAAGTGGCGAGTATGTGTCTTTCAACGTAGCTTCGGTAAGAAGGAGAATCTGGTCCAAAGGATTAAGTTGAGGTTGATCATCGGGCTTCATATCCTTCAGGGCAGCGGGGAGAGCCGAGTTTTCAATCATATCCGATTTCGTAAACGCAATAGCCTCCATGACTGTATCATCATTCAAATCCAGTGCTTTGGGACCTGTGGTACCAGTTGTTCCGTTTGCCTCAGGTGCAACTCCGTCCTCTCTACTTCGAGCAAACACAACTAGCTGTGACGTATCATTTTGCTGAAATCGCGTCCTCTTTCCCAAAGCTCCAGAAAGAGCATACTCAAAACCACTGACGTCCTTCGCAGCTTTCACATTATCCTTCGCCTTGTAATCAAGGCCCTGCATGATATAAATCTGCGCTTTCTCCAACAAGAACTGCACTTTCGCCTCTGTTCCAAACGCCGACTTCTCACCCAAGACCTCAGCCTCCAACTCCTTGAGATCAGCCTCAATCACATCCTGCAACATCGTCGAGTCGCTCATGTGACCACCAGAGAGGCCGGACAAGAGACGTTGATGGTACGCATTGATACGCACACGCATCCATTTTGAGTCTCTGAACTCGGTCCCAACCAGACGAGGGAAGTAGACCGTGAAGACCAAACGAGCCAGACACAGCAGCTCAACATGAGGAATATGCTGATACACAGATACACCATCGACATCCAGGCTCCTCAGACATCGCTCCCTGATCCCCGCAACATCTTCTCCAGACGCAAATAACGACCCGATCTCCAGCGGTGGTCCCGTGACATTTGCCTGCAAAAAAGCATTGAAAGCCGCCAAACCACTCACAAAAACGGAGATCGCACCCTCTTCACCAGCGAATCGTGCATCCTGCAGCTCAGCATCCTGTTGCTGCTTGGTGGTGCCAACAGTCTGTGCAAGCTTCGAGAATAGAGCCTGGGAGGTTTCGTTTCGCAAGATGGCTTTGTAATCCCCCTCCAAAAAGGATTTCACCACATCTGCGACTGCGACTGAGGGAATGTCCTTTAATAAGTCGAAGTTGAACAGTAGGAAATCGAGAGTTTTGGAATCCAAGACCTTCGTGATTTGAGACATCTTTGGTTGTGCAAATTATTCAAGCATTCGGACGCAAATAGAAAAATTCTGAAAATCTCCAGAGCTACATTTTTCCAGTCGTTTGGTTTTGTGCTTCGTCAGCCGAGTTTCTTCCATCACTTTCTTAAGGATAATGGAAGTTCTAAGGCAGCCACACTACTTGTAGAACTGGCAACAAAAGGTAAAAATCTCTTATGATTTACTTAAACACAGAGTTGATCGCATATCTAGTAAACTGACCTTGCTGACCAAACGAGACATAGCTATGAGTCACGTGATTGAAATATGGTTCCAATTCACCTCACCTCCAAACTCTAGGCAAATGGTTAGATTACGCATTGATGAGATTCATTGTTTGAAGTTCGCAGTGGTATCTTTGTTCTAAATGAATCTAATTATAGGATTGTAGATGTACATGGCGCATTTGCGATACCTCAAAACTGACTATACTCCCGGCCCAAGTCAAGTGCAAGCAACGCCGAACCCACATCTCAGCCAGTGAAACTAGGAATACATCTACACAGCACAAATCGAAGAACCATATAAAGCCCTTAGAGAGAGCATCCATCCATCAAGGACAACATCTGAACCACATTTCCACACCCCAAAATCCGAAATATACCACCAGTCCATCATGAGTCGTTATCATTACCCTCTACGCTCAAACCCACGAGGCTCTCTTCAGCGTCACACCCTGATTATAACGATCCAGTGCTGGATTTCCTGCTGGTGGCATCATAGTTCTCCTCCTGTCCTTCTTAGCAAAGGACTTCGACGTCCTAGCCCTCTCGTCATTTTCAGCATCCCTATCACGCGAGATAGATCTCTTTATCGAGCCTCCCACTCGTGACCATCTGTTTGACTCCTGCTCTCCCATAGCGGCACCCACATTTGCAGTGCATTTGCTTTGGTAGATACTGCCATTAATACTCGCCCAATCGTTGTCGACGTCTCGTGCAACACCACTATGCGCTGTTATATCATCTCTGGGTGGTTTGATGTAGTCGCCTACACTATCAATGAAACTCCTGCGCCTAGCAGCTTTCGTAGCCGTTGTGCGCCTACTGGCTATGGAGGCAGCTCTGTGGATATCAAGGACTGCCTGCTGGGTAGCGGCATTTAACTGGCGCGTTGCCTCATTCAGTTTTCGGGTAGCGAGGATGTCATCAAGGACTGCTGAGCTCAGTGGTCGGGCTTTGGATGTAGTTGTGTTTGGAGCTGGAGCTGGGATCAGGAAGCCCGCGTATCCTTCTTCGTCCTGATTCCGAGCTGCAGCTAGGCGCGAATCGCGTAGGAACTTTTGAAAGTCACTGTCGTTGTCGTCAACCGCTGAGACGAAAGCCTTGGTTGCTGTAACAGGAAGTGCCTGTGGAGTTGCAACTTGATTCGCTGGAATTTCGCAAAGAACTTCTCCTCGCGAACTGCGTGCTCTCGTTATAGGCATTTGAGACGGTTGCGCCTGGGTCGGATCATGGGCTGTATTTGCTGTAGATGGCCTATTTTCGTTGGTAGCACTTCGTTGCCTGGTGCAATTGTATAAATCTGTCGCAGCATGCTTGGGTACATATGCTGCTCCAGGTGCGTTCAGACAGTCCTCGCGATACTGGCGTATTAAGCTCTTCTCTTCGGTCTCCTTTGCAGCAAAGAATTTCTGGAATTCGCGCTCCTGAAGATCCTTGGTGGACTTCTTCTTGGTTATCGTTTGGATGAAGCTGCGTCTTTGTTTCACCTTGATCTCTTTTGGGGCTTCTGGCGAGGTGGCTCCACGTGGAGGAGACCTTGGATGGGACTTCTGATTATTACTTTTCAGTCTGCCAGCAGGCACGTTGGTCCATTCTTCAAAATCCTGGTTTGTGGAATTACTGATATTTCTGTAATGTCCGTGCGGTTCATGTTTTGGTGAATTTGCCAGGGTGGATTTCTTCGAGAAAAGCTTCTTCAGAGCTGGCTTCCAACTGCTTTTGCTTGGTGCTTTTGGGGGAATTGCAAGTGGTGAAGCAATAACAGCTATTGGTTCAGCACCACGAGGGCGAGCAGTGGTTCTACCTCGAAACATAATCATGCGCTGGACAAGATGTCAACAAACTTGTTGAAGGAATCGAGAAAACTGACAATAATAAGGAAAAACAAAAGAGAGGCTGGAAGTGATATTCGAGGGCAGGCACAAAAGAAATAATGGGAAAGACCCCTGGAGCATCCAAAGGTACCAAAAGTTGAGCTCGATTTCCTTAGACTTGCATGCGCCCAAAAGCCATGCGCTTTCGAGAACGCCAGATCCTGGAGAAGGCGTACTTTTCACACTCACTTCTCCCGCTTGAGAGATGGTCAAGTTTTTTCATCGAATCAATCTCTGTTACGAGAGGCCTACCCGACAGTCAACACACGGCTATGGTACTCTCGGGCTTGCTATGATCTAATGGAGTAAGCACAAAAGACGAGCCCGCCAACTTTTTCCATTTTGGAACAGACTAGATCACTAGAGTATTTCATCTAGAAGCAAAGCGAGATCCAGGCTAACCAGATTCGTTTGTATCGCGACCATCTCCCGCCGTCGAACTTTATAGCTTGCTAATAATGCAAACTCCTGACTGCGGCTGACAGCTAGAAACCTTTTTAAAATATCGTGATATCGTGTCTGTCGCTCAGAAAGTGTAAACTTCTCTTCTTGGAGAATTATTGGATGTGGCGTCTCAAACAATGTCCTAAATTTCTCCTCATCCGTGAGATTGATAAGGGTGTCTCAGCCATGGTGCGTTCCACAATCTCGGGATGGAGCTTGAAGCTTGAATGCGTTCTGCACGAAATTCCAAAGCCGTGAGGACATCCGTTCCCATGCCAAGTTATTCCTGAGTCGTGTGGAAGGTGTTTTGTCCCTCCTGTGTTTGGGAATATAGACCGAGGTCATTCTGGCATTGTGGGTTTGCTGGTGAGAGGAAGTCGCGAAAGAAGATTCAAAGAATAGAAATTTCATGGCATCGACAACGTTAAAGAAGGGAAGAAGGATGTTCGTCGTGTCGTTGAAAAGAAAAGAAAGTCCAACAACTTGGGTAGTGTCTCAGGTCAATTTAAGATTGTATCACGTGAGTCTCGGCTATGAATTCTGAATCGTCATGGAACAAATCACCAGAACTTCAGAAGAAACATTGTAGAATTTAGGCAACTTGATAACGGATGTCTAGACTTGAACCATCTTTTAAAATGGATTTAATAATAAAACCTCTATAGATACTCTTCCCTCCCAACTCTTTCACAGATAGCCTTAAGCATATTTCCAGCCCACTCAAAGTCGGAAACATCCAGATAAATCTGGCCACTGAGACGCGTCCACCACTTACCCTGAAAAGAGTAGATTGGCAGGAAGGACTTATACTCCTCTTTGATGGTATCCTGGATGAAATGGATGACCTGTGTTTCGTGGTCTGGATGAATAGTGCTTTCGCCGGCAATCTTGACTGGGCTCGTCTTCATAGGCAAACGTACGTTGACAAGACAACAATTCGTCAAGGTGTGTGTGGCATTGTCAAGAACTTCGGTGCCTAGAATTTTGGCAACTGCTTGACCTCCTTCACGAGCCAAGTTAATATTATAGTCTATGATGGCCTTTTCACCACCACAGACTTCTTGCCTCCACTTGATAGCTTCTGGCACCATGAGGTAGCTCGTGTTATCAATGGTTCCAGTGTAGTCGAATTGTGCCAGGAATGGACTTTCCGAATGTGTTCTGACGGGCGATACTACTGATTCGCCTCTGGGGACGAAGCCATGCGAGGTTGGTAAAGTGGTGCGCATGAGGACTTGATTCCTTACTGGAACATACATGACTGCATTCCCACGTGGGAGGAAGAGCCACTTATGACAGTTTGACACGAAAAAGTCAGGATCGATGGCCGAAAGATCAATTGGGATATGACCAACTCCATGAGCGCCATCAATGAGGGATAGAATACCCTCTTGTTTGCATATAGCAGTAAGATCCTCAAAAGGCATTCTCAAGCCTGGTAAAGAGGATATCGAATCGTAGATAGCCAAGCGAGGAGTTTTCCCTGCGTCTCTAGATGCTTTGATTGCTGCTCTGAATAGATCAAGAAGATCCGCATCCTCCATTGGATATTCAACAACGATTTGTCTGCGGCCGACGATGTCTCGATTCGCTTCGCAAACGTACTCAATTGTCTTGAGACATGCCCCATAGATATGTCTACGGAAGTGTCAGTTATCCAGTCTTGAAAGAATAAACTATGAGTCATATTCTCTTTTACCTGAAATGAAGAACTTCATCTTTGCCATCAGCATTCCAGACAATATTTCGAAGTATGGTATTGACTCCAGTAGTAGCATTGGGCACGAAGACAACGGTATCCCCAGGACAGTTCAAGAGCTTTGAAATAGCATCGCGAGAATGTTGCAAATGCTGAAAGTAAGTGGTTCTGATGAATGGATCAGGAGCTGATTCACATAGGTCCAAGTATTCTCGCTGTTTCTTCTGAATAACGCGAGGAAAGGTACCAAAAGAGCCTGGACCAGAGTTAATATTTGTGATAACATTAAGCATAGGTAAAAAGGTTGACTTACCATGATTGAGATTCTTATAGCTTGGATCAAACATGAAATGCTTGAGCATATCTTTGCCAAATGGAGTTCTTTCATATGTAGTCCCATCTGAAATCATTACTTTCTCCATCTTTGACTCTAAAGCTTCTCCCATTTTTGCCAACAGAGTATCAAAGTGTTGATAGGTCTTACAATGGGAACAACGTCTCTAATCCAATGTAGCAAAGAGTTACAAAAATATGGATAAATGTGGGAATATAAAGGAAGTAGCTGAGTGAGTCAAGAAATTTGGTGCAGCTTTTCTGAAGGATGTTACTCATGCATATGCGGGTATCGGGTCCTCAATGTCAAGCAAAGGGCGAGAGAAGTAACCAATACCTGTCTTTCCTACTTTACCTAGTCACATACGCCTTATTAATCAGTGACTGTCTATATTTGAAGCTCCCCTCCTCCTCTTCCTCCTCTTCCTCCTAGAGTTTCTGGAGTGGAACCGAAGCACATAGGTGGGGTAAAAAGCCTTCTCATGCCGCAACTATGCGAGAGCTGCACCTTTTTCTTCTCGAATACCTTTATAATCTGTGGTTGAGGAATACTAAATATATCTCAGATACAATTGATCGTATGAAGGCGTTGTTGAAGTAAAACGTGTTTAATATGGATGGTAAGGCCAAGGTAAGTATTGTAGCAAAATGATTCCGAGGTGAAGAGGGAAGACATGCAAGGGTTCACCGAATGACGCATGGAGGGACAATGAATGGAACCAAAATATATTTCTATGGAAACACTTCCATTGACAAACAATAAGCTCCAACGCTACTCTTACGAACCCCTCTGCGGATATGTCTCTGTCACAGCTTGCAAAGTTACTTCCACTTCCAAAAGCAGATCTTCAGCAAGTCTTAGACTACGCTTCAACGTTATCCAAGCAAGATGCCGCAGACCACTTCAACAATCTTCTAGGAGAATCGCCTCAATCCATAGAGTTCATATCATCCTTCAATTCGCGACGACAAGCTCCCTCTCCACCTATAGCGACGCCCTCAAACGAATCCTCAGGTGTACCAAAACCTACACGCAAAGCGCCCAAGAAGAAAGCTCCGATTCACACCCCCGCACCGAGACAGATACACGATACCTACGCCGGGCAAGGAACTGCATACAAGAAGAAAGATGACGATGAGTACATGGCCAAGAAGCCTGCTGCTGCTTCATCATCTGCGGCACAATCAAATGCCTTCAAGCTAGATCCCAAACCAGTGGCTGTCCAGGCACCTACCCCGCGAGCACCACCCTCAGCAGCAGGAGCGCTGATATCCGAATTCAAATCCTCGAAAAGCAATCCAAACTCACGAAATGCGTCGCGCAATGCGTCTCCAGCGCCCGGCGCTTCGAATACTTCCAAGAAAATCAATATCACTGGTGGGACTTCTATGCATGGAGCTTCTGCCGTTCTCAATGAGTTGGATGATGCGATCCGGAGTCTAGAGATCAGCACAAACAGCTCTCTTCTTCTGGATGCAAAAAAGAGAGCTTGTAATTGCATTGGGGCTCGCCATCCTGTCCTTACCGCTGCACCGAACTGTCTGAATTGTGGAAAGGTCATATGTGTGAAAGAAGGCCTGGGACCATGCACATTCTGCGGGTCGCCCTTACTGAGCGCAGTAGAAGTACAAGGCATGATCCGTGAGCTACGAGAAGAGCGAGGCAGAGAGAAGATGCTACTTGACAACTCTTCGCACCGCAAGGTGGAGGTTTCTAAGAAACCAGCACCCTTTAGTACACCAAAACCAGAGCAACTCATGTCTCCTGCGGAAGCCAAGGCAAAAGAACATAGAGACAAGCTGCTCAATTTCCAAGCTCAAAATGCTGCAAGGACGACGGTCAGAGACGAGGCTGCAGATTTTGACTATGCGCCTACAGGGGGGGTGAACCAGTGGGCTAGCCCAGCAGAGCGAGCGAAGCAGCTAAAGAGACAGCAGAAAGTCCTTGCCGAGCAGGAATGGAATGCCCGACCGGAGTACGAAAAGCGGAGGCAAGTGGTTAGCATTGACCTTGTGAAAGGGAAAGTCATGAAGAAGATGTCTGCGGTTGAGAAGCCGCAATTCTATTCCAAAGACGAGGAGGATGAGATTCCAGAGCCGTTGCCCCTGAGCAGTACGAGTGGGAACAAGGGCGGGGGAACTTTCGCGAGGAATCCGTTGCTGGGTGGGCTTATCAAGCCGGTGTATGACAGTGGGAAGGGCAAGAGGAGAGAAGGTGGTGAGGAGCTGCAGGGTAGGCCGAAGAAGACTTGGAGGAGGGTACAGGATGATCTAGATGATAATGAGGCTATTATTCTGGATGGTGGTGCTTTCGGAAATGCTGGAGGGTCAACGGTAGATAGAGTCGAGCATGATGAGCCTGCCTGCGGATAGAGTAGAAATAGATGTAGACATCCAAATGGAGCCTAATCAATTCAACAAGCTTGATTTGGTTTGATAGTGACGGTTATGATCTAGAGTTGTCTCTAGCGAAATGCTTACACTTGCAGTGTAACTCTGTACATCATTGAAAACAATCCTCTGATCCAAAGACGTGAACGAAGCTACTACCATTCCCATACTTTGAGATAAATTTGTTGGTGCTACATTACATACCTTTCTCGCTTAATTCTACAGCCATCCGTGGAAGATATCTACTTACCCATCAGCTCGAGATCGCTTCTTATTCTTTCCTTAAATCCATCCACTTAGTTACACTTAGTTGACGAGCTCTCGACATCCTAATTGGTTTGGTCTAGTCGAGACGGATTCATGTCTCTCGAGGTTTCCTATATACATTGTGGACTCTCGACCAAAAGGGAAACTGACACGAAGTTTTCGACGTTGCACTTCCACTTTCACTTTCACGAAGTCCATATCAACAATAAATTCAAGTATGAAAGTCCCACAAGACGTTATATATTTCCTGGTCAACTCTTCGAATCAAGATCAATTCCTCGTTACCATCAAACCGACACCAACCACTCACAAACCAGCCTTACCTTGCCTGAAACGTGATTTATCAATGTGCAATATTATATCCAGTATCTCTCATTGGG
This sequence comes from Margaritispora aquatica, assembly GCA_007644065.1. Lineage (NCBI taxonomy): Eukaryota > Fungi > Ascomycota > Leotiomycetes > Helotiales > Discinellaceae > Margaritispora > Margaritispora aquatica. The sequence continues at coordinate 2,079,241 of VJWN01000003.1, forward strand.
CTGTAGGGTCATTTTGGGATGCTATGACAGAGCTGCGATGTTTAGATTCTCAGGAAACAGCGGGGCCTAGTTGAGAATCCCTGCTCGCTACCTACTAGATTAGACTAATCGGCAGTAAGCGTAAAGATGAAGTTCAAAGGAAGGAAACAGTCCAATCAATAGATTTGGATCGCAATAATCATATGGGTTGTGGTGCAGAGCTGAAGTGATTTTCATACCCTATATACACAATCTTTCTGGGATACTACATCTACATACGAATATGTGTAACATATACGGATATGGTAAGAAACACCTTAACCACAACCTCACTATCGTAACTTCACACATTGTGTCACCGTCATCAACTAGATAAATTCCCGGCCTCGCGAAGCCCCAAACCCCTCAGTCCCCTCAGTCCCCTCGAGACTAAAGACCTAGTCTCGCTTAGCACTCAAATCGGATGATGTCTAAACGCAACATCATGCTACTATGATCGCCCATCAATCTACCATGTGGGGTCCATGACAGCCTTTATAAGGCTGAAGCGTGGATGAAGTACCGAATGCTGGTATAAAGACTCCCTGGAGGCTATTGACGTAGAGTCGAGTGCGAAGTCAGCAGTAAATGCTGTTGATTCCTCATCGATCCACTGTTAAGAACGACATTGTTTATATTTATAGTCGTTTCTATATCATCTTGCTAATTTAGTCTAAGCATAATAGCAATTACAACAAGAGAATCGACAGCAGATCAATATGGGGAAATCATCTGAGAATGGAGTCACGACGAAGCTCCTCGCTGGAGGGCTTGCGGGGGCTTCAGAAACGATAGTTACTGTTTGTATCCCATTTCGACGCATCCCTCTGCTTTCTTCTGCCTCTCTAGCATGAAGTATCGAATACCAAGGACCTTAGCTAAGCTTCTCTCATCCTCCTCTTGCTTGACTTCTTCTTGTCCTCTCCTACAAACTAACCTTCTGCTCCACCCAAACAGTACCCAGCAGAATTCATCAAAACCCGCCGTCAACTTCCATCCTCCTCATCCACTCTCTCATCCCTCTCCACATCATCCTTCAGCAAAGTTAGAAGACCTCCATCCACTAGCAACACCACAACATCAGCATCCTCACTCTCCATAATCCTCAACACCTACCGCACGACAGGCATCTCAGGATTCTACTCGGGGTGCCTCGCCCTCGTAACCAGCAACTCCGCCAAATCCAGCATCCGCTTCTTCTCCTTCGAAACCACACGCAACTATCTTGACCGCTCCACCACTCCCTCCCTTTCTCCTTCCTCTCCATCCACCACATCTCCTACGAGTACTCACCACCGCCCGCCTTGGATCAACATCCTCTCGGGCCTCATCGCCGGCTCTACCGAGTCCCTCCTGGTCGTCACACCCGGCGAAGCGCTCAAGACGCGCGTAATCGAAGACGCGTTCCTGCCCGCCCAGCAGCGCCGTTTTGGCGGCTTGAGCACATTTGCTGTCGGCAAGAAGCTGGTGAGTGAGGAGGGGCTGCGCGCGCTGTGGAAGGGCGCCGGACCCGTGCTGAGTAAACAGGCGACGAATTCCGCGGTGCGGTTTACAGTTTTTGCCGGACTCATGGAGAGGCTTGTTGCGAGGTGGCCCAGGGTGGAGGGGAGGGTGGGCGTTACGCTTGGTGTGGGGGCTGTGAGTGGGGTTGTTACTGTGTGAGTTCTGTCTCGTTTTCTGCCTTACTCGCTTCTTTTGGTCGATGGTTGATGGTGGCTGTGAGAAGGAAGTGTGGAGTTGTCGTGCTGATGTTTGTGTGAAATAGATACGCCTCCATGCCCTTCGACAACATCAAGACGCGAATGCAGAGCGCCGGTGGTGGATACAGTGGGATGTTCGACTGTGCGATCAAAACCTTCAAAATAGATGGCGTGAGAGCTTTCTGGCGAGGCACGACTCCCAGATTAGTTCGTTTGACGGTATGTGTTTGGCATGTATCTGTGTTGAAAACTCGCTTAGCTGATTTTGGGGAATAGCTGTCCGGTGGGATTACCTTCACTGTGTATGACCAGGTCGTGAGAGCTGTGAAGGTGTTGAAGGCGCAGCCGGGGAACGAGTTGCAGACTTTGTGAGCTTGAGTTGGAGTTTGACAAGTTTTGGGTATTGGGATTTGCCATACTTGGTTTAGGATTGGGTGTTAAATTGACTATTTCCGGCAGAAAGAAGGACGCGTAGAGCATTTTGACGGAATTCCACAGAGAAGCTGGCATGACTTGAGAGTAAGGAAAGAAAGGAAGGAAATCTTGGCTTGTATATTGCTTTAGATATCAGTTTAGACAAGGTTGGCTATAGTTACGAGGTACTAGCATTGGAAAATAGAGGAGCAAGACGCCAGACACCTAGACCTAGAGACCTAACTAATAGCTGAAATCAACTGGCACATTCAATATCAAACAACCATCAAGCAGAGATGAATGAACTGATGATACGGATTACGACGTATCGTCCATCAATCCCATCAAACTTGAACAATCCTACATCCCCTGCGCCAAAATAGAATCAAGAATGCAAACAAACAAACAAACAAGCGAGTAAATGAGAAGCTAGGCAAGCAAAGAAACTTCAGTACTAATTATTGAGGTCTAATTAACACGGCATTCTGATCCGACAATACTTACCTAACTAGTCATGAATGTGAGGAATACAATGCATGAGAGATGATGTTGAAGAGAAGCAGGAAATGCACAGCTACGTCTGTCTGCTTTTGCGTGCCCGCGAATACTTTATCTGGCGGAGAGCAGAGACAAAACTAGGAAAGAGGAGAGTTACCCAGGCAAAAGACTTGGTCGTCTCGAAGAGATAACGAGCGCTCTGTTTCAAGGCCAACGAGGTAAGAACCTAGGCCGTTCTATAGGCCCGAAAAAGCGGAAAATAGAGGATAAGGAGAGATACGTAGTAAAATGTATGGAAATTCTGTTCGTCACGAATACACCTCTCACTCAGTACCAGGAAAGTTAAAATTGGAATCGTGATTTTTCATTCATCATTCGTATAAACTCATCGAAAGCATATCCATCCGCCCAATGCAAGCCATTATCCTAGGCCATAACGAGCAGTTAACCACCTATGTAGCACAAAGCGCATCGCAGTCGCAAACGCAAACATAACGTATCAAACATCCATCCCTCCATATCTTCCTCCTATCAATCCTCACAAGGGACATCTAGTCGCTATCGCTACTACTGCTCCCACTTCCACCGCGACTCCGGCTATGGCTGTGACTATGCTTATGTTTCTTCTCCTTCTTGTGATGTCCATGCCCATGACTGCTCGCATGACTGCCAGCGTACAAGCCTCCTAACGCCGCTGGTGCCGCATAGCCACCATAGCTGCTGCCGCCATGTGATGATCCACCACCATGATGGCTGCCACCATACGAGCTGTAGTCGCCAGAATGCTTCTTGTCCTTCTTCTCCTTGCTCTTCTTCTCCAGCATGTTCGCACCAATGGCGCCGACCACGCCACCGATGACCGTGCCTAGAACTCCACCGCCGGCTTTGTTACCCACGAAACCACCGCCCGCGCCGCCGATCAGGGTTGCGCCGAGTCCCTTCTCGCCTTCTTGGCCGGGTCCGGCGAAGCCGGATCCAGCGGGTGCGCCAACGGCGCCGATGCCGTGTTGTTGTTGGCCATACTGAGGCGGTTGGGGAGAGTGGTTGTATTGTCCGCGGTTGTCGTTACCATATTGTGGTTGCGAGGGGTAAGGATGTTGTTGTTGGTGTTGCTGTGGGTAAGGTGAATGCGCTGGTGATGGAGCGGAGCCATATTGTGGTTGTGGAGGGTAGTGGTGTTGCTGAGGTGGAGGAGAGGAGTAGTTTGGTTGCGAAGGGTAGCCTCCTTGTTGATGTTGTCCTTGTTGATGCTGTGAATAGTCTGGCTGAGGAGGATAGTGCTGTTGCTGGCCGTTGCCTTGATTATATTGTGGTTGAGGAGGATAATGACCACCTTGCTGATTGTAGTTTGGCTGTTGAGGATAACCACCCTGTTGATGTCCTCCACCACCTCCGTAATACTCATGGCTCGCCATATTGATCTGCTGTGTGTTCGAAGATGTGTATCTGCGATGAAAGTGCGTGTAGATGAAGTTTAGTTTGTGAGAGGAGTAGATGTCGCAGTCTTCGAGAAGAGGAACTTAATATATGTATAAGCTGACACCTTAAAAGGCTCAAACGAACCCCTCTCAGCCCCTCAGCCCCGATTCACATCAGTTGCCCCTCTTCGTAAGCAGCCGTGACATGACAACCCAATGAATCACAGCCAGTTCAGCCAGTCAGCCACCCCCAAGTCATTGTTCCCTTGTCCCCTTCGTACTGTAAGGATGCGACAGTGAAAGTGACGTTCTTTCGTAGCGGGACATACGTCCGGCTGCTGTGAGGGACCAGCAAGCAACCAGCATCCAGTGAACAGCTGGAGGGGTCAGGCTCCATCTCACTGGCTTCTCCTGATCTTCCACTGGCTTCCAGCCTTTCAGCAGCTCATTTCAAGCTCTTAGCTCCCTGTACACTCCCTGGTATCCTCCCTGTAGGCATGCATCAGACAAGAACAATGTACTCGGCATATCCTTGCGCTAGATGGTGCTTTCTTTGATTTCTTCCTGTCGCAAAGATTCGAAGGATATCGTCAAGTTTGTTGCGATTTACCCGGTATTCGTATGTACAATCCTTCACCCTTTCGTTCTCGAGATCATCCGGGCGTCAGCAATCTTGTGCTGAAATGTCCTTCTCGCTCTCGCGGATTCCATGCGAGCTGTCCTCGTACATACCTCCGTCGCAGTCTTTCTCGAAGGTTTGACACGTCTGCACGTTCTGTGAAAGTGGCAAGGCTGAGCCTTCCAGTGGAGAGGAGAATGACGTTCCAACGTTCCCACCGAACGGCTTGCCTGCAGCTCGGAGGCACCGAGTTCCAGTTCCAATGTCTTAGTGTACTGTAGGTCGTGTCTTAGGTGGTAGACTGGTGGGTGGGGTTGTACCAGCCAGCCAGCCAGCTAGCTAGCAATTCGATCTGATCGATCTTCCGGGCTCTGCTCGTGGTTCTGTAGGGTACTCGTAGGTACGGAGGTATAGTGTACAGTGGGGCTGTGCTTGGTGGCTTGGGGTTTCGTATTTGTGGCTCAAGTAAAGTAGCTTTCGTCATGAACCATAGATGAAATACGACAATAATGTTTGCTATACAGTAATGTTAATGTTAATAGTAGCAAATTGATTCTAGGTAGCGATGTAAATGTGTTCATGTGATTTTCTATTCTTATATAGTTGTCAATGAACACGTACCTAAGGTAGGCCTTGAGAGTGTCAAAACGCCCAAGTCCATCCGTCGCGCTCGAAGGCACGCAAGCAATATACATAGCAGCTGAAGTTGCTAGACTCCAGTATGAATTGAGCCGAGTAGTTGCTTTGCTTGCGTTTGATAGCATGTAAGTACGACTAAAAATTTTTATTGGCTTGATTATTTGACTCGCGGATGATCTCAGGTAGGTACTCAGGTACCTGTTTAGACGGGCTTTTGGGGGGTGGCATCTTCATCTTCCTACCATACATATCTCGCTTAACTCTTTGGTAGAGAACAGCAAATAACAAATATCTTGATCATATCCAAGGAAATACACTATTGTCCTCATCCTCGTCTCAGTAATTTGAATACTACTTATTGTTCAATTCCAAATAGCAGTACTTCACGTTATAAAATTCCCCTTAGTTAAACGCCAACGAATCTCTCACAATTACGTAGTCGCTCACGACACCATTTTCTGAAAGCAACACATCCTATGTCCAAGTCCAAGCAAGTTAAAAAAAAAAATGCCACATACCATATTAACAAACACTAACGAAGAAACATCCAACAAAAGAAACACTCATCTCCACAGCGTCAAGAAACTCTCAATCATCTCCTCTGCACCTTTCAAGTCCAGTTTCTCCACCGGCGCAAAGACGCCCATGTCCAGACTTCCAGCATTATCATATCGCAACTCAATATCAACAGTTGGCTGTAAAGCAGTTCGTCAGCTTGCATTTTTCAAACCAATAAGCAATGAAATGGAGAGACATACCAGATAAGCATCACACTTCCCATTCCCTCCATCAATTTCCATATTGACTTTCTCCTCCGCAACCCGAGCTCTCGCGTCCAAATTTTGCAACGCCTTCCACCCTTCAATTTCATCCCCAACCACGGAGCCATCTATACCCGGACTCGAAGACTTCAAAATATTCACAAAACAATCAACCCTCACCCCAGTCCACTCATGCACCTCACTCAAACTCGCACCAACCATCTCTCGACTCCCAATCACGTTCAAGTCTTTTTGAATATTCCTCGCTAGCTCTTCGATGCTACTTTCGAATGGGTTGTTGACGCGAAGAGGGAGCAGATTGAGCGTCGGTGCTGAGAGGGAGGAGAGGTCGGTGCCGAAAGGTGCGCGGTTTGAGAGGTAGATCCCGAATATGATGTGTTTGGGTTCGGAGGATGTCTGATGGGATATGGCAAGGATCTTGGAGATTCCTGCAAGCAATAGGGCGTCGATACTGACTCCTGTAGATTGGGCGCGAGATTTGAGGTCGCGCGTTAGGTTGGAGGGATGGTAGATTTCTACTCTGTTTAGCACGCTTTCGTTGCTTTCCTCCTTCATCTCTTTCTTCGTTTGGATTTCAAACAATGTCTCCTTTGATTCATTCAAATAGGTGGTCCATTTCTCCTTCCCTGTCGTCGAAGAAGTAATAGTCTGAGCGACGAAGTCCTTGAAGCTCCCTGATGGTCCATCTGCTCGGGAAGCGAGAGATTCGTTGTAATACAGAGCCTGCAGCTCCTCGATGAGAATAGGGAGACTAATGCCATCATACAGCACATGATGAATAACAAGCTTAACAATCGTATTCCCTTCACTCTCGTCGACAACCAGATTGACAGGCGGCAACTTTAAGTCTGCCTTGTCTTTCCTCGTTAAGACAGACTCATTGCCTGAATTATAGACAACCTCGTTCTTTGGATCCTTGAAAACAACTTGAACGAGCCTGTCTTTAGACTCGATGAATCCGGTCCGCAGGATCTCATGCCGTGCTAGCAATGTCTTCCACGCCGTCTCCAGCGCTAGTTTGTCCAAAGCGGCAGGAAGAGAATAAGTGAAAGTCTGGTAGAACATCGCTCCCCTGGACGCCTGCCATTGTCTAATCATATACGTTTGTCCAGCAGTAGCAGGCATTGTGTATTTCACTTCACCACTCTCGCTCCGCGGCCCTTCAAGCAGAACCTGAACATCTAGTCCTTCCATCGCCTTCTCAATCACTGCATTAACATTTAACTCCGGCTCAGCCTCAATAGTTGAACGATCGCCACTGACAGAACGTGCCATAGCGTAAATAGTCTGATCTCTCAAAATAACCGACACACTTATCTTGATCCCATACGTCTTCAACAGTGCTGGTAGCTTTAAGACAAGAATAGAGTCAAGCCCTAAGTGAAATATAGTCGTGTCTTTGTCGATATTCTCCTCAGGGACATCAGAGATCTGGTGTAATGCTTTTCGAATACTGAGTTCGGTTTCTGACCACTTGTCATTGACGATGCCCTTGATCTGTGGACGATCTTGCCTTGGATTTGCATCGGCAATTTGGAAGGAGGGCAAGCCGCAAATGGATATCCCGTCAGTGGTTGATGTTATCGTCTGCTCACGTGGGGCAGAAATAAGACGTGAAAGCACAGCTTCTAATGCGTCGAGGATGCTTTCTGTTTCCGCAGCGTTGCGAGCGGTAGATTTACATTTGGTTGTCCAAGCGAGGTAAGCATTGTCTACAATTTCCATCTCCACACAAACTGGGAACTCTACATCAGCCACTCCATAGACAGACTCATACAGGATCTCTCCTGCAGCAGCCGCTCGCTTTCCTTGATAGATAAACAATGTATCAAATAGTGTGGTGTCAGTGGTGTCACTGTCACCATTCCTCGAAGCAAGTGCGTAAGCTTGTGCCATACCGAGCGGAAAATGCTGGTATTGCCTTGTCATGTCGCTGAGCTCTTGCATATACTTAAGCATCTCATCTAGCGTTCCATGTAACACTGATCGTACAGCAACAGTGTTCATGAGCGGAAAATTGACCAAAGCAGCTTCTTCCGTATCGCGACACGAAAGTACGGAGCCAAAAACAACGTCTAGCTGTCCCATGAGCTGAGACAGAACTAGCGCCCAGCATGTTTGACCCAGAGTTTGGAGCGTGATGCGGGAGGACTTGCAAAGAGCCTCGATTTCGATGAGAGGAACACGAGAGCGTCGCTCTAGGCGAGTGCTTTCGTTTCTGTCGCTGTGCCCCTTTCTAGGAAATTTTGCAAGAGGTAATTCAGAGAGTGTGGTTCGCCAGAACTTCTTCGCGTCGTCTGTTGTAGATTGGAAGACCTGCTCAATGAAAGGCATGAAATCTGGTCGAGATGCGAATGCATCATTGTACGCCTTTTGGATATCCTGGTGTATACTTCTAAGCGAGGTTCCATCATACAGAGCGTGAGAAATGGCAATTACGAGATAATTTGCGCCTCCTGTACTAATTGCCTGCAGCTGTAGGAGTTCCTGGCGCTGCTGTGCATATAAGATAGCCAAATGCTTAAAATGCTCCATGAAGCTTTCGAAGCTCTGGCCTTCAGGAAGACTCGATGCTGTAACTGCATCTTTGAATTGTGGCAACGTCTTGTGGACAACCTGGGCATAACTGACAGATGACTTGGGATCATCGATTGCAACGAAAGTGGTTTGGAGAATAGGCGATGCCTCAACCACTTGCATCACAGCAGCCATGAGTCTGTCTATATCGACTCCTTCATTCAACTTGAAGCCATCAACATTGAAGTATCTCTCATAGTCAGATTTGAGCATCTCATTGACCATACTCTGCTGAAGTGGAGTTGCAGGTAACACTGCCTCGACATCTTCGGGTAGCTGGCCAATACCCTTCAAATACGCCTTGAGTTCATTGCTCATATCTGCTAGAGATTTTTTTATCGGGTTAATAGACCCATTTTCCTTGGTAGAAATGTGGGTAGCCATGTTCGCAATTGTTTGAGATCTGATAATGGCGCTGACTGGAATTTCAACACCTCGCTTCTTGAGTCTTGAGGCTAGTTTGATGACATCGATACTATCAAGACCGAGCTCAAAGATGGATGAGTTCTCTAGCACATGCTCTTCAGGAACACCAGCAAGTCTTGAAATTTCCTCTCTAATGAATTTAGTGTTGTCAGTCCACTGGAATACATCGTTCAAGCTGGTTGGCTGGGTTGAGACGTTGGTCTCGCTTAGGTCTTTGTCGTTCCTATTGGAGATTGCACCACCAAGGACGGTGTTCTGTCCATCACTCTCAATCATAGCTAGTAAGCTCTCTTCTACCTGTTTGAGAAGGTCTGAAGCGCTGCTCGCAGTCATCACTGAGCCTTGAGCGACAATAGTGAGGGAAATTCTGGTGCTCTCTGGGCTTAAAGTCGCTTCAAACGCAAGAGGATACTGTGAATCTGTAAGCAAAAATGTTCAAAATCTTATGTTGATACTCACATCAGCAATTTGCTCATCTTCTACCTGCCTCCACACATCTTTTGCGAACTCCTCATCCTCTATTTCGGGACGCTGGAACACAAAGAGAGTATCGAATAACTGCTGGCCTGGTTTAGAATGAGCCCACTTCTGAATATCCTTCAGTGGGGTATGCTGGAAATCTTGCATTTGCATGTTATATTCGTGGCACTTCTTCACTAACGATGCTGAGCTGGAGCCAGATTCGATCTCGACATGGAATGGCACTGTATTGAACAATGGCCCAGTGATCTTGTCAGCGTCCACATAATCAATGGCTCGTCCGGATGTCACAATGCCGATGGTGACGTTTGATGAAATGATGCTTTGAAGCACAGAAACCCAGACAGCTTGAACAATGGCTTGGGGAGTCACACCAAGCTTTTTGCGAAGGCTGTCAAATCCACTCAGGCGCTCAATTACACATGTAGAGACGATATCTTTCGTGGAATCCAATATCTGTGGTATGGGTTGTTCGAGCCAATCCTGAAGGTGTTTCTTCCAGAAATCTTCTGCCCCAGTAACTTGAGCGAGTGGGCCATATGGCAAAGAGGAAATGAATGAAGGTCCATATTCGATGCTCTCGAAAAGTCGATACTCATCAATGAGTCGTTGAAGCATCCTCATCAGACTATTTCCATCGTATAGTCCATGGAAAATCCTCAAAACAACAACCCATTTGTACTTTTCTGATCGAAGGTTGAACGAATACGGTTTTCTCAGAGCCACGGATTTGTCTGCAGTTTCGTAATCAATGGTTTCTCCATCAAATTGACTTAAGACTCGTTGCACAACCTGAGCGAACCCATCATCCGTAGCCACAAAACTCGTCCTCAAAACCTCAAGTTGAGCTACAACCCTCTGCCACGCAGCCAACAAGCCCTTGGCATCGACCCCCTCCTCAAGAACAAACTCAAACTTGTTAAAGTAAAGCGGCTTATCACTTTCCAAGAATCGATAAATCATCCCTTCCTGCACAGGTGTACAGGGAGCAATAGCTTCGACATCCTTACTCTCGACACCAAGCTCCTTGCAAACACCAACAATGTGTCGCTGTGCAAACGCGGCGATGCTTTGTGAAGCAGCGACATGTGCGTTTCCATTCGCTTGGTCGGGAAACTCATTTTGCATCAGAGCACGTAATAATGCGCCGATTGAAGGATTGCTCTTCACAACAGAGAGCTTAGCATTTTCCAGGCCTGCGGTCTGCAGAGAACGCGAGAAGCTGATGATTGAGATTGAATCCAGCCCCAGCTCGAAAATATTTGATCCCCGAGCCACGGATGCAAAATCGGTTCGAAGGGCAGTCGCGATAATGTCGACGATTGGCGTCTCAGCACCTGTCCATGGCCTGTCCTCTTGGTTTTGTTGGCTCAATTTCTGCAGGTACTCGGCGCTGAGCTCATTGTAAATAACGCCAAGCTGTTTCGAATCCGCTTTGTTATTTGCGTTCAAAGGAATGGCTTTGACTGGAATGAAGTGCGTCGGTACCATGTATCCAGGTAGCTTTGCCTTACAAGCCTCTCTCATAGTTGATATCACACTGCTATCTTGTCCCAACTCGTTGCCAGAACCAAAGACATAGAAAGTGACCAGTTGCTCTTTCTGTTGAGCTGCATGCTTAAGAACCAAAGTAACCACTTCTTGGATTGCGTCCATGCTCTTTTTGATAACCTGATTAATCTCACTCAACTCAAGTCGTTGACCACGAAGCTTGACCTGGTCATCTGCTCGGCCAAGGAAGATGAAGCTTCCATCGTGTAAGATTCGCACCAGATCTCCCGTACGATAGACACGCTCGTTGAATGCTTTCAACGTAGGAAATCGTTCTGCTGTCAAGTCTGGGCGGTTGAGATATCCTTTTCCGACAAGTTTGCCAGATACACACAGCTCGCCTAAGCCACCACGTAAGACTGGGGTTTCTGTGCCAGGTTTGAGCACAAAAGATCCTACATTGATGTACGCAGGACCAATATTTGAGGGCTTCCCGTTCTTAGGGACGCGTGGATACATCGTGCAGCCAATCGTGACTTCAGTCGGTCCGTAACCATTGTAAATAACCGCATGTTCTCCCCACACGTCCAGAATTTCTTGCTTGAGTTGCTCGCCGCCAGTTATAAAAGCACCTTTGCAGAGAGTTGGGACTGTGTCTGGATGTATAAGACGCGCGAGACTTGGAGTTAAATCGATATGCGTGATGCCTAACATATTGATGGCTCCAGGAATGTCTTCGAAGATCAAATCTCGAGGAGCTGATGCGACACAGATGCCCACACTCCAACTCCAGAACTGCTCCATAACGCTTACGTCAAAGTGGAAGGATGCAAATTGAAGGTATTTGGATTCATCTGTCCAGTGTCCTGCGAAGAGACATGAGAATGCCAGCATGAATTGCACTGTATTGTCATGAGTGATGAGACAACCCTTGGGTGTGCCTGTAGTTCCGCTCGTGTAAAGACAATATGACGTGTCTTCCGGAGTGATATCTCTGCTTAGTTTTGGCTCTTCACCCGAGCAGTTTTCTATTATGTCCGGCGAGTCAAATGCGATGACTTCTTTCTCCATGTAAGCCTTTAGACGTGCTGCAGGCTTCCCACGACTTAGGATCATTGTCGCATTGGAATCTTGAACGATGAATTTCGAGCGCTCATCTGGAGCGGTTGGGTCAAGAGCAACATATGCACAGCCAGCTTTCATGATGCCAATGATAGCAAAAGAGGCCTCTGCGCATTTATCGAAGCAAATCGCTATCATCTCACCCGGCTCGACACCTCGCTGAAGAAGAAAATTCGCAACTTTATTGCTCTCCTGGTCGAGTTCAAGATATGTCCACGTCTTGCTTTCGAAATTCCCGGGTTCAAGAGATGTCGCAAATTCCAATGCTATTCTGTCTGGCAACTGTTTCGCTCCCATAGTCACAACCTCGTGCAATAGTTTGACAGGGGCTGGCAAGATCTCCTCAAGCGCTGGGGTGACCGCGATCAGCTCGTGGCTTATCGTTGGAGCTACATCACAGGCATTTTGTGGTTCTCTGAGAGTATCAAGAAGTAATGCATCATACTGTCGGAGCAGAACCTCTGCATGTTCAGTAGGAATGACATCTTGCCTGAAAGTTAATCGCAAGATTACCTCGCCTGAGCTAGATGGTTGAACTTCCATTGAGACTGCATAGTCAACTGAAGCTTCCTCTTTGATGATTGTCCACGGTAACTTAATTTCGTCGCTCTCTGGTAACTTCTGATACGCAAACAAAGTATCAAAGATCTTGCCTTCGGGATATCCAGCCCATTTCTGAATGCTCGTGATTGGTGTGAACTGATGTTTGTGAAGTGCAGCATTGTGATCCATCGTCCTAGCCAATAATTCTGCGTTTGTACCAGACACATCACAACGAACTGGGAGCGTTACAATGCTAGGAAATGACACTTTATCACCATCTTCGTGAACTGAACGACCAGAGAGCGTCATGCCAAATGTGGTCGACACCTCCCCAATATACGCAGAGAGTATTCGTGCCCATGCCGCTTGTGCAGCAGCTTGCATAGTAACTCCATTATTCCGACACTCTGCTTCCAGCTCTGACAAGCAGGAGTGCGAGAGGATCTCATGAACTGCGCTTGTCGTATCAGAAACTTGCAGAGGGGTAAGATCTGGAAATCGGTTGACTACAATCTTGTTTTGAGAACTCTTCCAGAATTCTTCTTTTTCTTCCTGTAGATTTTGACTACTTTGAAGTATTGCTCCAAGCAATAGGTTGGTTGATGGACGAGCAGGACTGGACTGAGCTGCAAGGATTTTCGCAACATCTATAAAAACCATTTGAATAGACTGAGCGTCATAGAGAGCATGATGCGCCGTGAAACACAATACATTTTTGCCATTCTGGCTGCAATGTCTCAACTGCCATGGCTCTTCAAGCAGACTTTCCAGTTTAATTAACCCTTCGGTCGCTTCTGTGATGTCGGACCAGGGAAGCTCAACTGCTGCATTTCGATGAGTGACCATTGCGAAGGAGAGTGTTGGATCATCGACTGAAACGAAGCCAGTCCGGAGCATCTCGTGAGTTTCACAGACAGTCCTCCATGCACCCTTGAGAGCCTCAATTGACACATCTGGTTGAATCTCGAGCCAGATAGAGTTGATGTACTCTTGGCCACCTGAGTGGAGCGTGATTGCAAGCATACCTTGTTGTACATACGTACAAGGTCTGATCGCTTCGATATTCTCAGAAGTGATACTATATTTCGCACATATAGCTTCACGGTACCTCGCATCGAAGCTCTCGAAGTCAAACGCATCCTCCTCGATCTGAGTCTCCGGCTCCTTTGAAAGAAAGGCACCTAGCTGTGCGATGGAAGGACGTGCTAGGATATCACTCGCAGATACAGCATGTCCTTGCTTTCTGAGGCGAGCAGCAACCTGGACGATGCTAATGGAGTCGAGACCCAATCTGAAGATGCTTACTTCTCGTCCGATTTTCTCAGATGGGATATCCGTGAACTGTGCAATGATATTTCTTAGTGCCATTTCCTCTCTAGACATGGTTTTGATATCCTTCTGGATGTCTTGTTTGACTCGATCGTTGTTCGATCGAGCATCGGCTTTCGCAATTATCTGCTCTTTCAGAGCAGGTGACAATAATTGCCGTCTAGCATTCTCCAAAGCATATTCTAACTTTTCTTGAATCAATTTTACAATACTATTGGCGTCCTTTTCCGTAAAATAAGACGTGTAGGAGTGTAAAATAATATCAAGGGTATCTTCGCTTCGATTTGGTACAATCTCGCAAACTAAAGGAAAGTCCATGGCGCCAGTATCTTTCGAAATAGACCAGATGGAAGAATCAAGCGGTCTAGAAGACTGCTGTAAAATGAAAAGGGTATCAAAAAGACGTGAGCCATCAGGGCTAAACTTGGACTGAATTCGACGAAGTGGGGTAAATTGGTAAGGAAGCGAACTGGCGTTGAGATCCTGGAAATTTCGGAAAGCCTCCAAGTAAGAGAGCTTATCAGTATGGGATAGACGAACAGGTATTGTGTTGAAGCAAGGTGCGACGAGGCGCTCGATACCTTCGATTGTGTCAGTACGACCACTGACAACATTACCGAAGCACACGTCTTGAGTGTCTTGCAATTCGGCTAGAACAGCAGACCAAACGGTATGGCACACAGCAAGTAAAGAGGAGCTATGTTTCTTGATATTTTCCTCGATCCACCTTAATGCTCTGGGCGATCTTCCAAAATATTGGCGACTTGAGCTTTGAGCCTGTCCTGCTTCGACAGTCAGCTGCTCAAACCTGCTCACTTGAAAACTCCGAAACATTGCTGCCCAGTACTCATCGCTTGATTTCATGTCGTATGAGACCATTGACTTCAAGAATGGTTCAAATGATACTGGCGATGAAAGTGACTGGCCTTTGTACAGTGTCTCGATCTCGTTGTATAAGACGGCCAAGGCAACTCCATCATACAGTGCATGGTGCATAGAGACCGTCAAACTCTTTGAGCCGAAAACAACGGTATAAGGAGGATCTAAATCATGGGGCTCTTGAGTCGAGGCGAGATTGAATTTCAAGTCATGTTTCTCCAAGACGACCTGCACGAAAGGAAAGCGTGGAATCTCCGTGCTCACGAAGGAAGTTCGTAAGATCTCGTGTCGCTGAACCATTGTCTGCCAACACTCCTGAAGTTTCTCAACATCGCCAACAAGGTCAAAGGTGACTTGGTTATCATATACTTGTACTAATGACGACTGGCCGGCTGAGAGCATTGCCTCTTGAAGTGGGGTGCATGGATAAATTGCTTGAATGGCCCTCCCTATGTTGTCGAATTTCTCTTTGATTTCCCCTCGAAGAGATTCTTCGAAACCAAAATCAGACAACTCAAATGGCTCAGAAATCGAGGAGGGTTGCTCAGGTTGCCGAGATATAATTCTTGCCGCCAATCTAGTGACAGAAGAGTTCTTTAATATTTCCGAAATCTCTACCTTGAGCTCATAAGTCTCGCGAAGTGCTTTGGACAAGGAAATTGCAGAGATAGAATCAATCCCTAGATTGAAGAAAGATGACTCGGCTCGAATGCTTTCGATAGGCATCTTAGTAATCATAGCTACAGCTTGTGCTATATCTTTCTCAATAGGAGAGAACGTTCGATCTTGTGAGGCATCGGTAGCTTGAGAAGCTAGGTTCAGGTAGTCGACATCAAGCTCAGTGAAGATTCTGGTCAGGGAACGTTTATCTATCTTTCCCTGTGTCGTAGACGGAAGCCGAGAAATTGGAATGAGTGCTGATGGTATCATGTATGGCGGTAAATTTGATTCGAGGTCGTTGTACAACTTTGATATCATAGCCCGATCAGGCGTCAAGACAGTAACATTCAGAGAAGTATCGCCAGCCATAGCCCAGAAGGAGATCATTCTCTGCTCTCCATTGCTCCCATCAATTATCATTGTCACGCAGTCTCTTACTTTACTATTCTTGAGCAAGGCACTGTTAATTTCGCCGAGTTCAACACGTTGACCACGTATCTTGACTTGATCATCCTTGCGTCCTGTGAATGCCAGTGATCCATCCGAAAGCATTCGTCCAAAATCACCACTCCGATATAATCGTCCAAATGTAGGATGCTCAATGATCTTCCCCTCTTCTTTACTCCTGTCAACATAGCCGCGAAACACTTGGGAGCCTCCAAAGACAAATTCTCCTTCTCCACCAAGTGGGACAAGCGAGAAATCTGATCGAGGTGATAGTACAAATGCAGAAGTGTTCAGAAAAGGAGGACCAATGTTGTTGATAGCATCATCGCTTGTAACTTGCGGCTTCACAGTACAAATATTTGTCGTTTCGCTTGGGCCATAACCTTGCCAAAGCATGTTGTCCTGCCAAAGATTCTTCACTTTCTGCGTGACAGCTTCGCCTGCTGTGACGAGAAACTGTACACTTGGAACATTTTTCGGATCAACAAGTGACGCGACTGAGGGAGTCATGCTGAGATGAGTTACACCAAACGACCGAATCGCGAGCTCCATGTCTCGAAAGAGAACATCTTTGATAGCTGAGCAGAGGCGCCCACCGATCCTCCATGTAAAGAAAATCTCAAATACGGAAACATCGAATGCTTGTGAACATTGTTGTAACAATCGAGCATTCTTGTCTGCAGGATAAAGGTCTTCCAAGACATCCAGATTGCTCAGCAGGTTTCCTTGTGTGACCAGGACTCCCTTTGGAGTGCCAGTACTGCCAGATGTGTACACACAGTATGATATATGCTCTGATGAAGATCTTGGAGGAATGTTCTCGTGGGAAAACACCTCAAAGTCTACTTCGTCTACATATACCACATTCAAATCTGAAAATGATTTTAGCAGAGACCGAGATGAGGAATGCGCAAGTACGATTCTAATCTTTGTTTCATCTAGAATGTGTCGAAGCCTGTTGAGAGGGGCTTCTGGGGTTTGTGGAAGGTATCCAGCACCAATCTTCGCAGTTGCAAGGATAGTTGCATAGAGATCAATACACTTATCCATGCAAATGCAGACAAGCTCATCTGGTAGTACATTCTGCTCTAAGAGGTAAGCTCCAACTCGATTCGCACGAGCATTGAGTTCCCAGTAAGAAACCTGCTCGCTGTTGCGATGTTCTTCATCAATTGACTGTGCAAAGTCGATGGCAACACGATGTGGATCTATCGAGGCAATTTCTTCGACCGGCGAGGAAAGTGTGTTGGATTTTAAAGATACCTCCGGCTTCTCGTTCTCAATGGATAACGCAGCAGGATTGAGACCCTCAAAGCAGGAGCCCAAAGGTGCAGAGGGTGATTCAATGATTGCTTTCACCACTTGCTCAAGCTGTTGGAGGTAGACCATCACTTGTTCTTCAGGCAGCAGAGATTGTTGGTAGTTGGCTTTCAGCTCAATGTTTTCTGTGGTCGGTGTTATTTCCACAGTCAAATTGAACTCTAGACTGTCGACAGTATCTACAAGGGAGACAAATTCTCGCCTGTACTCATAGCTGTGCAAAGTTTGCTGCCAAATCACGAGCGTGTCAAATAATCGTTGACCAGGGTGCGCTCCTGCTGCCAATTTGATATCTTTTAGAGGAAGAGTACTGTATTCTAGGTGCTTTCTATTGGTTGTATTGAGCTCTTTAACCAGTTGCCCAAGGGTTTCTATCGTCGAAGTGTCAATCCGTATTGGCAAAGTCGCTAAGCAAGGTCCAACTACGTCCTCAATGCCGGGAATAGACAGGGTTCTCCCGGAAAAGACAGTTCCAAAGCACAAGTCAGTTGAACCTAAGTATGCTCCCAAGACCAAACAATGCGCTGCTTGAAAGATTGTATGAGGGCTGACAGATAATTGTCTCGCAGCAGCTTCAATTAGAGGCGTGGAAAGCGACGTCTTGATATTGAGGACAGCCAAATTTTGAGCCGGTCGTGCACTAGGATGAAAGTTTGGAAGTCTTCTGAATTCCAAGTTGTCTAAATGATCTTTCCAGTAGTCTTTAGAAGACCAAACATCATCATTGATGAGACCACTTCGATAAGCATCTACGACAAGCTTGAATGGGGGTCGATAAGACAGTGAGTCTCCCGTCAGTATCGTATTCAAATCATCAAGCAAAAGCTCAAGAGACCATGCATCATAGAGAGCATGATGAATGTGCACTAGAACTCGAGTACTCATATTACGTAGAGATATTTGGAGCCGGACTGGCCGATGTAGCGATATATCCTTGCCGTGATCGAAGTCGTAGTTGAACTGTTCTACTTCTTCAATGGAATTGCCATCAAAACTGGTCCAGACAACTTGCAGATACCCATCTGCTTCTTCTGATTCAACAAATCCAGTTCTCAGAATTGGATTATGATCTGCAAGAATGCTCAAGGACGAGATCACCTGATCTACATCTGTGATGTTTGTGAGCTCGAGCTCTACCCAATTTCGGTACGCCTTTTCATCAATAGCAGTTTCGGCTAGCATCGCAGATTGCAAAGGGGTACAGGGCATCGTTGACTCAACATCCTTTGCATTGCCATTTAACACCGAGAGCAAGTCTACCATAGGAGCGTCAACTCTGTCTGATATTGGAGGGATAGACATCGTTTTGCATTCTTCACAAAGTCGAGACAAAGAAGCCAGGGTTTCACTGTGTAACACAGACATTGTAGTGACATTATATCCTAAGGCACGTAGTCGGGTTGAAACTCTGATCGCCATTAAAGAATCGAGGCCAGCAGAAGCGAGCCGGATTGTGAATTGGAAGGGGCCAAGCACATCCTCTAGTACAGCTTTCACAGCCAGTTCTATCTCTGTCAACTGAATGGATTCATTTTCTCCTTCGATCTTTTTGTTTTCCTGATAATCCAAATTTAATTTTCGTTTGTCGATTTTGCCGGATGGCATATATGGGAATTTTTGAAGAATGACAATGTCGCTTGGAACCATGTACTTTGGTAGCCAATTGGCACATGCTTCAATGATATCGCTCTCTTTCACCCCTTGCTCTTTAACTAATGTGTAAACAACAAGAGAATTATCGACAACTGCAGCTGTGGCTGTCTTCACACCTGGATGCTTATAAACGGCATCCTCAACCTCACCAAGCTCAAGTCGTTGACCTCGAAGCTTAACTTGACCAGAGCTGATTCGGCCAAGAATCTCGATAGTGCCATTCTCAAGCTGTCTCGCTTTGTCGCCAGTTCTGTAGAAGTTTCTGCCTTCGAATTGCACAAATGCGACTTTGTTTTGATCTTCACGATTCAAATACCCTCGAGCAAGCTGTGGACCACCCAAGACAAGCTCCCCAAGTTCACCAACGGGAACAAAGGTGAGATTTGCTGCATCTTCAACAGATGTACTGGGGTTTGCAATGAACGTGGAAACGTTGTCAAAGGGAACTCCAATGTTTCCAGGCTTTGCATCAGCCTCCATTTCTGGGTATACTGTGCAATGAATCGCTGCCTCAGTGGGCCCATACATTCCGTATAATAAGTTCTTTTGGGTTTCTGATCCACCGAATTCTGCAACCACAGGTTTGGTGAGCATTTCCCCAATTGTGAGCAGCAGCTTTAATCCAGGTGCATGTGACCGTTTCTCGAGTAAAGACCCAGCAACTCCAGGAGTCAACTCAACAGCATCAATCTCTAACCGTGTAATTATGCCGGGAAGATCATCCATAAGCTGGGTTTTCTCGCATCCGACCAGGGTCTTGCCTCGCTTCAGAGGAAAGAATATTTCGAACACCGAAACGTCAAAGGATGGTGCAGCAAATTGTAGAAATCTTTCAAAATTTGGAAGGAATAGTTCGTGTGCAAGTAGTGATTGTGAAGCCGCAAGATGGCTCACTCCCACTCCTTTTGGTGTGCCACTAGAGCCAGAGGTATACATCACGTATGCCAAATCTTCGGGCATCACTTCGCGTAGCAAATCCCATTTTACTTGATATGGCTGAGGATGAGGAAACTCTTCGACCAGAATGACCTCAGGGCCACTCTCCCAAGCAAACCTGTCCTTGAATTGTGAGGTAGTGATCACAAATTTTGCATTCACATCTTTGACATTGAATTTGAGACGTTCGGTTGGTGAATCCAGGTTCAGAGGACAAAACGCCCCACCCGAGTTGAGGATGGCGAGCTGAGCAATGTATAATCCAGGACATTGTGGGATCAATAGTGGAACAATGTGTTGCTGGCTACTTCGTGTATCGTTTTCCGGAAGATATTCGAGTATGTTAGAGACCAAAGGAGCGAAACATGACCGAAGCTCGCCATAGCTGTACTTTTGGCGATTCCCGTGGTCACTGAAATCTAGTGCACATGATTCGGCATGTTCATCCCAGGATATGAGATGATGCAAAAGCTGTGGTCCTTCAAGGACTCTTGGCGGATCGTTAAGGATTGAAAGTTTTGTAGCCATGGTTGGCTTAGCAGTCAACGTCCCATGATCTTACAAGAATATAAAAAATTGAAAATAGCCCTGGATGAGATAAGTTTTCTGAGTTGTGGTGTTGATGATCATATATGATCTTCAATACACTGCAATGACTATGTATTTCTTATGAGACATTCCCGTGATTCAGAGAGGAAGATGAGCTAGTGGTGGTGATTATGAATACAGAGAATGTGAGTGGTTGTGTTTGTTTGGATCCTTCCGTGCCAGAGCAATAGAAGAACAGTAAGTTATGTCCTCGTGGTTCTGATTTCTTTTTCTTGTTAATCAGCCTCCAGCGACTCTGCCGCTACAACAATTGAAGCACAACATATACACTGTTGAGTCGAAAGACGACACGATTTGATAGCCTGTCGATAGCCAACGGCCCTCTCCCGGCGCTGACTTTTAGGCGCAAATCCCCTGCGCCCAGTGTCCAGAGGTGGTCCCTCTTCTCTTCAAGCGGGAGTGACGTACGGATATCGCGGCGAGCAAGGAACCCGGTGCAAATCAAAGATGGGGTGGGGTTGTCCTCCATGGCCACCCAAATGCTTTTAGTTGAGGCTCTCAAATAGCTGTCACTATTCCTCGACAAGCAGGCGAGATCTAGGCTAAGTAAGGAAATTGTATTGAAACTAGTGAACTCGTAATTCGTAACTTTCAATGAGAGTGTCTCGAGAGTTGACCATCGAACGTCGAACATCGAACGATATAGGTAAGCCACTTTGTGGCTGTTAACTTGACTTTTTCCAACAACCGGAAAACCCCAAATTCTGACTAATTTTGTCTCTCTTTCTTTAAAAGTCCGAGTTAAGGTTAGCGTCGGGTATTCATCGCCATAGAAATGAGTGAGACGAGATGTCACTTTCAGGTTGCACTTTCAGAAAAAACAAATATATATATACATATATTACCTTACGATTTTTAGAAAATTTGATTCATGTAGTACACGTAAGTGTATTTGCAAATGAAATTCGAGCTGCATTCAGCCTGCTTTTATATAGGAGGGTGCTAACAATAGTTAAGTTGAGGACCATGAATACCTTTACCTATGCACGAAGTCCTTCTGGACACAAAGAACACACACCACCAGGAACGGGAAAGGCACCAATGTTCGGAACGGGCTCGGGGAAATCTTTCCCGAACCTCTCTTGATAGCCGAAAGGATTCAGAATCCAATTCTAGAATGCCATCCAAGCCAGCCCAACCCCAATCCTGACCCCCACCCAAAAAGCAGGCATGGGCTGCATGAGCTGCGTGGTGTGGACCGTGGCAGGGAAGATTCTTCATTATGGGATTGAAGATTGGAGAAGTCAGACTAATCTTATCAGATCATCAGGATGGTCACATCTTTTTCTCGACCCACAGTGGAAGAAATAATCTCACTCAATCCACTCGAGTCACTCTCCTTGATGCTTTTTTCACACCTCATGCTAAGCTCGAAGAAGGTTAAGCTGACCCAGTACATCGGCAAAACCATCTGATAACCTCCAAAGTTATCCACAGCCCAGCATTCACAATAAAGGATTAACTTCCACAGCCAGCCAGAGGACATCTTGGCCTGGCTACGGGATAGCACTTCGCCGTCTTGCCATCTGATGGATGATAGGGGGTGAATCACGTGAGGAAGCAGTAGGTGAAAATAGATAGGATTGAAGAGTCTGAAGAGCATCTACCGCAGTAGAGAGCTCTATATATACAGATAGATCAGCACTTCATAAGGAATGCTCTCATATCATAAGGAATGCAGTGAGATTAAGAAGAGAATCAAAATAACCGAATATCATGCATAAAAGCACGTGACCTCTAACTGACACCATCCCCTTCAATTCTGCCATCAGCAGCTCAGGTAGTGGGCAATGATATCATCTATTGCAGCATGTGTTGGTACAGAGAATGTCACTGTTGGCTTGCTATGGCACTTTTGTTCCAGCTGCTATATTACTCTTCGAAAGACGACGGGATATCCTTCATATGTCACAACCAGACGTTGCAGTGAACAAAAACTTGTGGTGGGCGATCTTCGTGCAGTTGCTCAGGGGCGATTTCCAATACCGATGCAAGCTAATAATTTTGCACCATCTCTCACACCATCGCTGCAGTATGATGCTGGTATATTCTTAATCTCGATTTGAGATTCTTTGCTTGCTGAAAGAATCCGCCCAAACATTACATTAGGTCCTATTATTGGCACCATTGACACAGGTAGTGCCTATTGTCATCAAATTTCAGAACTCATGTGTATCACAAGTTCAACATGAGTATGTGGTTAAATAATTGTCAATTAAAGTCCCTGTCGCTGGAGATAGACACCCAAAGAAGTACCAGAAAGATGCTCAAACTGTCGTGGTTAATATCTGAGGATAATTCTTCGAACACCAACCCTTCATACTTTGCTCTCTTTCGAACTCTCAAAGACACACAGTCTTGGTGTATCCTTTCCTGTGGTGTAGTGCTAGCAATTGCTGCCGGAGCTCCTCTTCCGATCATAGGCGTGATATTTGCAAAAATCATTTATGTTTTCCCTCCTGCGGAGGATGAAGTTCAGCGCAGGATCAATGAATTGCTTAGTGTTGGTATGACAAATCGCTTTCGCCCAAGCATCACGATCTAATACACTATAGCCACAGCATATCTTTTCGTCACCTGGGGGTGGGCCTTTTGCTAAGGGACAATAGGTGTCAGAGTGTCTCGAGGACTACGGATTCAAATGGTTGAGCGAGCTCTTGGCCTTGATCAAACCTATTACGAGACCCAATGTCCAGATGCAAGTACATCAAAGTATCACTGAATGTAACTAACATGTGATAGATCACCAGTCGTTTGACAGTTGATGCACAGATAGTACAAGCAGGGACTGCTGAGAAAGTCGGGTTTTTCATCCAGTCTTGTAGCTACTTCGTGGTGTCTTTGTTGTCGGCTTTATTTTAAATGCACGCCTTACGGGCATTCTCATCGCAGCCATCATACCGCCGATGGCTTTTTGGGTCTATACAAACAATTTTGTTCTGAATAAATTGTCTAAAAATGCCGCTGAAAACACAAGTTCTGCTGCTGCAGCAGCCGAGGATGCAATTAGAGCTGTAGAGGTTGTTCAGGCATTTGATGCATTTGATGTTCTGACTGATAATCATCGCACGCATCTTTACCGTGCTATGAGATTTGGGATGAAAAGAGCTTTCGTGAGTGCTCTGCTATTGGGCGCTGTATTTCTCATTGCGTGGGTTGCATGGCCATACATTAAGCAAATGCATTTGGTTGACTAGGATTTACTTACGCAGCGAACGCGCTCGCTTTCTGGGAGGGTTCTCGTATTGTGAGGAATAGCAGTTCTTCTGGTGGTGCGGGCACGGTAAGTGCTCAAAGCGCCATCCTAAACCAGATACTCATCCATCTAGGTTTACGCAATTGTGTTTTTGATTCTTGACGCATCTTTTGTTATTGGTCAGGCTGGTCCATTTATACAATCTTTTCGTAATGCAGCATCAGCGGGAAGTCGGATACTCAATCTGATCAATTTTCCAGATATCCCTATAGATGTTTATTCCAGCGGAGGAACCAAAGCAAATCCGGAGACTTTCGGGGCTGGAAAGGAGATATGCTTTCAAGATGTAAGCTTTGCTTACCCCGCAAGATCCACGGAAACTGTCTTGGATTCGTCTCGCTCACCATCAAAATGGACACCTCCGTGGGATTGTTGGTGGCTCAGGAAGCGGAAAGTCCACAATTGCAGGTCTCTTGTTGCGGCTGTACGACCCGACCGAAGGTCAGATTATGGTTAATGGTCAAAATCTGTTGAAGTTCCATCTTTCCAGTCTACGCAAACAAATTGCTCTTGTTAATCAAGATCCCGCCGTATTTTCAGGCACCATATATTCCAATATAAAACATGGTTATAATGGTCCAACCTTAGCTGAAGAGGAAATGAGGGATCTTTGCGTAGCAGCAGCCAAAGATGCGGATGCTTGGACATATATTGAGGCTTTAGCTGAAGGTCTTGATACCTGGCTCGGAGAACCGTCAGGTACCAAGCTCTCTGGAGGTCAGAAGCAACGACTCTGTCTGGCAAGGGCACTTGTTGGAAATCCTACCATCTTGGTGCTAGATGAAGCGACAAATGCCCTGGATACCATTAGTGAAGCAGCAATCTTGTCGCGTTTAGGCACTTTAAGATCTGGAGCAAATCTGACGACAGTCATGATCGCCCATCGCTTAGCATCTGTCAGAGATACGGATAGTATTATCGTCATGGGAAACGGTAAAGTCAGCGAACAAGGAAATCATGAAACTTTGATGTCATACAATGATGGCATATATCGGAACCTGGTAGAAGCACAGCAAATCGATTCGAAAAATGTTTCTGATACCTCACTATCAAGTGGCTATGAGCTGACTTCGGTCAAGAGGGATGAAGAGGCTGAGAAGCAAGAGATTCTTTTACCGGCTGTGGAGCATGATCTCGAGACAGATAGGTCCCACAACACAATTAAAATCCTTCAAAGATGTCTATTATTGAGTCGACTACGGGTGTTCTTCACCATTCTCGCATTGCTCGGTAGTCTTCTTACAGGAAGCTTGATACTAGGCGAATCAATCATATTCGGGCACTTGGACACGCTCATCAACAGCGCAGTACCAGTAGAGCGCATCGATTTCTTTTGTTTGATGTTTGTTGTAATATCTCTAGCCGCGTTGATTGGATATATTAATTCCGGATCTTGCTTTGGTCTCGTCTCCGAGCACTTGGTTATGCGAACTAGGGACATTTCACTCCGAGCCGTACTCCATCAAGATAAGGAGTGGTTTCTTCAACCAGGAAGATCCGTCTCAAGTCTTACTTCGGTTATCAGCATGGATGCTGGACATCTCAGTGGTTTATCCGGAGTCATCATCGGTGCCATTGTCTCTGCATTGGTATCGGTGGTGGGAGGAGCCATCTTAGCACATATTATTGCTTGGCGGATTGCTATTGTGTTATTTGCAACATCACCATTGGTTGTACTTGCTGGGTTCTTTCGATTACATGTACTCGCCAAAGTTGAGGAAAAAGGTCAACAAGCTTATACTGAAGCTGCTGCTTTGGCTGTCGAAGCATGCTCAAGCATTCGGACCGTAGCAGCGCTAAGTCTTGAGAGGCATGTATTGAAACGGTTTCATGCCGCTGTCGACAAGAATGAGAAGCAGACTTTTAAGTACACGGCGTTTGGAAATCTGCTGCTTGCATTTGCGTTATCTGTCACGTAAGTGAACGCTCATTACCAATTGACTTCATACTGATATGTATCTAGCTATTATGTATACTCGTTGGCTTACTGGTGGGGATCCAAACAAGTAAGACAGGGCAACTATACAAGCCAAGAATTCTTTATCGTCCTTCCTGCCATACTATTATCCGCACAAGCCGCTAGTCAAGTCTTCAGTCTCGCTCCAGACATCGGTCGTGCTCGGAGTGCAGCGGCCAGAGTATTTGCGCTTCACGATCAAAAACCGAGCATCGATACACGGCCGTATGAAACACTCGAGACAAGAATCACATCATCAGAGCCTCGAACACCTAAGGGAAGTGGATCTATTCGGTTCGAAAATGTTCACTTAGCGTATCAGTCCCGCATCTCTGATCCAGTGTTCACTAATCTCAACCTGGAAATCAAGTCAGGGGAAGTCGTTGCATTAGTTGGTCGTTCAGGGGCCGGCAAGTCTTCCACCATCTCGCTCATCGAGCGGTTCTACGATCCAACTGCTGGTAAAATATATCTGGACGATGTGGAAATTAAACCGATCCCTGTCGCTGAACATCGAGCAAGAATATCTTTAGTTGGCCAAGATCCAGATCTTTTTAGAGGAAGTGTAGCTTTCAATGTTAGATTGGGAGCAAAGCCAGGACATGTTGCCAGCAGAGCGGAGGTAGAAGAAGCATGCAAGGCAGTCGGTATTCACGACTTCATTAGCGGATTGCCTGATGGCTATGAGACGTAAGTTCCTTGGAAGTTCATGCTGGCTTGTGTTAATCACGGTAGGCAATGTGGCACGAATGGCCCTCAGCTTTCAGGAGGTCAAAAGCAGCGTATTGCTATTGCACGAGCATATATACGCGATCCAGAGATCTTGCTTCTAGATGAAGCCACATCTTCTTTAGGTGTGTCTGTCCCAATTTGCGTAGTCTATCAACTAAACACTCATCCATTTTCATCACAGATTCGAATTCCGAGGCACAGATCCAAGAAGTTCTCATAGCAGCTTCTCGCAAAAGGACTACGATTATGATCGCACATCGCTTAACGACTGTCTAGCACGCAGATAGGCCTTGGTGTTTGATAAAGGGAGGATTGTGGAAGAGGGCAAACATGAGGACCCAATGGAAATGGCGGTATATACGAGATGATGGTCAAAGCACAAAGTCTGGGATGACTTTTGGATACAGCATATGGTCTCTGGTGTTGACTGTATTTTTCTTTAGACGAAAAAAGTCTTTGCTTTTATTTTTACCCTTACTGCGGAATGTTCTTGCTCAAGTCAGATCTGGTCTTGCTAGCAGGAATACAAAATCCTCATGCAATATCGTAGCCTAGGCAGTCAAGCTTGAACTTCCCACCTTCTTGCTGATTCACGATTCACGGTTCATAGCAAAAATGAAAGCATTTCTATATACTATATTCGGCTTCCTCTGATGCATACTGCTGTGACGTCCCTGTAGACCTCTTTCTGCATGCCTAGTATAATGCATCAAACCTCATCCATCTCTTTCCCTGCACCACGACACTTCAAGCTGCTTCTCTCGACATAAGCTTTCGCTCCGATTGCTTGCTTCTCGGACAACGGATAAGTACTCGTATCAAGCAATCGGTAGCTTACCAATGCCATTAATTGATACCCAGCCAGCTATTATCTCTTTCCCCAAATTGTTTTTCCATCTCAAAGGTAAGTCGCGCCCAGGTAGTCTACCTAGATTCTCTTACGTGATGACACCGCTCTTCCCATTTCCTCCCAGCTTCCCGCATCTAGTACTTCCTCCTCGATTCCTTGCTTCTCCCTCCTTCTTTTCGACACCTATACATCCTCATCGCCAAGTCTCACCCCCAAAAAGTCAAACCTTCGACATCAACCCGTCAACCGCGCCATCGAGCCATTTCTTCCTCTCCACCTTCTAGATCTGGTATGATCTCCGTTAAAATGGGTCGATCACAGAGATTATCTTCCCATCTGATTATGTCGACCCTGGTCAAGTGTACCAACCATGCTTTTTATCCTCGGGAAACGAAAAACGAAAGGATTGCATCCTCTATCATCACTGGTTGACGAGGGAGTGTATGGAGAATAGAATTGACAGCGATACCGGTCGGACTCGGGATCCCATTTTTCACCGGATCAGATAAATCATCTTGGCGCTGCAGACCCTCAATCTTGCTCACTTTGGGTGCCACAACTCCATGTGGATGTGAGGGGTTTTTCTTCTGTATTTTAGTTTTTTCCAATGACGACGCCAACCACGGTAAGACGATGGGATGAGTACGAGATTCGATTTGATGGATTAATACCGATATTAAGATCAGCAGAAAGATTTATTGGTTGTCTTCTTGTTGCTTGTTGACCCACTACCTGGATCGAAGCAATGTTGCCCTGTAGAGGGACAACTCGACTGAGGTATGGCCAGAATCAGCCCACCAATACATATCCATATCCCACATGTTGGACTTTGAGAGGGGCTATGGGAAAAAAGAAACAAAGGAAGCATATCCTAGAACGCCCTCTGCAGCTCCACCTGGCAATTCTCCTGAAAAAGCCAAAGCGTCATCCGGGCAGCCCAACTGCTGCTAGCTTCAGTACGAATAATACTCGGTACAGTCGTTTGGGATGGTAGGTGTTGGTGGATGACGAGGCGGGCAGTATGGGAAAAAATAGCTCTTTTTGACGATGCATGAAAATTTGGCGACTTGAAGGTCATGGACGAATTTCTACGAGGGTTACATGAACTTCCATACCCTTGGGATCTACTCTACCGATGGCAGATGCATGCTGCATGTCTGCAGGTCCCATGCAAAAAGTACTATACATTATTCATGGTAGAGGACCATGCAAGTACGAATACTTGTACAATGCCGGAATTGTCCTCCATCTGGACCCTCTCTTCTCGTTTCAACCAATTCTTTCGTTGAAGACAATCACAAGAGAGTTCCACTCACATTCTCGTATAACAGTCTAGCGAAACCCTCACTCATTCGCTGCCAGTCTCAGTTCTTGACCTTCCTCTTACATTTTCTACCATCGATCTGCTCTTTACTATATCCAAAGGACATCAACACTCATACTCATCATTTCAAAGCCATCCAACCGCTGAAAAAAATACAAATCTGCTTTTCTCGAAACACTACAAACTACTGCGGGGTCCTGGTCTTGAATGTCATCAATATAACTCGTTAGCATCATACACTTTGCTCCCACAGTTGCCAGCCAATCCACATACACCAGCGACATACTTCTTTCCTGTACACCCTTGACGCACCAAGACCCTGAAATAAGGTCATTCAGCAAGGCAACTCGATCAATTGCCACTTGGTAGCACTTGACATTGGATATCTTGAATCATTATTCGGACAAACATCGGCTTGTGCTTGTGCATCCGTCACCACACATACAATACCACTTGACTCTCACGATCCACATGTGATTGGAGCAAAGCACAACGAATCAGCGATCATCCATTTATAAAGAAGGGAAAGTAACACTGCCCTGATCATTCATATCAAAGTCTATTGCAAAGTCAACAAATAGAAAGTGAGTGATTTCACATCTCTGACCCCCGCACTATCCAGTTGGAAGATGATCCAGGCTCCATATACTTTTTGGGTTGGTTGTGCAGGAGAAGACGAGTTATGGAAGATTGACTTGCTTTTGTTTCATGATCATGAGATAAGATGTGATTTTAAACGTTGGCTTACAAGAACTCCAGGGTTTTCCATTCTACGCTTGTCTTGTCTTGAACCATTTCCATTATTTCACTAAGTACTTCCAAATTGGGCCCTAATCACGTTATCGACTTCGTCAGTATACAATAATCAAAATGGCACCTTCAGCAATAAGTTCCATTGAGGATGAGGCTCGCTACACCAACAACATCAGCCAATTCTCCAACATGCAACTGAACACCAATATCCGCAGGACACTGTCCCGAGCAAGTCCCTCCTCCGCAAACGACACCCTTGACTTGGTGTGCATCGGATTCGGTCCTGCCTCGCTCGCCATTGCCATCGCTCTCCATGATACTTTCTCTCCAACTGCACCAGGTCCCAAGCCAAAGACTCTTTTCCTTGAGAAGCAGCCTCAGTTCGCATGGCACGCTGGCATGCAACTCCCAGGTGCAAAGATGCAGATTTCATTCATGAAGGATCTCGCTACACCACGGGACCCCAGGAGCAAGTTCACATTCACCAATTATCTCTTCACCCAAGGCCGATTAAACCAATTCATCAACTTGGGTACTTTCTTGCCTTCACGTGTCGAGTATGAGGATTACCTGAGATGGTGTGCGAGACATTTTGAGAGAGAGGGCAAGGTTGCTTATGGAACGGAAGTGCAATCTGTTCGTCCAGCAAGCCACAATCTTGATGGAAAAGTCACGTCGTGGGAGATTACATCTCTCAATGGAGCTGGCGACACTGTCGTAAGGAAGGCTAAACATGTCGTTATTGCTATTGGAGGAAAGCCAATCATCCCTGCCTCGCTTCAAGGAGTCAAGAATGTCGCCCATTCTTCGCAATTCGCAACAAGCATCGGCAAGATTGTTGAGAAGGAGCAAGGGAGACAACCAAGATTCGCAGTTGTGGGAAGTGGTCAGAGTGCTGCCGAGATCTTCAATGATCTCTCAACACGCTTCCCGGAAAGTGAGGTTCGCCTAGTGATTCGTGGTGCTAGCTTGAGACCTAGTGATGATAGTCCTTTGTAAGTTTGTAAATCGTGTTTTTTGTGAATTCGGTTAATGAACCAAAACAGCGTCAACGAGATCTTTGACCCTGATCGCGTGGATGGCATCTACACTACCCCACCATCCCAGCGTGCAGCTCAAATTGCTCTCGATAAAGGTACCAATTACGGTGTTGTGCGTCTTACACTGCTGGAACATCTTTATGAGCATGCTTATATGCAACGACTTCGTCAACCAGATCCTTCGAAATGGCGCTGTCAGATCCTTACCAACCGTTCGGTCAAGTCTGCTACCAATTCCAAATCCGGTGGCATCACTCTCAAGCTCGGCGTGTATCCACAAGTCACGGACGTGGTGGGTGAAAGTGAAGAGGCCGACGAGGATTTGGAAGTCGATTATGTGTTTGTTGCTACGGGATATAAGAGGGATGCACATGAGGATATGTTGAAAGATGCCAGGGAGCTGTTGAGGAGTGACCTCGTAGATGAGGGTAAATTCAAGGTCGAGAGGAATTATAGGGTCATGTTTGATGAGAACAAGGTTGAGAAGGGGCAGAGTGGTGTGTGGTTGCAGGGATGTAATGAGGTTACGCACGGAGTGAGTACTTTCTGTGGTGATTGGGTTGAATAAGACTGACATGAAATACAGTTGAGCGACACACTACTGTCCATTCTAGCTATCCGTGGAGGTGAGCTGGTGAATAACATGTTTGGAGATGGCATCACGTCGTCGGCTTCAGCATCGGCTTCGGACTGTGTGGTTTCGGAGACGGAGTCGGGCTTGAGTTCTCCTGCTTGAGAGTGAAGATTGTCTTATCTTCGGGGTGAAGATTGGAGTTGACCACTGAATTTACCAATAGCAAAACAAAAGGGGGAGCAAGGGATCATAGAGGTTGCTTGAAATAAGGATTGGGTTTGAGGGCGGAACATTTGCGAACATATTTAGCGAGCATACGAATCATGTCGAGTTCAACAAGATCATTTCATGTTCATTTTCATGTTCAATGTACCTTATTTAGGTATCTAGGGTGTAGGGAGTTGGTGGTATATTCTTATTCATGGACGAATTGGTTGATTGATGGATGGATGTCGAGGAGGTAGACGAGGTGAAGGTAGATAGTGTGGGAAACAAAAAGAGAAAGGGAAAGGGGCAATGAGTTATTTCTTACCATATCGTGTGTGTTCCAATGTTTTCCTGGGGAGGTGTCATTGAAACTGAATTTTCCTTAGTGACTAAGGTCAGTGAGTAAGTTGAGTGAGCAAGTTGATTGTCTGAGTGTATTAGTCAAGTTGAGTCAACAGACTCATCTTCACATTCAATGCTTGTGCAGGCATAGATTCGTAATATCATAACCAAGCAAGTGGGAGTTAGCGGGGTATAAATAAAGTACACGTTACTTTCGTTGATTCGAACTATACGCCAAGAACCTTCCAGGATCTTTACTCATAGAGTGATCACCGCTGGCGCTGGCATGGAGTTTGAGCTGGGTCTTGTTATGGTTCAAGAGTGGTGATTGTGGTGGCTGTTGTCTTGTAATGAGAGAGGGAGTTGAGGGGAAAGATTGCGTGGGATAGGGAGGGAGGGAGGATATATCTGTGTGTGGGGGATGTTGACGGAATGCCAAGAGTGTTGTGTTGACAGCGCGTCAAGAAAATACAACCTAACAGTGAATCCAAACCATTGCTAGATCGAAAGAACGAGTAGGGTAAATAGGGAGAGTTGGGTTGGGTTGGGTTGGGTTAGAGGCGTGTTGTAAGGACAGCTGGAGAACGAAAGAAATTCCTTTACATATGGGATGGGAATCATGGGAATCTAGGATAATTGAGGGACATTATGACGCTCTTTTCCTTGTCGTAGAGTTCTTCAACATTTTTGTCTTCTCTTGCTTTGAAAGGTAGTTGAGGGGATGCGTGGTGGGGTGTTATAGGTGCGAGGTATAATTGAATGAGGTGAGATGAGGTGAGGTAAAGTGCTATGGATGGGTGGATGATAGTCTACAGTCGAGAGTAAAGTCAGCTCACACAGGGTAGGGGTATTTTCAACTTGAACTTCCTGCCTACGTGTGGACTTGCAAGAGAGGAACTCGGGAGGAGGAGAGAGAGTCGAAGAAGGGATAAATAAGGTATGGATTAGCTTCCACTCTGTATCTACACACAGCATTAGAAAAAAACGGATTAGAGCCCCCCTCCGAAGTGTTTGTTTCGTTGCGAGGCTGTGTTTGAGATTTTCATACTTTCGTTGTTGACTTTAGAAGCACACTATTACTTGTTGTATGTCTGTAAGTTCCTGTATCTTACAAGTGATTACAAGGCAAACGCTTGAGAAGTATCAGCGGGTTTGCACTCGCAAGTATGATCGATACCGCTGTCAGCTCTCTTCGTTGCCGGAAGAGTGATTTTGCTGTCAGTGATTAATTCGCCTTCTAAGGGCATATGACTTTGGGTTGGACATGGCGTGTATTCACTCGACTTCCAAATATTTTGCAAATTGCCTTCTTGTGTCTTTCGACTGGACAGCTGAAAACAAATAAAGAGACAGCCAATGCTATGAGCTGATTCCTAAAAAGAGACACCGCTAATAGAATGTGCTGATTCGTGGTGCGATCTTTAGATCAATCATTTGTATCAAGGAGTAGAATGATTGATGTTAATATAGTAATTAGGGAGTGAGGAAGTGGTTCTGGGTTGAAGTTGAAGCCGGAGCTGGAGCTGGAGCTGGAGCTGGAGCTGGAGCTGGAGCTGGAGCTGGAGCTGGAGCTGGAGCTAGAGCTAGAGCTGAGCTGCGAGGTCCTGATTTGATTATGTATGAGATTTGGTATATGGAATTATAAAATGAGTCATCTTCTCAAGCAAGCAAAGTTCAACATCACTTATTTACTTTAAGTTCGCCAAAAAGTAAAATCGGCCTTGGGGCTTGGGGGATATAAACCTCTCTGCCTCGTGTTCGGGTCTAATGTGATATTGCGTTTATGGACTGAACAATTTCTAATCATATGGGTTACTTTCTGTTATAGAGTAAGGAAGCAGCCAGTGGGTACGTTTTAGTCTTGAACTTAAGTTTGTTTTGTAGATTATTCTAGCGTCTTTTGTGTTTCGTTTCCAGAGTGATGAGAATGAACATCGGATTGTATGTATATTGTCTTGCTACTGCCAAGTAAAGGTAAGGAGATAGATACCGCTATCATTATCAATAGAATCCGTGAGTATTCAATCGCAATACAATGATGGTTCCGCTGTGACTCCTCACTGTTAAAGTCGTATATATAGATACGACCACTAAAAGCAGCTCTTCTTAGATCCTACGTAGCAAGTAATGCATAGTTCTGACCTAAAAGATCGCTCCGTGATATATGTGTGCCATGCTTTTGGCGTTTGTTGATAGTCTCTAATATTAGATTGCCGGTGATTAGGGTATATACGACTTCCACCCTTCACAAGAGCTTGAAGCTCTTAAACCTCGAAACCTCGATTAAGTCATCAAAGAGAAATCAAACCACAGAAATTTCTGGTAACAAGCTATGAACTCTGTTGAGTTAAGTATAGAAGTAAGCATCCAAACCAATCCTTATCAAAGACGCAAGCGAGAGCGGCTAGGTATTTAACCTACATTCGTAGTCACTAGTTTGAAGTCTTGACATAGTACTTTCCATATGAGCGCAGATCATAGTACGTTCCGTTGCTTCCCACTTGATGTCGAGTGCGTTAGTATTTACGAGTAATGGATATTTAGTGGTATAAATTGTTAAAGGTTTTGGAATCTATCTTTCGTAGAATTCGAAAATCTGGCAATGAAGATTGATGAGATTGGTAATTGTTAATAGTAGATTATTGATAGTGAGGGTATTCATCTGACAACAGTTGTATCCAAGTTTTATTTATCAAAGTGTTCTAACCTGCTTTCATATATTGTACTGCAAAACTCTTTTCCAAGACAAGCTACTCGACGATAGGTTTCAATCGAGTTGAATGAAGTAGTCTTGAATTAGTATTTTAAAATCAACTCAATAATGCCTCTCGTTTTTTTACCACTTTTGTATATAGAAACTCGAAGGAACGAGAGTGATATTTATATCTTGCCCAATCCAGATTTCAAGCCTCATATATTCACTTTCAGAACACTAAGCAAGAAACTCAAATATTGAGTCTCAGACTTCAAAATCAGCAATTATTTACTTCTGATCAATTCACTTCATGAACAAACGCCTTGATAAGATCAACACACTCACAGCGTCATATTAAACTTTCGAAATTTCCGAAAATCACAACACAGACGAGAAAATGCTTTGAAGCTGACCCTGAAATGGAAGGAATGGAAGAAAAAGTATAAAATTCTTTTCGCACCTGATTCTATAAGGAGTCAAGCTGTCTAATGGTGATGGTCCTTATTTCTCGATATGAATTCGAAGCTGAGAGTGATCGTCAAGCTCATTGATGCATATCTATGTGGACGAGGGAAGCTAAGAAGTACTTGGTTTCTTTTATATGCCATCTCTTTCAAGTCAAGGAAATGAGATGTCCGCGATATAGATAGTGAGGCTCGGTGGCCCCGTTAATTTTTGTTGTGGTCTTCAACCAGGTAAAACGATCGCTGTCAATTCTTGTTCGTTTCTCCTCGCCAAACTACAAAAATCACATCAATATCTTGCCGGCAAACTCCAATCCCCTCCTCAAAATACTTCACATCACCGCACAAGACCGTTGAAGGCATCAAATCCCAGCTCGCGAAAGCAAACAAGATAAGCCACAAACTCCCCACACCATACAGTACGCACACTTTGCGAGACCCTTGCTGGAGAGTTCTCGATCAATGAAGCAGAGGCATAAGATTAAGATTAAATAAACGACAGAGGTATCTAGGAATTCACCTTCCGCACAATCACACGCCATACTTGCCCCTGCGGTGCAGATGCTCATCTACATGCATTCACACATTCACACACAACCGAAGAATTCGTCTCCTTCTCTCACACACTACACCGGCACGCTATTCTGCCTCTCAATTTCACGTAGAAGCGAAATCTATTTCCCACCTTTCTCTCCCTCCTCCTATCCTTCTCCTTCTCTGGCCCTCAGATTAAATAAATCTATATTATAACCTCGGTCCAGACTAGATCAGATCAGATGAGATCAGATGAGATCTCCAGCCATCGTCATCACCACCATTACGTTACAGCTAATACCATACTATCGTTCCTGCATGCTCTATATGCTGGGAACCACCTAGGAGACGTAACTCTCCTCCACCACCACCTCAAGCCTCAACAAGATGCCGAGCTCCTCCGAGTTCCAAGTTCCGAGTTCCAGCACAAATATCAGCTGTCAGGGCAGGCAGGCAGGCAGTGAAATAGGTACGTAACAGAACAGACTAAGCGACAGCAAAACGAACAGCAGAACGGAAACGAGCTGAGAAGGAAGCCAGAAGTGTCAGTTAGAGGTCACGTGCTTTTATGCATGATATTCGGTTATTTTGATTCTCTTCTTAATCTCACTGCATTCCTTATGATATGAGAGCATTCCTTATAAAGTGCTGATCTATCTGTATATATAGAGCTCTCTACTACGGTAGATGCTCTTCAGACTCTTCAATCCTATCTATTTCACCTACTGCTTCCTCACGTGATTCACCCCCTATCATCCATCAGTTACGATCCCGGTTTGCATTATAACCATTTCTGGACACGGAACACACGGCGATTACTACCATTGGGAAGGCCATAGAACGTCCAAAACCATATCATTTTTAGCTGTATCCAAGCGAAAATCCAGACAGGAACAGTCTCCGAGAGCGGCATTCTCTCGTTAACTCACTATGTCAGCACCAACATCCATAATCCTTAGGGATTCAAAAGATTGGTCAAAGTGGATCGAGATAATCAGAACCTCTACCCTCAAGTATGATATCTAGAAATACTGTAACCCTAGAGTCAAAGAGATTCCAATATTAGTCAAACCAGAAAGACCAACCCCAAACGATATATCACCTACAGTGATACCTCCTAATGCAAATATAGGTACACAACCTCCTCCAAGAGCATATACATCACTTAATGGAGAAGAAAGGGATTACCTACGTATGTTACTAGAGGATTACCAAAGAGATATTAAGCTCTTCGACAAACAGTTAGAAGCACTGGCGGACTTACGCGTAAAAATCCAAGCATCGGTGCATACTGATGTAATACGCTATACCTTCAATGCCGACACAGTATATCAGATGCTGCAAGCTTTGCAAGCAAGATTCGCACCTACACTCAAAGAAAGAGAACAAGAGCTGATCTCTGATTAGCGGAAGCTTTCGAAACTAACCAAGAGTCAAGATATCGATGTATGGCTTGACAAGTGGGAAACCACATATGACGATTGCGTGGTGATGGCGCTTCCAGATGTGACTGGAGATAGGCCTCACTACGATTTCCTTAATGCAGCACAGTCAATCAACGCATCCTGGTGTGACTTACAGCGATGTAAGATCACTGACGGCGGCGAAATTTCATTCAGAGAATTACTCTCTAGTCTAAGAAGATATAGGAGAACTACTCATGCAATTAATGCTGGAGGTCAGCATGGAGCTTTCGGTGCATCAACATCAGAAGAAACTGGCCAATCAAAGCATACGCCTCCGACTTTCAAAGGAAAAAACGCGAAGAATAAGGTGCCTGCATGCGTATGCAAACAAGAGCATTGGTACTCCGAGTGCCCCTATATTCACGAATCTCTACGACCCACAGGCTGGAAGGCAGATGAAGCAGTAATGAAGGCATTTGCTGACAAAGCTGCTAGCAATAACATCTTCAAAAAGCAACTCGAAAATTCAAGATTGAAAAAGGCACAGCAAACATCAAACAATAATACCAATGTCGATAAAACATCGGTTTCAGGAAGTGAAAAGACACCATCTACCTTCATGATCTCACGAGGAACGGCTCCTGATTGGCTGAACTCGCAAAATAAGGCCTCTGATTGGCCGAAAATAGACGAGAATGTTACATTTAATGCTGGAGGGAATGCGGCCACTTATGCACTCCGAGACAGTATTATACTGGATTCAGGCTCAACAACGCATGTATGCAACGATCGAAGCAGATTTATTGAATTTCAAGAAGCAAGAACAGATGAAGTGTTGTTTGCAGGAGATGCAGTAATTCCTGTGTCAGGCATAGGAAAAATCCAGTGCGTCCTGGAATGCAAAGGCATGCCAAATGGTCGAATTATTCATCTTTCGGAAGTGCTATATGTCCCCACATTCCATACAAACATTGCGAGCTTGCAAAAGTTCATGGATCAAGGGGTCCACTGGGACACATCCACAGCAAAATTGATATACAACAGCGTCGAATTTGGCCAAACACCGATGAAACACGGCTAGTTCTGCCTGGAATACCGGCCACTCAAGACAGCTTCGAGTTTCTATATATCCAATATAGTAAGACACTCCGTATTCGAAGCACACTCATCACGTAAGCCAAAACCACCTAGGAAAGCTACACTCGATGAATGGCACAGTATAATGGGTCATCTGTATGATGAAGCTGCATCACACCTAGAAACATCATGTGAAGGGGTTGTGATGAAAACAAAGAAACTCTCGGAAGGGAAGTGTGAGCAATGCTGCAAGACCAATTCACAACAGATCATCAGCAAAAGACAGAAAACACGACCTTTTACACCTTATTTTGAGGTCCATTGGGATCTTATCTATGTCCAACTAGCCGAAGGACTCACCGAATACCTTATGCATTTTTACTGTCCATCGACGCATATGCATCATGTATATGTGCTCGTTGAAAAGGACGAAAGAACACTGATTCTCACAGTACAAAGCTTTATCAGATATGTCGAAACACGCTGGAAGCAGAAAGTCAGGATCTTTTATAGGGATGGGGAGTCGGGATGCGGACTAGCATACAGAGCTTTCATTGCAAACGAAGGAATTGAGGAGCACATCTCGGCGCCTGACACACATAGCCAGAATGGAGGTGCTGAGAGAAGCGGAAAGATGCTTATTAATAGAGCTAACAGCCTCTTGAACCAAGGGAATCTGCCTATAGGTCAGTCAATGGAGGCCTATAAGACTGCAGGTTATCTCCTGAATCGGTCACCTACACGCCAACTCAACTGGGAAACTCCACTGGGAGCACTGTAAAAATACTGTGGATTAATTGACTATAAGCCTAACTTGGCGCATCTTGTCGAGTATGGAAGCAGAGCTTATGTGCATATTAAGAATCATCCTAAGCTCAAGAAACTAGTACCAAGAGCACACGTAGGCTACCTAGTAGGCTATGATTCCACCAATATCTTTCGTATCTGGCTACTAGAGAAGCGAGAGGTGATATCAACAAGAGATGTAGTATTCGATATAACACGGAGATGGAAGAAGAACGAAGCCCCTGAAGCAATTCCTACTTAGGTTCTGGACATTATTAAGATGATGGAACTAGAGGTTAGCTAATTAGAGGCTGAGGATCTTAAGGATTACGAGCTCTCATTAGAGGAAATAGGTGATACAATACGAGTTGATGTCCCTAGTAACGATACACCAATAATCGAAGAAGTTGACTCGGAATCAGAGCAGGAAACTAGAGGATTAATGACACCCGAAAAAACGCCTGAAGTAGAAAAACTCGCTTACGGGCCCCGCCAAGAATATAATGAAATCGAAAATCTATACTTAAATGCATCAAATAATCAACCACAACGCTCGCAGAATGATCTACAAAATGCAGAAACGCATAATCAGATACAGTAGAACGAAGGATCTAATTTGTCCACGGAGAATCTAATGCTACCCCTAAGAACTGGGTGGGTGGACGCTCAAGTAGTTGATGAACGAAACATTATCCAAGGGAAACGCACGCGAAAACAGACAACATTCGCAGCCATACACAGTCAACTCAATAGCTTAGCTGCTTTTCATGCAGAAATAGCAGACGCCACGGTGTACAACCAACAAAAGATACACAAGAGAGATCTGCCACCTGTGCCACGAAGCTGGAAAGAATTGAACCAGCATCCCTATGCGACAGGCTTTCTTGCAGCAGCAAAGAAAGAATACGCAGACCTGAAGGCTCTCAACACGTGGAGCAAAATCAAGAAGTCAGAAAAAGCAAGGAATATCAAAGCTCTCCCTGTGATATAGGTCTTCACATACAAGTATGACAGTGATGGGTACCTAGAGAAACTCAAGGCACGCCTATGTGTCAGAGGAGATCTCTATATCCAAACCGACAAAGACACCTATGCAGCCACACTCTCTATAAGAGTATTCAGATGCCTCATGGCAATTGCTGCGTTCTTCAACCTCAATATCAAGCAGCTAGACGCTGTTAACGCGTTTGGAAACGCATTCATCGATAAGACCATCTATATCTTATGCGCCGAAGGTTTTGCAGATGAAGAAGGAATGACAGAGGAATTCGAATTACTACTCAACAGAGCACTATATGGACTTCCAAGATCACCATTGCTATGGTTCAAGATGCTATGTAGAGAGATGAAAAAGCTAGGTTTCGAGTCTGTGCCGGAGTGCGCATGTCTGTTTGTCAGCAAGCATCTCATCGTATTCTTCTACGTCGATGATATAGCGATTCTATACCACCCATCTAATGAGGAACACTACATCATATTCAGGAATACTATCATGAACATCTTTAAGATGCGTGATCTCAATGATCTTAAGTGGTTTCTAGGCATACGAGTGTTAAGAGATAGAGATCAACGCAAAATCTGGTTATGTCAGGATGCATATATCGACAAGGTTGCTGCGAATTTCAAGGTCACATCTGCATCGAAACATAATAAAACGCCACTTACTATGGAGAAATTAGTGCCACACCGAGGCACTGCAACTGGATTCCAGGTGCATGACTATCAGCGTAAAATAGGTTCGATAACCTACCCTGCAAACTGCTGCCGACCCGATCTCGCGCATGCTGCGCAGAAGCTTGCATCGTTTTTGCAGAATCCATCTAAGGAACATGCGGATGCAGCGTTGCATGTCATTGACTACATGCTAGGCACGAAGTTCCTTGCGCTGGAACTTGGCGCCACTGACGATGATGAGAAT
This sequence comes from Margaritispora aquatica, assembly GCA_007644065.1. Classification (NCBI taxonomy): domain Eukaryota; kingdom Fungi; phylum Ascomycota; class Leotiomycetes; order Helotiales; family Discinellaceae; genus Margaritispora; species Margaritispora aquatica. Next base: position 2,119,716 of record VJWN01000003.1, read on the forward strand.
GCTCACCCTTTTGAATCATCATCGGATGCATCATTCGCAGATCACTCTGATCGGAAGAGTACTGAAGGAAGGCTTGTTAAGCTCCTTTACAGCACCATTGACTAGCAAACAGTCAAACAAAACTCAGTAGGCACGTCAACCACAGAGGTTGAGCTAGTATCGATGTCACATCTCATCTCATGGTTACTATGGTGGTTGAGGTTCCTAGACAATGTTGGGCTGGAACTCCAGCAGAAACCACTAGTTCTATGTGACAATAGGCAGACGATACGGCTTCTTCTGGAAGAAACACCGAAGCTTGTCACGAAACTCAAGCATGTCGATATCCATAATCACTGGCTAAGACAAGAGCTAGGCAAAGGCAACTTCGACTTGCAGTGGAGGGAGACCAATAATATGCCAGCTGATGGATTTACTAAGGCACTTTCAGCACAGAATCACGCCAGGTTTCTTAAGCATTTAAGAATGGTTAACGTCGAAAAACTCGTAAAAGCTTATAACGAAAACTCTCGATAATTCGATATATTTCAATTTCAAATTCGCTACGTGGAATTTTTCGTATTTTTCGAAGATTTCCAAGCTTATGATTGGTGGACATGCTCCTTCGCATATTTTTCCTGTTTTTCATTGGTCATCCTTCACTACTTTCAGTCTGGGGGGGTGTGTCAGTTAGAGGTCACGTGCTTTTATGCATGATATTCGGTTATTTTGATTCTCTTCTTAATCTCACTACATTCCTTATGATATAAGAGCATTCCTTATGAAGTGCTAATCTATCTGTATATATAGAGCTCTCTACTACGGTAGATGCTCTTCAGACTCTTCAATCCTATCTATTTCACCTACTGCTTCCTCACGTGATTCACCCCCTATCATCCATCAAGAAGTGACACCGACTAGCCTGTGAGCTCGTGGGACAAAAAGGAAGGAAAGAAAGCAAGCAGGCTGGCAAGCCAAAAAGAGAGAAAGACTGACCTGTCTGCAAGAAGGAAACCCAAAAAGGGAAAGAAAAAAAAAGAAAGAAAAAATTGCTCGTATTGACAAACAAACAAAGAAAAGGACAACCGAAACAGCCAGACAGAGACAGAGAGATAGATAGCATAGATAGCATACTATAGCATGGCATAGTATGCGCATCACAGGTAGGTAAGGTACTCACTCACTCACTACCCAACGCAACAGTGACATCGTCCCTACCCACCATCCTCCAATTAAAGATGATCAACAGTCATCACCCATTATCACCCGTCATACGAGAAGAAGCAAATACAAAAACTCAAAGAAGGCTATCACGCGCAACGGGTAACGGGCAACTCGCGATTTCCAAGTTCCATCTTCAACGGGCAAGGTTGTGAGACAGAACAACGAAAGACAGACAGACATCGTTGATCGACGATCGGATCGGATCTGATATGGGATGATATGATCTAATCTAATCAAATCTAATCAATTGCAAAGCAGATCCATCTCATTGGCCTTCGATGTATCTTTTCCCTTTACCTCCTCATTTACACACCATCACTTGGCTTGTAAACACGGCTGAGAATCATAGAGCTAGGCGAGTGTGGTATGTAGGTAGGCGCTTGCCTTCCTTCCCTCCCTCCCGCAGTCCCACTTGGATACTTGAAATCTACCTCGGCCCTCATCTAATAATGAGACAGGGCGCCAGTAAAGAGAATAGTATCAGGCGTAGTATTCCTTCAAGCTGCTTGCTTCTACCTGGGCTATGTAACACACACCTGTGGCGCCACCCGTACCCCCGTCACACATGGGATGGCACACTATGCACTACATGGCGGCTGCATAAACATATCCCCCCATTTGTCCATCCATTTCTTCACTTACTCGTAATCTCAAATACCCAATACCACTATTCTGCATACCGGAAGAACGTTTCCGCATCCAGAACCCCATCCAGAACCCCATCCATGAAAAGTACCTTAAATCCATATGTAACCCACCCCATGAACCCACCGGCAATAACCCACTTCTCGATCATAGCCTCAACCCATTCATCCACTCGGTCACACACCCACATCCGAATCCCAGAAAAAGAAACCCAGCCGTGTCAGCGATCCAGATGGATAGGATGAATGGTTGGTTGGTGGTGAGACAACTCGCAGAGACTTCGAAGCGCGCATCCCGCCATTCAAATAGGCCAAGACGCCACCCACGATTTATTCCCTCTCACTTGTGCGCTAGTACGCAGCCCGCAACCTACATACCATCCTCGAGTCTCGATTCCATATCGGCTATTTGTACGCGTTCTGCTGCTTCTCCTCTCTTCCTCCTCCTCTTAATAGTATAGTTAAATGTCATTCTCCCATCCCCAACTCCGCCAACTCTCTTTCCTTCGCCTTCAGTGCCTCCCGCATTCTGTCAGCCTCCCTCTGCAGCATTTCTCTCCTCTCGAATTTTGCACGGTCGCTGTCATTACTGGCAAAGCTGGAACTCATGCTCAGACTTGGCGCGTTCGGTCGATGCGAGGGCGAACGTCGGTCGTTGGCGTCATGGTCTGACATCCCCGGATTGAGAATCGATTTGATGGAGCTCAGTCGTTTGGAGTTTGCTGAATGGTTTGGTGGATTGGTGTTGGATATCATCGAGTCCCCGAGAGAATGCTGAGAAGGATCCACTTCAATTGTGGAAAAGGATCGCTTCTTGGATGGCGAGAGAAAGGAGTTTGGTGATAGGGAGAGACGATTCTGTGCTGGCGGCGGATATGAAGTTATCGGAGGCAATCGATTGTCATTGTGCAATGAATTGTGGTGCTCATGTCCATGGTTTTGAGAAGTCGAGGCATATGCCATCAGGTCGGAATTGGGAATCTGCTGTCCATTGTGTCCTCTCGTTGGATCAGGAAGATTACGATTTCGAAAGCCAAGATTCACAGACCCATCCGGATTTATACTTCCTCTTTGGGAGTCCGCTGGTGGGGAAGCATGCTCGGATTCTGGGGAACCCATGGTGGTGCTTCCGCCGTCTGTCGAAGGTTGAGCTCCCGGGGCTGCAGGTACCACTCGTTTCCTTCGCTTGATAATCGATTTCTTCATCGTTACTGGCCTGTGAACACCATGAAGCTTATAATACAATCCTAGGAATGTTAGCGATATCCTTGACAAGGGGCAAGATACGTACCACAAGCATTACAGATTGTATGACCACTTTCGTCTCTCCGCCACAAAGGAGTTATGGTAGTTCCACAATTCTGGCATGCAACAACGACTGTTGTATTTTGTGCTTGCAACGATAAAGCGGCAACATCGATCGGTGAAGGTGCATCTGTTGGCTGGTCATTTTGCAGAGAATCTGCCGGAGATTGTTGAGAGATAGTAAAGTTTGCACTTTTCGCAACTCGATTGTTAAATGCGGGACAACCACTGCAAACTTCTTTTCCTCCAGTGCCATTACATTTTCCTCCTCCAGGACAAGAGCCTGCACTAGTCTGATCCGCTGCTACGTATGTTGAGCCGGATGCAATGTGATGGGATGGACTTGCTCGAGAAGGAGAAGCTCGCTGTTCTGCCGTCCGCTGTGGATTGGTTGGCGTCATGATGGATGGAGGCCGTTTCAAGTTGGTCGGTCTCTGTGCATTGCGTGCTTTCAAATAAAGTCCGCAAGCATTACATATTGTTGCTCCTTGTGGAGAGCGTCGCCATAGTGGCGTCCTGCTTGTCCCACAATTGCTGAACGATGTCAGCTCAAGTATTGGTTTACAACTTACTTTAACCTACCTGCAAACTTGTCCACTCGGTATTGTATCCGGCGGTGCAACAGACCCCATAGAATACGATTGTTCTCTTTGGCTTTGCTCAGTGGAAGAATTTGATCTAGGAGTGATTTGTCGCATTCGCTCCGCCGATGGACTCGAAGACTCAGGCCTTTGATATTCATACCCAGGTGAAGGACTATTCCTTTGAGTTTGTTCATGTCTTTCTCGGCTAGATCCCCCGAGCGAATGACTTGCAGTTTCTTGGCCTTGCATTGCATTTTCCCTTGAAGGTAAGGCAGTCCGAATGGGAAAGATTTCTTCCCTTCCAGCACCTGGAGACACTGACCTCCTATCACTCATACTGAATGGGTGATCCGACAAGAAGTCAGTCACAGGAAGATGTCGAACCGCACAGCACATAGGTGATGTGTGAGCAACTGGAGATGATTCCGGGAGGGAGAATCACTCGTTCGTATAATTCGCCCGTAAGGTTTCCGCTACCCAGACTGGTTTCCGAACGACAACACCAGATTCCCGTCAGTAGCCAATGCCGATTCGAAGAGAAGCTGGCACCTATCTGTTTGTTTCGTTGGAATTCAAGGGTGACACTCAATGCGACTATCAATCCTGTGGACAGAGCTTTTCGTCTCACTGTTTTTCGATTTCAGTGGTTGGGAAGCCGGAGATGATTGTGGGATATCTGTGTATGAAAAGAACGGTGACGGTAAGACAACAACGCAACAGAACTTGGTACACCAAGTCAACCCAATCTTTCTGGAATGCAAATCAATGCAGGTTTAGCAATGTTGGTGGCTGAGAAGCGAAAGCAGGTGATTTGTCCAAGGAAGTTTGCGTCTCGGTGGATGATCCTTCAAGTGGTATCAGCGGTAAGTGCCCTGACAGCTTAATGTGATGGAGCCAGTGGGGATGATAGATTAGACAAAGAGACGGCAATGTGATTTTAAAAATCCTGTGTTGCGTCCTAAAATAGTGATGGGAGGTGTAGTCTCTAGGTGTGGAACCACAAAATCCCGAAGTTCTTCGTGAAGATTTTATGAACTGCTGGAGATTAGATCTGAGTCTATTTCGCATGAAAGTTGAAAAGCCTTATTTGATATGGTTTTAGGCAAAGACAGAAATAAATATGACTAGTGCTTTGAGTGCACCTGATCTTGGTCCAAGCCAGCGAAGAATTGGACTTGGTGTTAAAGTGGTGAACAAGCTACATACGAACAACCCGGGGAAATAGAGTTCAAGTCCTCGATGTCGTGATATGATCAAGCTTTGAGTACTGGGGCAAAGTCGTTTTGCTTTTTCTTCTGAACACAATCTGTCCCTTAGTCGCCTCAATGTCGGTCCTGGGCTAGATGTCCAGTATTTCGAGGTGGATTTGTGGATTGTCCCTGAAAGGCTAGACCGTGAATCCTCTCTCGCTGGAGGGGCGTTATACTGATTTCAGACGTATGGATTCCTTCAGTAAAAGAAACCTATTTCTCCGAGGGCAGGTTTAAAGATGTAAAGAAATGGGTGTGTATCGCCGCTTCCCAATGTTCCGGGTAAGATATCGATTCCGAGAGAAAGCTGAAAGGTTGCTTGATGGTGCTCGTGACTTAGCATTAATCCCGTCAGATCTGGATCTCGGCTTGAGGAATTGACCGTGACCGTGTCCGTAGCCGTGATGATGATCGTGATCAAGATGGTACGTACAGGTACAGGTAAGCACGATCTTGTTGGTGAGGTGACACTGACCGTCCCAAGACCAGCAAGTGGAATGATAATATCTCTTGGTGGGGAGATATGTGCTTTTGGGAAGACCGAGGGAGGTGAAAGAGGTGGTGCGTGAGGGTCAAGGTAAGGTGAGGTGAGATGAGGTGAGGGAGGTGAGGGTGAGGGTGAGGGTGAGGGTGAGGCTCGAAAGGCAGATGAAAGCCGTGGCTGCCCTGAGGGAGGTTTGTTTGGTGGTATAGTGTACCTGCAACTTCTCCTTTCAGTTTGGATCCGATAATTTAGTAATTTAGTACCAATAATCCATGGAATATGGTATTATAAAGGTAAATGTAACCTTAAGTAAAGACTTTGCGGGTAAATCCTGATTAATCAACAAAGAATAAGGTAGGAGAAGGTTAAGGCAGCATCCAAAAACTTACGATTGCAGGAGACAGGACAAGTCAGTCAGTTGGTTAGTTCCTTCCCTTCCAGCGAGTTCCAGTCTTCCAAGTGGAGGTGAGTGTGAGTATGAGTGTAGGTAGGTGCTTTCAACCAACGCAAGTCCAAGTCCAGCTCTCCTTCCTTCCTTCCTCCATTGATTGCCAATTGCCAATTGCCAATGTCTCTACCGCCTTTCCATATCCTTGTAATAATATGGGGAAGTCACGACCCAACTCAATCCTCAACCTTCCAATCATCAACCATCAATTGGTAATCTCTTGGCATGCAGTCAGAGCCAAGCATCAAAGTTCTACCGCTAAGACTAAAAGGGTTACGATCCGATATCTTGAACAGGGGGGTGACTGGTGACTGAAGTGGTGACTGGTGACATTTTTCAACCTCCCTCCTCATACCTCATACCTCACTTCTCACTCCTCTTCATGTACAGTACAGCACGTCTGGCCAAAAGGCTAAAGGCAAAAAATGGCAAAAATGGCGAAAATGGCGACAAAAGGGTCTGGAACAAAAATGGTCCCAGGTCCTATCCGGTTACCGATTGATATCCAATCAAGAAAATCAACATGCATCAAATATGCACGTGGTGAAATAAATTATATCCAATGATACAGCTTGGGGATGTCATCCCGATACTTGAGCCTACTGGATACTACTCCCGTCCTGGATACTGGAGACTGGAGACTGGATGGATCCCGCACCTGCATCTGCATCTGTCAAGAATCATCCGGGCAGGATACAACATATCATAGCATGGCGGAACCCCGATACTGACATATCAATAAGGTATCATCACTTGAGTGGTTCAGAATCTCCTCTCCCCCCAGCTATTAGAAAGATATCTGCTTCTTGTCTTCATGCACCTTGATCTGATACCGATAGAACCCAACACTTTTAGTTCCTCAGGTGTACAAGTATCATGGGAGTCGTATTACATGTCACTCCCATCTGATATGACCAGAACGAACCGAGACAGGACAGGACCTCTAGATGAGGTTTGTGTTTGAGGTGCCAGTTCATGATTCAATAGAAGACATGCCATGACGAATGAGTCCTGTCGGAATACACTAAAATGTCATTCTCGGTTGCAGGTTGGCTGCCGGAGTATTCAATGATCAAAGCATACATTGCACTACCTACTTACCGAGCCGCTTCTCGGATCCGGTTAGTAGGAGTTCGACGTCGGCTTCGTACCTAGCGATTATCATTACGAGAGATAATGTACGAGCTTGTCAAGCATCACGTACAGAATCTCTCTGATTGTAGGTCTCTTTAGCAGAAGAAGTTCAAAGTTGACGCTTCGAAGGCAATCCCGACTCAATTGTGCCACTGTCGTGGTACAGACCAACACCTCTGGACTTTAATCCGTTCGCTACCTATGTTCCTTGATTTTCTTTTTCATAGTTTTGTGTTAAGAGTCTGACTTCCAGGAGATCTGGGTCCTGGATATCTTCCAATATTCCTTCTAATATCCCAATCCACGTCCGTGAGGAAGTCCTTTCGTAGTATTGGAGCAGTCTCTTGATTCAAGAACATGTCCAATCTAATAGAATACACAAATACCTCTGATGCTGTAGAAGTAACCAAATGAGGAGCGTTAAACAAGCCATTTGTCTCGGGAAATTCCAGGCCACGATAAGAATCATAAGATCTGCAGCATGACGGTTGGCTTTTGGTAATTACTGAGACAGTCAAGAATTGGCAAACTACCACTAGCGTTTCATATCATTATTTCCGTTTGCTGAAGGATTGAAGATACCCATTAGTCTGATTCTTCTGTTATTTAGGTGGATCGGAATTTCCACATCTTCCCATATCATATCCAAGCCAGGCACGCACAATCAATCACAGCGATCCACACCTTCTCAAAAAGACTGTACGGTATTCTTTATCTCTCTATTGTCGAACAGCTCTTGCTTGAGATGAATATAATTTCTAGTTGATTTCTCGAAAGCGTTCGAAAAGGAGTATTCTTTTAGTATGTCAGTTTTTGTCTGGAGCACGTCATGGGCTTTCTTTCATCTACCCTCTACGTTGTACAGCACAAAGGTTCAAGTTTAGCTTCTTAGAGAAAGTGTATTCTCAGCGACGTATCACAAGCCTATCCGATTGAGCATGATGATTCTGATTGAGGCTGGTTGAGAGCAATATCGGAGAAGGGTCAATATACCAAAGCTCAAATCGCGCCAGTACATCGTTCCCCTTCACCGAATCTAAAAACGCAAAGTATTTGTCTTCTCACCTAACTCCAAGAGTCTTCAGATATGTACACAATAATTCAACCACTAACATTAACACAAGAATGAACTGCTTCCAATAGAAGGATTTCCCTCCTGTTGTCAGGTTGCACGGCATATTCCGAGAATCTCGCGAAATAAGGCACTTTCCCTTTCACTTCTCCCCATCCCAAGCTCTGAATATTCGAGCCCAATGCAGAGGAATCTCAATATGTAGTGATCCAACGATCAGGATGGACTAGGTTTTGATCCCACGGATTATGTGCCGCAGTACAGACCAGCTACGCAGTTTTATAATACCACCGACGACTGCAGCAAGTGGTCAATCTGGGAAAGGAGAATTCAGATGGCTTCTGTTTGAGAGAAGTTCGCTTCTTTAAGATGAAATGCGACCTCTCGATATGACCACCGAGCATAATGATACTTCGACACTTGGTATTCAGTGTTCATGTCCAGATTATAACTAACACTCCAGACTGTCTTTCTTGCCTTATTTATCAACTCAAGTGAGGCAGTTCAAGCGAAGCAAATACTCTTCAATACTAAATCTGTCTACTGACATCATGCCGATTCACTACGATGAACCTATCATCAATTTAAGCCAATTTAAAGTCAATCCAGGCAGCTAGAACTCTTTTTCGTTTTCAGGAAGCAAGCCCTGCTCAAGCTACCTAGAGCCAGTGCCTCAACGCCTAGCAAATTCATCGTCCATATGTTCAGCTCAACTACTTGCGCTTTACCGATGTTGTTGCAAGTTGGCACATCTAAAACGACGTGTGGTTTTTCTCTTGTTTCTTTTTCTCCTTTTATAGCTTGAGGCTCACAGCCTAATACCTTTTTACCATCAAATGAAACATAGTCTGTTTTATCCTCCGGACTACTTACAGGTATCTCTTTCATTGGTTCAGATTACAAACTGGTAACAACAAAGTTCATTAAAGGGGAGCACGCACTCTTACTTATTGACTTTGCTCTCTATTATAGTCTCGAAAGCAAGTTCGAAGCCGAATTATACAATCCTTCTATTCTCTCCTCCATTTTCTTCGTCGCTATCAATCTACTGCTGCATGATTTCTTGAAGAGAAAACACCTGTCATGCTAAGGATCTTCTGAATAGCATAATCTTCGTCGTGGTAAGACTTACCACTGCTCCCCCCTGGTCACCCAACATGAGTATTTACACGTCCAAACTAAGAGTGGCATAGGCCGTCATGAGCTTAAAGGTTATTGAAGTTAGTACATCGGACCCAAAGTAAGACCCATCTTCGCTTATATTTAAACCAAATAAACCTCAGTCTAATTTTTCAAAGGTATGAAAATCAGAATAAGCATCATACATCCTCATAACCCAAAAGTCTATTTCCTCTCACATCTACTGCACATAATTTCGCCAATCATGCACATCCTCAAACCCAAGCACCTCCCTAATCTTCCTATTACTCAACGGCGCTTCCCTCTTATCCATCTCCCTCCTCACGCCAACCTTTGGCATCGCCTTCTCCAAAAACTTCCTCGAGGTCCCAATATCCGCATCTCTCAACGTGATCGTATTGTTCGTCGCATTAAACACCTGATACCCCAGTCCATCTTTGCCAATAGCCAAGTGGCAGATCTGTCCCAAGTCCCGCGCGTCGATGTAGCTCCATGCGTTGCGCTTGCGTGACATAGGGGCGTTGAGGTAGGCTGGGAAATTGAGTGCGTACTCGTGCGGCTCGATGACATTGCCGATGCGGAGGCAGTAGATGTCGTTTTTGAAGCGGGCCGAGAAGGTGCGGGAGTTGGCTTCGCCGATTACTTTTGTGAGTGCGTAGCTGCTTGGATGTTAGTGGGTGTTCTCCTGTATACCCTGCTCGAACATGCTAAGCGACGATGAAAACATACGTATCCTCCGGCGCAATATCATAATCCTCCTCCAACGGAAGGGTCTTGAAATCAGCATCTCCCTGCGCAAAACACACTCCATAGACGGTCTCTGAAGACGCGACGATGATTTTCTTGACGCCCAGCTTGCAGGCTGCTTCGATTACGTTGTAGGTTGAGCGTGTGTTGGCTTGGAAGAGCTCGCTATCTGGGACGCGGAGGTTGCAGGAGTATGCTGTTGTGAATGTGTCAGTTGATCTGTTGTTTGGATGGAGCCGAGAATGGAGTATGACGTGAAGAGGAGGAGGAGGAGGAGCATGGTCCTCGCCTCTTTCATCAATAAATCTACACCTTTCAACTCCCCCACAACCTAAAACAAGAACATGAAAAATATCAACTAACCAGCAAAATGAATAACCACATCCGGTGGCCCAGGGACATTCTCCTCCTCATACCCGTCAAAGTTGAAATGGCTCGTCATCGCATTGAACACCTGACCCGAATCCGTAAGATCGGTCGTGAGCGTGAAGACACTCTGCTTCCCATCTGGAAACGCAATGTCATTTGGGAAAGGCGTGAGATCGAGATTCAGGACTTTGTGCCCTTGAGCGAGCAGGTATGGTATCACGTGTCGGCCTGCTTTGCCACTTCCACCTGTGAAAACCTAGTGGTTTGTTAGATTGCTTGGGTAGTGGGGAGGGGATAGGTGTGGTCTCGAATGGGAGGGAGTGGTGGGATGGGTGAGCTGGGCTCAGAAGGAGACGGGTGTGGCATCGATGGTTGTTCTATGGAGGAAGATATTGAAGGAGGCGAAAACTCACGATGCGCTTTCCTCCCGAGGGACTTGATGTGGTCGACATTGTTATATTCTTACGCAAGGAAACTTATCCCACGATATCTTGAATTTGAAATGGACAGAGTGATGGAGAGTTAGGTTGTTTGATCTCAGGAAGAAGCGAGCAAAGAGTCTTAAGTAAGATGTCCACGCCAAAAGATCAGCAGTTGGAATAATACCGATTTTCAGTACCGGTATGCACACAAGCTTACCCCATACATCGGCCATAGGACATAAGGTAGGAGTGATTGTACTCATCCACATCTCTTGAGGGTGAAAACCCACTTTACATTCTCATCGTCCACATCGCTGTCATTAGGCTTAATGTCTTGAACAGAAAACAACCATGTTGATTGGAGAGGCAATGCTTAAACCAACGTCGTGGTTGTGCCAAGAGTGGTGTTAAGCCCGATGATAATGTGTACATCTACATTTTCGAAGGCGTTGAGTTGGAAATGCTGCTGGGTGGTTACGTCAGTGAACCCTTGGATTTGGTAGACTCGCATCATACTTTGCCGATCTAGCCAATCAGAGCTCAGTTTGCTTCCTTAGCTTGCAATACAAGTAACCCTCATCGAGAGTTAGACAACAGGTGTAAGGAACCACGCTTTAACATTGATAATAGCCTATTCTTGCGGATAAAAGAACTACGACAGCAGAGCTGTCCACGCAAGTGTCATTTGATCTTATTCGAATTAAAATTTCAGGAGATTGATGTCTCAGAGTTACACCAAGTGCTTGCAAACTTTCGAAAAGACAATAGGAGTCTAATTGTGAATGGTTTGTAGAATTAGGTGTCATTCTAACATCAAGATTTTCTATACATATTCTTGTTCGCGATAAGTGATAAAGAAAAACCTAGTCAACCTTACGGACTGAATTTGAAGACATGACAAAACAACCTCCTCTGATGACCCAGAAGCGTGATGCTTCATCTGAGATTCCTTGTTGGAATCACGAAGCTACAACAATGGAGTCGTAGTGAAGCTTACTTAGATGGGTGATGGAATGAAAAGGGTGATGCTCTGTATAGTTGGGACATCTCGGATATAGTTTCTGCATCTCCACTGCATTGTTAGATGCGCACAACAAATGCGGTCGACTAAATCACCTTGGTTCGCAGGTAAAAAGCAGACAATAACAACCAACAATAAGAAAATGAGCCGACTTTGCTGTCTTCCATTACTCGATCCGAAGTTTGTGCGTCTACCTTACTTTCAGTTACATTACAAGACGACTCACTTGCTGTCATGCCTATCCTACTGAGCTAACAAGCCATCGTTCTTTGCAGGTAGGTTGCTGATGCGCTCGAATAGCTAGCCTATTGGTTTACTATCAGGAGCTAACTATGTGAGGTGGTGACATCCACGCAGTGCAATGATGCTGGACCGTGAGGCACGCTCCGTAAATTGACTATGGTGCAGGAGGTCATTGAGTTCGTATGACACTCTCTAAGGGATATGTAGCTTCAGCAGGGATAGACTCTGTTTCTACTGCCAAAAAGCGTGGGATTGTAAGACTCTCAACCCTGAGGAGACTTAGGAGGTATCAGCCTACAAACTGTCAATATAAAGGTCGGTATTACCTGACAAAAGCGGGCAAGAAACTCGAAGTTCCCTTTCTGTTCCAGCACCATATAATTGAGAAAAGTACGCGATTTGTTGAAATTATACACTATCATGACCAAATCACCAAGCTTAGTTGATTCAGATCTGAACTTCCAGGGAATATCTTGCGAGACTTTGAGGCTCCGTAGATGGCTCCTTAGACGCGCACACCAATAACCTTTAATACCAAAATGACCACCAGGAAATTCCACATATACGAAATTATAAACACATCCGTACTGTATCACTTGAAAATACGGCATATGCCAACACATTGTACAATGCGACCTTTTCCTCGGTTATTCATCCAACGTGACATCACTCATTCAAAAGACTAACCTTGCGCTTGCCCTCAAAATGTCAATGACAGTTATGATTTGGTTACCACCTGCAGCGAAACAAGTAGTACTATCAGTCTCGCTATTCATTTTAGCATCATGCTACTAAGAATTGCTTGGAAATGGCTGCACTTGTACGCAGAAATTCAGTCATGGGCTTGCTTGACAGAGAAAGGAGCAAACACATTACGTGTTGTATCAGCTTGCTTGGAGAAACTCGAGCCTGCACGCAACAACCGCAGTCTATCTAATCCAGATACTAATATGTCATATAACAGAGACCATACTTGTGACGCGGAAGTAGTCAGCCCCTATCCAGAAATTAGATGATGCAGGTCGGAACGCGTTCGCCTCAAGTCTGCATGCGAAGCGTGTTTGATGGCTCAGGCGAGGAAACTCACACGACAACCGATATATACATGCCTCCGTAAGAGTTTATATTAAGTGATAGTTCGCTTCTGGTGACCTGCTTCAATCTTTCAGCACAGATGAAGATATCGAGGTTGGTAAGAATAGCATCTTTATGTGAAGTAGAAATCGAGCTTTGGGTGAATCGAAGTCCAGTGATCATTCTCCACAATGATGCATGTCGCGGGTGAGGCTTAACCCTAATCGGGTCTAGTCGTGTTCAAGAGCTTTTCGAAGTTTCTCTTGAACACAGCAACCGACTTTCTTCTCCTCAAAGCTCGACATCGGCACACATCAGCTACACAATAAATCTCCCAAGTGATCTCCAAACATCTTAACTCTACGCGCAATCGCTAAAACACTAACGATATCTCACTATTTCAATATCTCACCACCCTTCATTCCAGACCCAGTCGCCCTAAGCAGCTCTCGCACAATTAAATCAAACCCGCGTCGTCATTCTCAGCGCGACAACTCTCTCACATCTCTATACAACTATTTCGTTACTCGTAATTCAGCAAGTTTCGCTATCAAATATGCCTCCTCATATGCCATCCAGCTTCGCTGCAGCTGCAGGTCAAGGTTCCAGTCGCGATTCTCGAAATGGAAGGGGGGATGGACGAAGCGGGGACTGGTATGTTGCCTCCTTGAATTGTGTGCGGACATTTACTTGATCCTGCCCTGTGTCTTTTTTCTGATCCCTTGTCCTATTCTCGATTTTTTGGTTGGTACGAAACAACCAAGAGGGTGTTGGACATCTTTGTCTCAATTCCTACACCGAAAATACTTGTGTGCGCAGCTACGTCAGACATGGAAGAAGTTCGAGCGATCACACAAGCAAAACTACGTTTGGTTGCTAACCAAGGTCATCATTATTGTAGGGCAAGGAGAGAGAATCGACCAAATGGAACAGTCACTCTGCGTCGTACTTCTACTGCCACGTTTGCGCAATCCTCATCAGCAACGGAAGAGGCATCCTCATTACCGACACCTAACACCGAAACATCTGGAGTTGCACAATCATCAAGCTCGAACTATGATCAGCCAACAGATTATCGATTGTCTAAAGACAACCTTTTGCAGATTTACAAAGACCAACTGGAGTCAGGGGCATTCAGTGGTGATGTCTCGGATCTCTTCGAGGAAGGCTGGAATCCTGGACAACCAAGCGCGACTAACGGTCGTAGTGGCTGGGGCAAAGTCAATGACAATAGAGATAATCATGGCCCTGATGTATGCTGGGATGCGCGTGGCAATGTGCGTCCTATTTCTCTAGAGGTGATGACAGAGGAAGAGAAGATAGTGGGTCCCATACCCTTTGAGACTGACGAAGTGTACTAAAAATGTATAGCTCTTCGCTGGGGATGTAAATTCACCAATAAAGCTTCCTCCTCAGAACTCGAACAAGGATACAGGCATGGGAGCCAATGGTCGCAAGATTTCAGTTTCTCAGGCGCAAGGCTCTGGTGCCTATGGGGGTTTATCCTCTCCAGCATCAAGTAGGCCAGGCACACGAAGACAACAAACTGCCGACTCTATTTCTGGCATGGCCTCGCCATCTGGGACCGGTCGATTTACAAGAGATGAGCCCTCGCCTTTCTTTACCAGAAAGTTCCCAGACTCGAAGGATGGCGCAGATGATCGTGTGGATGAGCCTAAGAGCAATCTTCCGTATAGTCTCATGCGTTCAAACACCGCAGGGAGTGCACTTGGAAATGGTCCCCCGTCCCCCTGGGGCCTTTCTACTGCCAATGCTTCCATGTCTCCCATGGGAAACTTTGGCAACTTCAGTGCTGCCACGTCATCTGTCAATCCACCTACCCCTATCGAGAAGAGACCACTCTTTGGTCGAGCAGAGAGTCGCCTTGCACATCTAATGCCAAAGGAGAGCACGGAGGATCTCGCAACAAAAGCAGCAGATCGTCCTTGGAGACCTAGGCAACGCACTGATACGGATCCCTTTTCGGATGAAGCTCCTTCAGGCAGCTCAGCGTTGCATGATACTAGTCCTCTCATGAGTTCTCAGAAACGAGTTCAAGGCCAGGACACTCCCGTTCGTGGCTCTTCTGGGGATTTTGGCATGTCCGACATGGCTGGATTTCGAGAAACCAACCAGCGCAGTCAAGCACAGCAAACTCCTCAAGGGCGGCATGATGATAGGGACCAAATGAGCCCTTCTGACACTAATCCATATCGCAGTCCTCCCAACGATAGGAATGATGTTGACGAAGGAAGTTATGATGATGAGCCTCAGCTGCATAATCGTATGCAAGGCCTTGGTGGCATACCCGAGCACACTGGTCCCAATGCGTTCAGCACCCTTGGCCGTAACTTCCCTCATCAAACTGCTGCATTTGATGGTAGTGATCGGAGTCAAACTTCGAGCGTTGGTGCCAGTAAAGGATTCTCGTCCGTTGGTGGTCTTTCCTCTATCGGTGGTATCAACGGCCTCAGTGGATGGCCAACCAGTAGCAATCCAACCGGCACACCAGATCGTGACAACCGATCAGGGTTCCCGGGTGTTTTTGGCAATTCGATTTTCGGCCCAATGCCTAATGATTTGACATCACCCAGTATTGGTAACCTTGGAAATGCCTTCAATGGAGGTATGACCTCAACCGCTCCCAATGCTGGAAGAGGCAGCAAACTTGGCTCCTTGTTTCCCCCAGCTATGCAGGCACAGATGCACACAGCTGAGAATGATGGTCATACAGAAGGTGGGGATATAAGAGCTAATGCCTTTGGTGCTATTGGAAGAAATACAACTGCTCCGTCCCGTGATACAGATAGTCCACTACGATCAGGAAGACATGCGTTCGAGGATCTTTTCCCAGCAACGGATAGCTCTCGCGCACAGGGATTCTCGACAAGCGGAAGCATGGCTAATCTAACATCTACTGCTATGCCTAGTTACCAGCAACAACAAGCTTCTTCTGACAGTCTGTCCAATCAAATGCCTGCATCTCAACAACGCCAGATGGTTATGCCTGACCGAATGCTATGGGTCTATCTTGATCCTCAAGGCGAAGTTCAAGGCCCTTGGTCAGGCTTGGAAATGCACGAGTGGTACAAGGCAGCTTTCTTCACTGCAGATCTTTCTGTGAAGAAGGTAGAAGATGCCGATTTCGAACCTCTTGGGCAGCTCATTCGTCGAATTGGTAACTCCAGAGAGCCATTTCTTGTCCCTCAGATTGGCATACCTCATGGCCAAGCAGCACCCCAAACTGGGGCTCCTTTCACGCCCGCAGTTGCTGGTCAAAATGCAGGTGCCCAACCTGGGGCTGTGCAACCTCCATTTGCAGGAGCTTTCCCAAGTTTTGGAACAACTCTGACTGCAGAGCAACAGAACAACCTTGAACGGCGTAAGCAGGAGGAGCAATTTTTGATGGCACGCCAAAGGGAGTACTTGGCACAACAACAGGTGAACATGAAGCAAATGCAGATGGGTGGTCACCCTGCTGCTCTCCATCATAACTCAAGTGCTCACAGCCTTCAGAGCCACTCCAGTTTCTCGAATATGGCATCTCCAATCGGAATGCCTCCTCAAGCACCTCTTCCAGGTACCGGCTTCTTCGATTCTCAGGCTCGACCAATGCCACAACAACAAAGTGCTATGTCTTTTGAGACCTTTCGTGACGAAGAGTTGGCTCGATTGGGCATCCAAGATCGCCAGCAGCTATTCAATACCACTATCGGGGCTCCTCAGCAGCCACTGCATGCGCAGCAAATGGGTTCGATGTTTGGTCAGCAACTAGATGCAAGACAGCCGAGAATGGAACAAAATGATCCACAAGGACACCTTGAACGCCTCCGTGAATTCAACAACTATCAAGAGCAGAATGCACTAGAGGAGTCATTGCAGACCCTCGAGGCCAACGCCAATACTCCAATTGGACCTCCGCAACAGACCTTTCAGCCACAAAGACAACCTACCCCTCCACAGCAATTTCGCCAAGAACCAGAGCCTCAACCAGAAGCAGTGGAAGAGCCTAAAGCCCAGGCTCCAGAGATCTTATCTCTGACCCAACAAGTCCAGAAAGCTGCTTCGGCTAAGCAATCACCTGTCGTAGCTCCTCAACCAGAATCACCATGGGGAAAGGTTCATCCTGGTCTGCCCATGCCGTTCCCTCCCCCACCACAGTCTACTACACCTCTTCCAGCGCCTACTGCTCAGCGAGGCCGCTCCAATCTCCCAGAGACACTGAATGTAGAGGCTGAGTCTCGATCTGAAACTCCGGAACTTACCAGCTCAACGCCATCACTTGCGCCTTGGGCGAAGGAGACTGTGGAGGCAACGAAGGGGCCGTCTCTAAAGGAGATTCAAGAAGCCGAGTCTAAGAAGGCAGCCAAGGCCGAAGAAATTGCAGCCGCCAACCGCCGTGCCAATCTTGAGCAGGAAATGAAAATGCTGTCACTTCAGCAGACTGCACCGGCTCCTGGACTTCCTACCTCTTCCACTTGGGGTAGCACTGCCTCTCCTGCCTTACCAACGAATACAGCATCCGTTTGGGCAAAGCCATCTGTATTGAAGGCGCAACCCACTAGCACTACAGCTTCCAAGAAAACTTTGGCAGATATTCAACGTGAAGAGGAATCTCGCAAGCAAAAGCTGGCGGCTGCTGCAGCCGCTGCACAGCCATCCACTGGCGCTGTTGGCGGTAAGCGATATGCTGATCTAGCGAGCAAGGTGACTCCAACGCCTGCCACGGTTGGCAGTTCTGCTTGGTCGACCGTCGGTGCAGGTGGAAAGATCAGAATCCCCACAGGGCCTGCTGCTGCTGCACCACAAGCTACGCGCTCTGTGAGCAGCGCTGCTGTTGCTACGGTCTCCTCTGCACGTGTTGTAAGGCCTGTGGCTGCTGCACGTAGCAATACGACACAAGGACCAAACAGCGTAGCTGTTGCTAAAGAAGAATTCAACAAGTGGGCCAAGGCAACACTGTCCAGAGGTCTCAACCCTGGTATCAATTGTGAGTCGCGCATGCGATGACATTATCTACTGTTACTGACCATTGTTTAGTGGATTCTTTGGTTAACCAAATGAACTCGTTTCCGTTGGAGTCCGAACTTATCCGTGACAGCACTTATGCTGCTAACTCAGTTTTGAATGGGGAAGATTTTGCAGCCGAATGGGTGCGACGACGAATTGCTGCGGAGAAGGGCATCTTCGAACCTGTAAGCATTTCTGGTGCTTCAGAGTCCGGAGGTTGGAGCGAGGTTGCCAAGAAGGGACCTCCTAAGGAAGAGGCGCCAGCCAGCGGCTTCAAGGTCGTGCCCGCCAAGAAGAAGGGCAAGAAATGAATGAATTATTGATAGCAACGATGACCGAGTCATGATGGAATGATTGGAGATATGGATTTGTAACAATTATGTATGAACACACGCGCCTCACGTTGCTGCATGCATGGCTGGGTTTGTTCTCCTCTTAGCATAGCGATAAAGGAAAATTTTGGGGAATGGGTTTCTATGCATAAGCGGGGTTTGTTCATCATCTGGTTGTATTCATTATACATGTATCATCAATAGCTTGAATAAGCCAATGTACTCTTGTATAGATCATTTGCTTTCTGTGGGGAAAATAAACTATGATGCTAAACTCAAGCAGTCAACTCAATCTGTTGATCTGCTATTTGCGAAGTGACTAGCTTGGCAGGGGGGTTTTTTGTGTAGGTACAGTAGCATCGGCTCCCACAAAGCTTGATTTGGCGAATCCCATCGTTTGCGTTCCACCAAATCCGTACGTACCTAGGTAGGTAGATACCTGTACACATCTAGGTGAATTAAGGTACTCACCGAGTGGGGAGTTATATGCCTTTTAGCTTGAATTACCCAGCTTTTCTTCCCGCTGTTTTTCAGCTGTCAGCCTCAATAATCCACTCGGACGCCGATGTGAGATTCTGTATGGGGTGTGTGGTTGATCTGGCAGGTGTGTTGGTGTTCCAACATGCATAAACGGTGGGTTGAATTTCTGTTGTTCCCCACGATTCGGCAAATACGACGGGATGTCTAGATCGGTGGATCTGGTGGGTTCTGGAGAAACCCGAAGATATGGAGATAAGACAGGAAGACCTGAATATCTTAAACGCGATGGGAATCTCGACAAACACTTCTAGAAATCTACTGAGATAGGTAGAGAAGATCAAAGTACCTCGAAGTTCACTACCTGTAGCCGGTTCAGTCTTTCGTGTCAGGTATTGCCAGGATATCTCCTTCCTTTCCAGGTTCCTTCCTTCGCTGCTGCAAGGTACAAGAGCAAGTCGTCCCGGTCGATAGACGGACGGATGCAGGAAGCGAGACTACCTCAGGTGCTCTGGTCACTGCAGATCCCCTTCTCCGTCAAATAATATTTACGTACAGCACTCGACAAGTTGTCAACCTCACAACTCTTGATCATTCGACCTTCTTCACCTCTTAACAACCAAGAAACAAGAAAGCGAGACTTCCAAACCCACAACAAATTCAGTACACTCTCCACATCAAAGATGGCGACCATGATGAAGCCCGAGATCGATCCAGAGATGATTCCTGCCATCAGCATGCTACCAGGTGGAGATGCGGCCAAATCACTTGAAGGTATTCTCGCCATCCGCAAGGGCATGAATGTAGGCAATGCTGCTGCAATGGCAACAATTGGTCCCGAGATTTCGGTAGAGGAGATTACTTGCGAGGGCCCAGATGGAAATACAATCGAACTCTTGGTCATGCGCAGCAAGAAGTCTGCAGGCGAGCAGAGACCTTGCATCTACAATATCCATGGAGGTGGAATGATCTTTGGTAATAGGTATATGTTTATGCCTGGCATGGTTAAGTTCATTCAAGAATTCGATGTCGTAAGTTGCATCCACCCTGCAGCACAAAGCAGATGCTGAAGATTCCGAGGTTGTTGTCTCAGTAGAATACCGCCTAGCACCCGAGCATAAAGCTCCTGCGCAAGTCGAAGACAGCTACGCCGGACTCGCATACATTGCTTCCCACGCTTCAGAGCTCAACATCAACTCCGACAAGATTGTAGTTTATGGAGGTTCTGCAGGTGGAGGTCTTGCAGCTGGCGTTGTGCTGCTCGCTCGTGATCGCAAGGAGCCAAAGTTGATGGCCCAATGTTTGCTTTACCCCATGCTTGATGATCGCAACGATACGGGTTCTGCTAAGCAGTTCTGGGATGAGGGCACTTATACTGGTTCTAAGAACAAGGATTCTTGGAACCATCTTTTGCCTGCTGGGGAGCAGAAGGTTACGCATTACGTTGCACCTGCGAGAGCAACTGACTTGTCAGGACTGCCAAAGACTTTCATTGAGGTCGGATCGGCGGAGCCTTTTAGGGATGAGAATGTGATGTATGCTATGAAGATGTGGGAGTGTGGTGTTGATGCTGAGTTGCATGTTTGGTATGTTGTTTCCTGTTCTATAAATATCCATCGCTTTGATGAGCTTACAACATTCTAACACTCATACAGGCCCGGCGGACTTCACGGATACGATGTCTTCGCTGCTAATTCCAAGGTCTCGCAGGCTGCTGCAGCAGCTCGAATGACTTGGTTCAGACGTGTCTTTGCTTAAGTGGCAGCTGGCCCTTCAGTCTCAGGATTTCTCCTAGAGTAGTTAGCTTTACTTTCGATGGTGTTATGCAGTGGGCTTTATGATTTTGACTCGGGAGCGCATATGTCATGCCAGAAAGGCATTATGAAAATAGAGCGTCTGATTTGGAGCTTCTTTGTTAGATGAGCACCAAGGACTATGAAGAAAGACCAATAACATTGACCACATTCCTAGTATTCTTTGTTTATGGGATATGGTTATGTGTTTCTGCTTCAACTCATCTCTTCCTCCCGTGAAGCTAAGTGACTTTACTCATGAGGATGGGTGATCAGGTCGATACCCATAGAGCGATCGTACCTTACGACTGATTATGCTTACTTTATCTTGAGAAATTGCAGGTCAGTTCAAATAGTCTGAAATTTTCTTCGTAAATTTGAAGTGTGGAGCATATTTGCCTCCCTCTCGTGAAGTCTTGGCTGAGAAGCGATCGATGTCTGCACCAAGGCACAGGAAGCAACATAATAAAGCACCTCCCCGATATAGGCATTGGTAGCCGATTTAGCCCATTACCAAACAATCACTCATTGAATTGAATGTTGGTTTGCTTACAATTTTCTTCACAATTGCCGTGAATCTTGTGAAGTGAGGGGAAAAACTGGTGACGTCGTTGCAAAGTGACGTACTAGGGGACCTCTCTCACCCTTGTTATATCGTTAACACCGAAAGGTGTAAGTGGTATATCACTTCTGATTTCTTCTCTCTTATAACTCATATTATAATTTCAAACCATCTCAATTGAAAGTGGAACGTGGTCTTTGGTATTTTCTGAACATCAAAAGCGACAATTTATTTTAGCATTCTCATAAAATGGCAATGAGTCAGGCAGCATCACTGGTCGAGCGATTTATCGGCCATGGAAATAATGCGACCACGGAGCAGGATATTACGAATCCAGGGAGGGACCGAAAGAAGTACGCTGATCCTAGCGGGGAGACGATGAAGGCCTTGGTATGGATGGGGAAGAATACGGTTGAGCTTCGTACGTTCTCTCACCCTTCCCTCCCTCTCAGTCAAAATTCTTCTTTGGTATCTTTGCACCAAATATCTAACTGACACCCAATCCTTATAGGCGAAGTTCCAAAGCCAAGAGTCGTCGAGCCTAGAGATGTTATCCTCAAGGTCACGGGCAGCACCGTTTGTGGCTCCGACTTACACTTGCTGCATGGGAGTGTGATTGAGATGGAGAAAGGTGATATTCTAGGTCATGAGTTTTGTGGTGTTGTAGAGAGTTTTGGAGATGAGGTGAAGGGTCTTGAGAAGGGACAGAGGGTCGTGGCTAGTTTCCAGATTGCTTGTGGTGATGTGAGTATTTTCATCCGAGTTGTAGTGATGATGGAAAATCTGACGACCAAATAGTGTTTCTACTGCAAGAAGAAGCTCTCATCCCAATGCGAGAAGACGAATTCTAACACATTGGAGAACGGAATGGTAATACTCCCTTCTCATCTCACTACTTCTTGAACCAGGCTGATGGTGAAATCAGTACGGAGGCAGAACGGCAGGTATGTTCGGCTACTCGCACTTCACTGGCGGTTTCGCAGGTGGACAGGCCGAGTACGTGCGTGTTCCATTCGGAGATGTGAATCTCCTCAAGCTCCCAGACAGCGTGCCTGATGAGCAAGGTTTGTATCTTTCAGATGTGGTGTGTACGTCTTGGAATTGCGTCGTTGATACCGGCGTGGAGAAGGGAGATGTGGTTGCTATTTGGGGTGCTGGTATGTTCTTTAATTCTCGTTTTGCTCCCTCGCTTCCTCGAGCATTGAGTGCAATATATCTAGTGACTTTATTCGATGCAAAATACTGATACCAATACTACAGGACCTATCGGCCAAATGTGCGCAGCGATGTCCTTCATCAACGGCGCCTCGCGTGTCATAGTAATCGACCAAAACTGGCGCCTCGACTACATCAAGTCGCGCTACCCGAAAGTCGAAACAATTGATTACAGCGCACTGCCAAAAGGCACGACTGTCACATCTAAACTAAAGGAGATGGTTGATAGCAGAGGCCCTGATGTCGCGCTCGAGTGTGTGGCTGGTGAGTATGCGAAGGGCTGGGCGCATTACTTTGAGATGCAGCTTGGTCTGGAGACGGATACGAGTGAGATTGTTAATGAGATGATTACGAGTGTAAGAAATTATGGAAGATGTGGTATTACAGGTGTTTATGTTGGATTTGTGAGTTTGTCCCTTCTCCTTCTTCTGCATCTGCCTCGCTCGAGAGATATTAGAGTCTCAAAACTCACCTGTCTCCTCTCTGCTACACGATTCCATCCAAAGCCTAGCTAACAATCTTTCTCCTACCAGACAAACCACTTCAACATCGGCGCGCTAATGGAGCGTGGCATCCGGCTCATTGGTAACGGCCAAGCTCCCGTACATCTATACTGGGAGAAGCTCCTCTCGATGATCGAGAAAGGAGAGATCGAGCCATTGCAGATGGTCTCACACAGAGTCGATTTGGACGAGATGGTCACGGTGTATGACAAGTTCGAGAAGAAGGAGGATGGCATGCAGAAGGTGTTTGTGCAGACGAAGTTCTCGCAGCCAGCTATGAAGGGCAGTCCGGCGTTGACGAGCTGGAAGAAGTGAATGTGGAGCATGAGATGTGTAATCAGAGTCTGAAGAGATCAGAAGACGTCGTACGTAGAAGCCACCAAATAGGATAATACAGCAGCAATTAGTCAATTTCGACTCCTGAAGCGAAAGTCCACAGAGATTGAATCACCAACCTTCTTGAAAACGTGCTCGGTTGTATAACGCTTCACGGATTCATGCTGTGCATCGGGCGACTGAACCATCATTTCACAATAGCACTGGTATGTCGGTAGCTTTCCATTTCAACGACAAGCGAAGCCTCCCCCATATCCATTGTATCAGAAAAGTCTGTGGTTTGGTCGTGCAAATGAGGGACGATAGGATAGGCATGGATGGTTATGTACATTTTTACGTTCATGGGATTCAGCTCCAATGACGTCGGAGATATCCCCGGATTCGGGTAGTTCCAAAAATGCACCGAAAAGTTTCCATTCGGGTCCTGTTCTAAAAGTCGGGTCTGGATCCCTGCGATGGAGCCAATACCATCCTGGCTTTGTCCTGTTGTGACAGTCCTCAGGAACGCGAGACTGAGGAGTAGGTTGTGCAACATGAGCAGAAACACGTCCAAATTCAGATTCTGCATAGCAATTGCCATCCGCCTTTCGTACCGTCTTCTGCCGTTGCGAGACATTTCTTCAGTGTTCAATTGCTTTTTCGGCCCGTGCCATCTCTCACGTCCATCCCGAGAATTGAGACATGAGAAGCACGATCGCCAAGAGTAGGTAGTGAGTAAGAGCACGAGAATGCGTATGCGATTTATAACTATGCCGCTCGCTCCCATTGTGCTTCGGCTTCGGCACTTTTGCTGCATTGGGATTGCTACTAACATGATCTCCGGTCCAAACTTGGAATGGAGTAAGGATGAAGAGTTCTTCTCACTGCTGTTCCATTTTCAGAGCGTGGTAAACCGTCGTGGTGTTCTTGAGGATGCGACTTGAGGAGCACGATGGTAGGATGTAGGCAGAAGTATGGAAATGCGAAATCGGAAGTCATGTAGTCTTCGGAGCGACCCCGTTATACTTTGGATCCTGGCTGCGCAAATAGTCAGCCAGCCATGTTATCCGAACTCAGCTGAGTGCGGAGACTGATATTGAATAAGGCTGAGCTGTTAAACGTCAAACGTGAACGATGAACAACGCGGAACCATCTGTCTGTCATACGCACCGCATAACCCGCAACCACGAACCTTGCCAATCACGACAGATGTACTGAAATTCTACTCTCCTTCCTCATGATCACATGCCGGTAGATCAAAACGCTGCTCGATTGCTTGAGACATTTTGATCCCGCCCAACTTGAGAGAAATAATGCAAAAAGGTCTCTAAGCCCGCATCCATTGACTTTAATGTTCGCGTCCGGCCCCTGTCTGGACTGGCTTGCCACGTCTAAGTGCTCAATGTATGAGATGATTCTCGTACGTGGCACCCAATGATAACCCGACCTGTGCCAATAAAAGAAAGCCAAACCTGGCAGTTAACGTCCAAAATCTGCTTCCTCTAGCCGCAGCATGTTTTCCACGTTCCTGTGGCTGCAGCTTGGAGGCACAACTTCCAGCTGTACGAGGGCAGGTTACTCCACCACACGGAGCAAGGTAATAAATCGCGAAGAAGATCCCTAAAGCGGTTGCGTGATTCCGTCTTTTCACAATATCGATTGATGTATTTGACATTTCGCAGTATAGATTGGTGTACAAGACGAAATCTCACCTAAGCAAGTACAATCCCTACCCTGTCCAAATGTCCTCTTAGCGAAGGACCATCCATTGGGGGCCGACATTTCGTAAGGCACCATATATGCCAATCCGTCTTATCAAACGGGGGTCCAAGAATCCAGACGTGGGTGAGTGAGTAGAAGACAGGCTTGTTGTACCGAGTACTGTGCGTGTGGAGCCTTCTCGTAGGCGCTCAGTCGATCTCGGCAAAATACCAGCATTTGGATGAGTTTGGCGGTTGAAAGTATCAGTATTGGTGGCGCGGTTTGCGTCCTCATTCGCTATCTGCGTACGAGCAAGATGGAAGAAAGAAAATGTATGTCGAATACTGGGGGTGCTGCATCGCAGCTTGGATGGAGGTGCGTATTGACATGGTTGGCGTTTAGTTCATGGGGAGCAGAACAGGATTAGCATTCGTGCTCTTCCGGTATACATATAGATAAAGTACCTTGTGCGCGCCTTTGCTCTGGTTCTCTTCCTGGCATTGTGGGCATTGTGGACATTGTGGACATTGTATGCCCCGAATTGAAGCTTGAAAATGTTTATCCCCATACAAGAAAGGCTTAATGTAGATATCAGTGATACCAGCCAGGAAGAGGAGAAGGAAAATGTACGCATCCCACACGAAATAAAGGTATGATCGTCGCTCTGCTATTTCTTGACACAATTATATCAACTAACAAGGAAAGCAGACTACCTCTTGCAAAGACGATAGATGCTCGCACGTACAAGTTATTATCTGCTCTTGCAGTTCACACTCTTTGCCTGGAACTATTCATATCAACCTGTCAGAGTCAAATTCGAACTCACTGAATTCTGTTACCTTGCAGTCACTTCCAATACCCACAATCCGTGATTTGCTCACGGCTTTCACACCAAGTCCTCTTCTCTCTTTTGCGCATACATACGCCACTCCACATCTGAGGAATTTGGTCTCCCAATCAAGAACAGCACTCATACCGCAGCCTGTGTTCTCGTTCGCTCAGCAACATGTTCCGTCATTGTTGAATCTCGCAAGTCTTCCGTTATCATCTAGCGATGCTTTGTCCCACCTAAGAGACCTTGATATCCGCTCACGAGCGGTAAAGTATATCCGAAATCCTTTTCGTCTCTTAGGTCTGGCGAACCGCTCAAGGATAGGAGCACAAAATTTGGGCGCCATGAGCTTTCGATTATTCTTCAACATTGCCGTTGTAGTCATCTGGCTGCTGTTAAGGAGATTTGCTGAGATATTTGGGTATGCTTTGCGCTAGCTATCCACGATGTGACGAAAGCAGAAATCAAATGCTGACGACGGCTGCAGAATAAAGCTTCGACCTTTGGCACTTGCGATTGAGAGTTCAGAATCTTACGCAAGTGAGCCTGACTGTGATAGTACAACTGCAGTAGCTCATGAAGGAGAAGGCTGGAACGAAGTCCAAAGACGGGGAAAGGAACGAGAGCGAGCTAGGAAGAGGAGGGAAGACTGGGTAGAGATAGAAGGATAAGTTCGACAGAGAAACAACAAAGGGTTCCAGTCTCAAAAATACACACAATTTGATCCGCAAAACCTAACAGCTCTACTCAGCGCTGTCCAGTTGAACCGTGTTCGCCAGCACACACTTTCGTAATGCACCTAGTTTCTTAGAGAGCCACGATCCATATAATCCCAGGTTCATTTTACACAGTCCTGCTCGAAATATTGGGATCTCATTCGATCAAAGCCTTCATAACCACCCCAACACACGCCTTTCCGTCAAGTCTTAACTGATGTACAATCACCGAAAGATAACCTGCACCGTCTATCGTAGCACCTCGTATCATGTCCTTCATCTCTGCTATTCCACTATATGTCCATTTGCCTGGGCATTCGAATTTTGCTGCTCGGAACATACTCGAATTCTGTGCCTATTTCAGACCTGCTCGGCACCCCATCCACCGTCTGCCTCTCGCATGTTCTGGGGTGGCTCAATGCTTGGAAGGAACTCGAGAACAACGTATGCGACACCGATTATGCCAATTACAGTTCCGAAGATAATATCAAGAACGTGGGTATCGAGAAGAATGGATCCAACGAAGATATAGACTATTTGAATCAGCTTGCGCATGTTGTGTCAACAATCGACGCTGTACGTACCGATTCCACGACCAATGAAGGAGAACAAGAAAGACGCATATCGGGAGATTTGGGGAGGAATTTGGAACTCTGCAATACTGTTAGTTAATCAGGCAGATTGATGCCAGACAATCAGGGCATACCAAGTAAGGCGATAGCTGTAGTTCAACAATCAGTATTTCTGTGCCAACGTGATGCCTAAATAGTATCTCACCTGCGCCAAAAGCTGCCACGTAGATGCCAGTGATCAGGTTCGACCTATGATCGTATGAGAACTTGATGTTATGATAGGGGCATAGTCGCAAAACTGTACATGCTGAAACCCAAGATGATATGGAAGACTCCCCCGATGGCCATCAAGGCACCGACACCTAGATTGACAAGACGGCTAGACAAAGAATATAGTATCAGCAATCATGTCCAAGGTGTGGAGGTTGCGCAATGGCTTTGGGCAACTTCGAGAGCTTGAAGTGGGCAGCTATCCTGACTTCATGTACTTACAAAGCATCTGAGTAATCCATCGCTGCGGAATATCGGCCGTAGAGTTGTATGTAAAATTAAGGTTTAGGAGATGAACTTGTCTAGATCTTGTAGGCGTAGATGGGAAGTTGTTTGAGGATGTTGAGTTGTGTTGCTATGTTGTTGACGAGCTTGATTCTAGCAGTGCTCTGTCTGTCCTTCAAAACATTGGCACTAGGAGCAACTGGGTTAGGGTGACCAGGATATGGCCACAGCGTGGAGAGGAATGACGACGGGCCGCATCGGCTGACTATACCTGCAACAGGACTGATTGCTGCCTATTCTTCGATATATCCAGAGAAAAATAATTCGCGGCTTCTAATTGAATGTATGTGACATCCATACATATTGGCTTTACTTAATCTATTACCACTAAGTGAGCAATGTGTTTTCAGAGTAAGAAGTAGTTGTGTCACGGAATTACTTTCTTCCTTCATCGGCTTAACATCGGTTTGGCCGGCTCAATATCGGACAAAGAGTAGCAATTTCGAAAAACGGCCAAAAAGGACCAAAAAAGAGATGAGAAAAATTGGTTCTACTTCGTATTAAAGCAATAAAAAAATTGGTAGCTTCTCTTTGATTGAGCGTGTCATCCTTAGTGCAGGGGCCATGCTAATCTTCTCTGTATCGTTTCTAACACTCACGTTAGCGTCGCTCAATACCAGCAGTCCATACACACTTACCAAATTGACCAAATGCCCGAAGGCAAAGTCATTTGCAGCTACATGAATATATATAGGTGTAGAGTCACATGATAGCAGTTCCTTTGAAACTAGGCTTAGCTGTGATGGTGAGGCCAAACCACAATCCAATTACCGAGGTTAAAGGAGCCTAAAATTACTTTTCAATTTGTAACTACCGATGTTCTTACAGTCTACGTCCTCGTGGTTAACGCCCTCACCAGCTTGCTCAACGCTCAGTGTTCAATACGCCAAAGTAACACAGAGACAAGATGCTCTGTTGCCATCGCAGCTTGCTACATCTAGCATCAATTCCCACAAAGCGCTCTCTCACGAACATACTTGGTGGCTATATCTTAGTCCCATTGATTGTCTCATCTGTGTCTAAATACATGCCCAAGCGATGAATGCATCGAAAAGCGAGAAATGGAAGCCATCCGCAAAAGTACTTTTCCCTTCCAATACTAAGTTTCACTATATGCCACCGAATAACACAGCAACTAATAGCGCCAGCAACTATTTATATGACACAATACCTGCCCTTCATACTCTCGACCATCAGAACTGGCACCACCTATCCTTTCAATTCTGACACATCTGCTCGTGAATGACGAGCGAGCCTCGATTGGCAACTCCATATTTGCAACCACGACCAGCATTCTTACAGCTCAACATAAAGAAGGTGAGGTCATCGCGACTATTGCCATTGATCTTAGTAAGAATCTCAGGGGTGCGGCTGTCGGGGCGAACGAGGGACTGGTTGTTGCTGACATTGATAGTGGAAAAGCGCTCGATGAAGTCGAGCTGAGTGTAATGAGAAGCAGCATCGCTTGAATTGTTGCTGAGCATATCATCGAATATTGCATTCTCGACCGTGCTGGTCATGACAGCATCCGAGCTTCCAGTAATCATACTTTGGAGATTTGTGGCTTCATGGACATTGTCGGTCATGGCGACCTTAAATCACTTTTCGGACCAGGCTCATCAACTCGCTCGGAGGCAGACTCAATCCACCGCTTCTTGCTATCCTGCTTCTTCGCGTATGCCACTCTCGCCCGAGCCTGCTTGTTTGTAGGCTCAAGGTTCTGCTCCTGGCACAGTCTGGTGATCTCGGCTGGGCTTCTTCGCAGCCTCTTGGCAGGCGGCTGGGCAATCTCAACATCACCACTCAACTGAAGACCAAAAGGATCGACAAAGTTTTGTTCCACCCGGCTCGTGTACGTATCGTCAGTCATACCTCCCACGTACCGAGCAGTAACACCTAAGTTGAGGCTTTGTATAGAGTGGCCAAGTGTGTTCGCCACAGCCACGGTAGCCATGCCTATGATCTCACAACGCAGATTGGCCGTGTCGCGGGCTGAGCCATACCTAATGTCGTGTGAGGTGAGAGAGCCAACAACCCCGGCCAGCATCCCGCCTTCCGCGACGGTATTGTTGATTTGTGTCCGATTGGCCGCCTTCTCGACCAGTAGCGCCACCCCTCTGACAGCAACGGAACAGATGACTGGTCGTTCTGGATGCTTCCATATCACCGCCTTGCTCTGGCGAGTCCGGGCGAGCTCGAGTGCCTGTTCGATCGAGTTGGCACTGTCGATGTTGCCGGTCCTCAGCGCGAGGATGAGGATGAGCTTGACTGCACAAAGAATGTTGTGTTCTGTGTCTGCTAAACACTTAAGTCTTACCTCGCGGTTGCATTTGGGGTCGTTCCTTTGTCCAGGGTATCAGTACGAGTGTACGCTGTTCTATAACTAGGGAGCTTACTTCTTTGACTTCTCATTACGAATGATGACCTGCATTTGCAAATCTTCAACCTCCTGCCCATTGACGAGCTTCATAGTGATATCTTTGTAGCAGAGGTATGGCACTGGCTGGTCATCAAGGGGGTCTGTTGCGATATCACCCGCTCTGGCTGACAAGGCTGCCAACAGGATAAGAGAGGTAATCCGTGACAACGTAATGTCCCAGAGCATGGTGCCGTTGTTGAGAGCATCATTGAGCATGGCGGTGACAATCTTGCGAAGGATATGCGTGCCTACCCAGTTCCGCTCGCGAGAAGGCTCTCTCGTCAACCGTCCTTGCTTCACCAACTGTTGTAGTGCGGCCATGATTCGCATATGATTATGTTTCGTCAAGGCAAACTTCTCGTGGTGGAAGGTCAGAGCTGGGAGCAGATATTGAAAGCCGCATCTCAGCCATTCGTACAAGGGCACTAAAAGTACTTTTGGGCAAGCCCGATAAACAATAGCTTCCAGGAAACACTCGATTTGCTTGCCTGTAGGTGCTTCTGTGGTGCTTTTGAGGCAATGGAGTTAGCCATCATCATCATCACCATCAACGAGATTCATCCAGTAATGGACACTGTCCATCCCTAGGAGAGGAGGGGAAAGGGAAGGGGGTTTTGTTCGATGTACCTCGTGCCAAGCGTGTGCTCACGAAAGCTCTCAAATCTATTAAACTAAAGCATGTTTCGATACTCTGTGGTGGGTCTGCCTCTGGTGAACTGCAGTTGCTTCGAGAATTGCTTGGATCTGATGCGATTCTCAGCTGCATGGGCGACGATGGCGTCAATGCTTGCTTTGCCAGCGCCAGCGAACCTGTTGGCAGGCGGGGGATCGAACTCGATGTCAGAGGAGTTGATATCATCATCGTCCATGATGAGAATCGAGGAATAAGAGAGTGAGGGAAATGTAGACACAGAGAAGGAGTAGAGAAAAGAGAGTGAATTGACAATGTCAGCTGAGGCCTTGGCTTATAAAGTACTTTTGTGAAGAGGGGAGTGAAGGTGGGTGAGATTGAGTGTTTGATGGAAGAGAGAAATAGAAAGAATGGAGAGGGGAAATAGAGTTTGGTTGTCAGAATAGGGAAGTTGCCATAACTCATCGCAGAGAAGGAAGGAACGACAACCACGGGATACCAATTCACCTCCACAAAGAAAGCAGGAACGATAACCCCTCATTTCACAACATGCACAGCGCACAGTGTTAGATTGATCATAATGAGACTTTCAGGTAATCAAAACAACAATTCTTCTCTCGATTGACCATCATAGTATCTCTGAGCACTTCGATTTCAAACCAACACGCTAGGTATCGCTCCTTAGATCTCAGAATTTACTTTCCAGCAGACAAGTTCCTGCCGCCTCTGCGCCGGGTGTGATACGCCAGGAGCTGAGCTTTCTCCAATGACTCCTGCTTCATCCTCTGCAATGAGGACAGACCAGACAGCCTCTTCTTCTTCTCCTCGACTGTCTCCTGCTTTGGTGTATACGCAAAGCGAGGGAGCGAAGCACCGATATCCGCAACCCCCTTGGCTGTGGGATCAAGTTTGTAGCGACGGTGAAATCGATCGCGGTCTCCCTTGAGCACAGCCGGCTTTTCTTCCGCAGGTTTGCGAGTGAACGCATTGGTATGAGAGGCTGGGAGGACTTTGCCATTTGTACCCTTCTTTATTGGTGCGTTCTCGGTGATCTTGGCGAAAATGGTGTCCGGGGCGTAGATTGGCTCAGGTGATGGAGGAGGAGGTCGTCGCTCGACGGGAGACTTCATGCGTGGCTGTTCGGTGTTGGTAGAAGCCATCCTTGGACGTGCTACTTGCTCGTTGGGCTTTGGAGATGCTACCTTGGCCGGTCGAAGGACTCCAGCAGCCCGCCGAGCTTCGTTCTTCGCCATGATAGATTGCTTTATGTTTTCAACCTCAGGTCCCTTTTCGGCGACGATCATAGTGGTGCGGAGTTTTCGTGGTCTGACCTTTCCCATCAAAAAGTCGTTCACCAAAGTCTTCGCAGCAGGTGTTGGTGGTGATGGAGATGGGTGTGCTGCTGCCTTTTCATCATTCTTTCTGCCTTCAGAAAGAGGTGAAGATGGAAGAGCTGGCTTCGACACTGCTCCTGCCGCAGCGACCTTCTGTTTCTTGGCTGACTGAGCAGACTCGACATCTTGATCAGCAGATGCAGGTCGCTTGACACCAGCTCCTTGCTTCTTGGTAACCAAGATGCGAGCCGGCTGCAGAAAAGTGGCCGGAGAGATAGTGCTGGTGCCCAAAGTCTTCTTTGCTCTCTTCTCAACCATGCACAAGCTCTCCACAGTGGGTTGTATCTTCCGTGCAACATGCTTTGATAGTGTGGCGTTCATATTGAAGATTTTAATGGTTTTGATACGATATGATGTTGTCTGAGATGTGACGTGTCTGTTCTTGAAATGAGGGTATCTGTTAACCAGTGTTGCAGGGCTCGAGGAGGTGGATGGGAGTTGAGGTATCGTCGAGAGATAATTGCGTTGGTATTGCTCTAATTTTGTCTTGGAGGAATCGCGTCTGCAGAAGGGAGGTCTTGAAAAAGTGTCCGGAATAGAGAATTGAGTTGCGTCGTTTGTTGCTATGAAAATGTGCACAAGAATCCCGGGGGACAAAAAGTTCCATAGGGCTGATACTACAATACTAAAGCGTTTAACACTACCACTACCATTGTGACTTTAGTGACAGATCAGATGACACACAAATCATTTCGTCCTACGGTCTTTGGCGAGTATCCATTTCTGTCCAGAGAAGTGAATTTGGCCTGAAGTCGCTTCTTCATGCTGCATAGTTGCGCGCCAAGGCTGACTTCGTTAGTGGACAACCATCTGGAGGCCAATAAGATAGGGTTGGAACATCAAGGGGATGGAAAAATAGTCAATGGTAAAATATTAGTAAGAGATAGTTTGAGGGGTCATCGGATATCGACCTTTCGTGCGCTCATATACATTTATATAGCGCCAGGCCGTCTCTTCAGTTCCCGATATCCATACCAAGCCACAAGGCTTAAATGTGCCAAGAATTTACACGCAGTCAATAAATCTGTGTTTCTACAGCCCTATAATCCCACAAGCTGTCCTCTCAAGATCCATCTCGTGTGGAACCCTTCCGTTAAGATGTGACGAAGACCTGCTGAAGAATTACATCACTACGTCGGTGCAGACCTCACCGATCAGAAGTACGCTTTGTAATTGACTACGAAACTTTATGCGAGTCAAAAACAAGATCCTTCATATGCTTCCCAATACAATTAGCTAAAATAATTGCTCTGTCCATAGGTAAATTCAAGACCTCCATCGGCTACGGACTCGCTTAATATTGATGCCTGAGGCTTTATTTATAAAGCGTTATTCCTAATCTCCTATTTTAAGCAGCCCCAGTAGCCTGGAGCTCGGGTATTCATCCGAACAAAGAAGGTTAGTGATCTGAACAAAGAAGGTTAGTGCGGTATTGTTAGAATTCAGAAATTCCGCTTTTTGCGTGCAAGCAAGCGAATTGTTTTCGCTCTTCGCTCTTTGGCGGCATCATTGAAGAGTTTCTGTGTGGGTGATAGATGACCCCGCTACCCCACCATTAGTTTTGGAGAAGGCATCAGCAGAAAATTTTCATACTTGTACGAGTACCTCGGTATATCTATTAAAACGAAATTGTGATATAAACAAGCAGACTGAGCACATGAACCAAATGATTGGTAGAGTATAGGCAAAATACTTTTCATGTGCAAAATCACAAGAGGCATTTTAGACAATAGGGAGCCTAGAGATATCTTGCGAACGATCGAGTAGAATAAACCTTAAATTAATTGCAATTGTGTCAAATGGAAATTCTACTTGCTGATGCTGTCTGCTGCTGTATATCCTTCCACGAGTAAGTGCTGGAACGATAACTGTTTGCCGCCTTTCAATCCTATCACCAAAAGTAATAACACCGTATGATATGCATCCCAATACCTTGAGCACTTCAATGGTAATATCCCTCAAACGCCTTTGCTTCTATGCCTACATAGGCTGATCCATAAAATTTGTCATTACAGGTGGAATGGTGGTACATGTGGGGATCTACAGAAGAGAGATGTTCCCCATTACATGTTGAGGGAGCGAGAAGATGTATTCTTGCTGGAGATCTCCTGCCTGAGGCGCTTGACATTGCGAGTAGTCGTTTCCTTGATGTAGCTGTATTTTTCGACAGTGAAAAAGCGCTTCTTGCTCAGAGAGGATGGAGAGATGTCCCGGGCGAAGGGTTTTGGAAGATCCTTCCTGGCAACGAGTCTTCTACGTCGGACTGGTGCTTCTAAGAACGTGTTATCGCCACCATCGCACTCGACCCCAACGCTTGACCGACTCAAAGGAGAAGAAACATATTGTGGAGATGAGGAAAAGATAGACAGCGAAGCGGAGGACCTCGAGGCATCAGAGCTGCCTGCTTTCTCGAAAACTTGCAAGGTCAGGTTTCCAGCCTTTTGCTGGGATAATCCTTGCCAATCAAGATTCTGTGGTTGAATAACTGATCCATCATTCCAATTCTCGACTTTTGTGATTGAAGAATCCTGGGCAAGAGAGGACTTTTGTATAGTGCGAGTATCAGAGTTCCGCAAGATAGACTTCTGCGTCTTCTCAATTTTATCTTTTGAGGAGTTTTTAATCTTCTTGGTAGCTTGGCTACCAAACATGGCACTGAATGCGGTGTTCTTGGTGACAGTTCTTTCGATCCGAATGATTTTGTCAGAAGCCTGGGCAGTAGGCTTACTGCCAGTCTTGCCTTCCGAGTTTTTATGTCCTATTCGAGATGTAGGCTTCTCGACTTTAGCATTAGAAAAGTCCTTGGTGATGCTGGAGGTAGGCTTGATGGTGCCAGAGTCACCCCCAACTACCTGCGAAGGAGATTGTTCCATACGCAGCTTCACAGACTTCTTAGCTGTGGGAGTAGCAAATCCCTCAATGCTAGGCACGAGGCTTTCGATAGCGGGCGTAGAAGCATGTAACTGTATGCTGCAAACAGAACTATAATGGCACCAATCCTTATTTTTGTTAGGAAGTTATAATACTAGGATAGAGCAAATACTCACGTGGAATGCAAGCTGCAGCATCGGAAATCCATGTCTCTTCTCATCTGCGACGATATCACACTCGCCATTCTTTTGATAAACACGCACTTTGTGCTTGTATACCAACGTGAAGGCTTGTAGTGCTAGGTTGTCTCCCCATGTAGAATCCATTGCCAATGCTTGCAAGTACTTCTCCCAGGCTTCTTCGATCTTGGCTTTGGCTTCCTCTTGGGAAGGGGTGTCAAATTTGGAAGCTCTTTGACGACGAGCTTTGCGATTGGGATTCCTGTACTCTCCCCCATCGTAAGAGATGAATCCCTTGAAATTATCAGGATTCTCTCGCATATAACAAACTATGCGAGAGCGAATGGCCTGTTGGTTTTCTATATGTCCGTATAGTTGATGACTGAGGGCGGAGAATAGGCAGTTCCCTGTGAATCATTTGTTAGAGCTTGTTGCAGCAAACGTGGAAAACAAACTGCATAATGAACTTACCATCACCATTGATACCAACAATTGTGAGTCCTAGGGACTTGAGAATGGGGAACTCGCTAGAGTTCTGAGACAAAACGTTGCTCTTGGATTTCGCCATTTCCCACCTTGTCTTTGTAGAATGGAGAAGACCGGTATGTTTGTGGTAGTGATTTCGAATTGATTGCTGTTAGTGTTTCAATTGCTCAGCTCAGTTGACGAACCTGGAATAGCTTGTCGCTGAAGTTGAAAGAAGAAAGTTATTATCATGAAACGATCGTCAAAAGAAAGTAATTAGGAAAAATCCGAGCGAATTCACTATGATCAAGAGACAACGAGAAGGTCTGTATTTGCTAAAGAAGTGGAGAACAGAACTTTCAGCCTTGTGACATCACTCGGATAAGGATGAAAATTATAGCGGATGGTGCCTGTCTTATCTTAGCGTCGTCATTGCCTTGCATGATTCCCCTGATGCCAAGTTGTCGATAAGGTTCAGATACCGGAGCTACTTGATGTAGTAAACACCGAGGTACTAAACACCTCGGCAGCCCTTATTTCCATTTCCCAAGGCAGCTTTCCAAAGGCCACAACCGTAAGATCTGTATCCCACCAACTACTCTCATGAATCCAAATCAAACAAAACACGATGTATGAATGCATTCTTCCGCTTGAACGAGCTTACACCCACCCATTCACTACTTAGCGTTGGATAGCGATGGTCACCTGAGAATTCCGAGATGCCTGAAGCTCCAATAGTTGAGACGAATACATAACACTACTCTCGCCAGTGCGAATTTTACAAGCGAGGGCCCAGTCGATACCATCAAGCACAAAAAAAATGAAACATGCTATAGATTGCAACAAGAAGTTAGATATTGGATGGAGGGATCCTTGTTCTGCTCTCTTGCGCCACCAGCGTTAGACAAAACTGATGGACGCTACAACCTAGAGACGATTATCACCACTATGTCTGACTCTATACAAAGTGTGCCAGTCAACTTCATCAATCCAAAAAATCGAAAAAAGACAGACGCAATGCTTTGACAATGATCGTAAGTCAAGAGCTCGCACAATTGGCGTTCTATATAACAGGCAAAGCCTAAACATTGCTGAGAGTCAAGAATCATAAAAATATTCGTCCACAGCAAAGCACATCCTAGAACCCTTTTGAATTTAACCACGAGTGAGCAATCGCGAATCCAGCTGGTGCCGCGTAATGGAAATGCCAGCAGTGTGCTACCCCTGGAAGTGAATATGTGTCGAATGAGCTTGCTGCTGGAAAAAGACTACCTGAAGTTGATAAGTCTGGTGTTGACCACCCAGCACCGCAGCCAGTGGTTACGTTTGATAAAGGTGGGCAAAAAAGAGCGTCGTATTGACCTGTTAGGGCAAGAACTGAACCTCGAAATTGCGGCGCCAGAGTTGCGGATTGAATGGGGATAACAGTACCTGCATGCCACCATATAAGTAAGTATGAAGGACACCAGAATTTCGAGACTCACCTTCACCAAGTGGAAAAGTGCCCCGCAGAGAGTAGTCCAAGTTGAAAAGAGCAGGATCATATGCTCCATCACGATAGAACAACTGTCCAAAGATACTAGTGACGTTCACTATCAGATAATTAGGATCCAAGTTTCCATACTTGACTGGGGAAACAAGGGCCCCAGGAACGAGAGCAGGGAGAGCCAAGCTGTAAAACGTAGCAAGATTAATATTCTTTGACCAACCCGTCAAGATCATAGTGTTGACATCATTAGGATACTTGGCGCTCAACAAATTCCCTGACATTGAACCAATACTGTGCCCAGCATACACAATCTTGTCGAAATGCCGGCCGGCAGTTCCGGGAAGTCCTCCATTACGGGCTTTGGTGATGACTTCGTGCATAGCTTCAACTTGAGCATTGAATTGGCATATGCCTACTGGATCTGGGTGATCTGACAAGCCGTTGCATAGACGATCAATGGAGAGCGTTGGGTATCCCAAAGAGCTGGCAAAATCGATCCAGCTGTATTGGCTACCATGATAGCCTTGACCAGGTGCGCCATCGCCGGACCAATCTATCGAAATGGTCAGATCAGGTTTATATATCACCTTGGAAGTACTTCTTGTGGAAATGATTGTCTACCACTTACAATTGCGATCATAACTGCCACCATGGACCAAGAATTGGAGAGTGTTGGCACGGTGTAAGACCTTGACACTGGGTTCGCAATACCGAGCAGCGATATTGTAGGCCCCTTGGACTGCGACAAGCGAAGGAGATCCACTGGGTGGGATTGGAAGAACAAAATTCTGAGCGCTGATGGTGATGGGTATCACAATATCAGTGCAGTTCGGGAATGTATTATGAGAATATACAGAACTCGACGAGTCAATTGGAGAAGATGAAACCAGCAAGGTCATAGACATGCAAAGAATGGACGACAATAACGACATCATTTTAAAGGCCTTGAGAAGAGAATTCCTTGAAATTCGTGGTGATGGAACAGTGGCTCATTATATACCTTTCGGGCTTAGTGAGATCAATTCTAATTACCTACTGACCGCCCCAGGTTAGGATTTTACAATGCATTCTCAAAGATATGCCTCGCATGTATCTGTATTTTTAACGGCTAATGATCGCATGAGTTTGTATTCGACGTGGTGGTGATTACGAGAATTAGAGCTGAATGTGGAAATACACCGGTATAAGAGGACAAGGGACCAAGAATTTGACATATCAAATTGCTTGTCTCGAAAGCCTAGCTTGCCAATGATATGACACTCCCGTCATATGCCTTCGGAAGTCTGACACCCTCAGGCAAACGCCTGGTTATATAAAAGTCCACACATGATGGCTGAGATTGACTGCTCTAGACCGCTGAGACAAACTTGCTGCATATAGGTATTTACGTCAAGTAGAAGTGCAAGTGGCTCCCGGATACGAAAGAGGCGTCGCTCACGTCAGATGGAGTCTGTGGGGTACAAGAACTCTTCGCGGCAGTCTCACCGACTATCTTCGCTTCAGGGGACATAAAAACTCGCCCTTTGCAAAATCCTGAAGTCTTCTGAGACATATAGTAAGAGTACAGTGGGGTGCAAAAAGTTTGACCACCCCTCCCCCCTTGTAACTTTTATGCCAAGAGTAAATTACTACTTTTGGTAGTAATATATACGCTGCTTTAAAGAAACATATTCTGTCTAAAAGTAATACTACAACTCGTAGGAAACAATTAAGCGCTAAATATACTCGTAGATCTCTAAGATTAATTATCTTTAATAGTATATTTAGATAATCTACGAAAATTACTAAGGATTGTATTACTTATACATCTAACTCCTGACTAGGAGGTCACATGAGTTAATAGCAATGCTATAAGGCAGCGTGCGTATTACTACCGAAAGTAGTAATTGAATCTTGGCATAAAAGTTACAAGGGGGGAGGGGTGGTCAAACTTTTTGCACCCCACTGTACACATCTAATTGAAGAGATGAGATCCTCATACGCCTCCCTGTAGGCTTCAAACTTGTGAAGAATGCAAGTAAGCTGACATTCGTCTAATTGGATGCCCCTGAACGCCGGGAGAACCTCCGCTATCTTGACCTCTCCGCAGCTCCCTGGTATACCTGGCCACAATCCAGATCCTTATAAAGCGTTGTAGTCCTGCTTTACTCTCCTTCTTTGAGATTTGCTATGCAAAAACTTGAAGATCCATGATTGTCACAGTACGGGTCCTGTACTTCCAATCTCCAACATCACTAGGGACTTGTTTTCTCAGTTGAAAGCTCTCTTATATGTAGGTTGATGCAGAAGCCACATATTTTTGTTGTTGGAAACAACCCCCTGGGCAGTTCTCACATTCTTTACTGGTGTTGTTATGCAATAGATGGGAAGTAATGGAAGTCTTACCAGCAGCTTGGAGCCATACCGTGTACTTTGCAACATATCTCCACAGTTTCATCAAATGCCATGTTGATCTTCTTGAGGTGGTGTCAATACGCGACAGAGTTGGTCTTTGGAGCACGTCATTTCGAAAGCAGACTTGTGCTGCTTTCTCATGATATGACCAACGCTAGATTATCACAGTTCATTACCGTCAAAGAAGGAAATATAGATGAATAGAACGTATGAATAATGCTCAGGAATATGCTCGAATGTACTCACTGCAGAAAATCTACAAACAAAAGATGTAAGGAGTTTCCTTCAAATAATTACGATGCTTGAATACTTTGTACATAAACTTGTGCTTGGCTTTACGGATAAAAATTTGATCGCAAGCAGGAAGAAGTTTCGATTCACTTCAAACATTCCTGTTCTTACCTATGTATGAGAAGGCTTTTGATGCAATTCAACCAAAATTTATATTAGAGACCTCATCAAAACTCTAAGGCTGAAGCCGGATCATACGCTTCGCTCGAGTCTTTGTCGAGTTATCATGCTTCCCTCCTGTAAGTGTAGGTCAATGATTATTGCACTGTCAGGCTGCAAAAGCTGATCTTGTTTATGGTTCTTAGCCCACTTGCATCGAAAGTATCACCAAGAAACCGTCAGACATTCGAAATTCTTGTATTGAGTCCAGGTGTCCAATTATCCAGACTCTTGCACTATCAGGTTCGTCAATTGTTATATGCCAAGCTCGCTAAAGGTCAACCTGTTTGTAAGAACACAACGACAACACGTTCTCAAACGAGTTTTACAAAGCAACAACGTAAAATCTTGTCGGAAGTATACTTGCGAAGACGGAAGCCAGAAACACCATTTGATATCTTGATTTTAGGAAAACCACTGCACACGGCATCATGTGACAGGATGAAATGATTAAGGTACGTTCCAAGTTGGTTGCGGGTAACAATAAAGCTCGTTGTTTGCACCCAAAAAAAAAATAGCAATATTCATTCATAGTCATCCCAACCCAATTACTTCTTTTCTCCCACGAAGAAAATTATCAGGCCAGTTCGAAGAGAATTTCATGAGGCGATTGTAGCCGTGGTGGCTTGGTCCCGAAAACGGTCGTTTGTTCCCAAGAGTGGGGAATCCAACCAATCTCTAGGAATAAGGTTTACCAAACATGTGCTTGTATAACCTCGTCCGACCACTGCAGGAAGCTCACTTCTGTCTTCCAGATCGATCTGGTTTTCTTTTTATTCTCGTCAGTTGCCTTCGAAACTCATCTTCTCATCCAATTGACATCTCAACCCAGGCAAAATGCCGAACATCGTCGTGGTCGGGTATGTTGCCTCCACCCTCCAGCCCGTATCAGCCCATTTTTCTAACAAAAACTTCAGAGCTGGTGTGTCAGGCCTCACGACTGCACTTTTGTTGTCGAAGAACAAAGATTACAAAGTCACTGTAGTTGCAAAGCATATGCCAGGAGACTATGATATCGAATACACCTCTCCCTGGGCAGGAGCAAACTACCTACCGTGAGTCACGAGTCTCCTTAAAGTCACTTCAGCTTCATGGTGTTGTGGAAAAGAAATACTTCACTCCAAAGAGCCTGGGAGAGTACTTCCTGTTAGAGCATGAGACTAATATATGGTTGCGAGTAGAGTCTCACCTACAGCTGGAAATAAGTGGGAGAAAAATACATGGCCTGAACTTGCTCGTCTCGCCAAAGACGTACCAGAAGCTGGAATCCATTTCCAAGGTACCCCTCCCTACACATTATAATCGTTATCTCTCTCCCGGACACTGACTATCTTCAAGAAGCAATAATTTACAATCGCCTGGCAGACCAAACTGGTCCAACCGGCCAATGGTTCAACGAGCTCCTCTCCGAAACCCCTTGGTTTGCATCAGTCGTGCCCAACTTCAAAGTGCTCCAAAAACCAGATCTCCCTGCACACGTTGACTCTGGAACACAATTCACATCTGTTTGTATAAACACCGCCATTTACCTTCCCTATCTTATCTCACAGTGTCTCCTCCAAGGTTGCGTCGTCAACCGCGCCATCCTAACCCACATCAATGAAGCCTCGTCTCTGCACCACTCTGGTGAGAAAGCCGACTTGGTAGTGAATTGCACGGGCTTGCTGGCATCAAAGCTAGGAGGAGTGATGGACAAGACTGTTATCCCTGTCAGAGGTCAGATTGTAGTAGTGCGAAACACGCCGGAAGCGATGTTCACTGTGTCTGGTACAGACGATGGACCAGAGGAAGTGTCATACATTATGCAACGTGCTGCAGGCGGCGGAACGATCCTCGGCGGCACGTATCAGAAGGGCAACTGGGACTCGCAGCCTGATCCCAACACTTCTATCAAGATCATGAAGCGAGCAATTGAGCTCTGTCCGAGTTTAGTGCCAGAGGGGAAGGGCATTGAGGCACTTTCGGTTATTAGGCATGGTGTCGGACTGAGGCCATTAAGAGAGGCGGGTGCGAATGTGAGCAAGGAGAAGATTGATGGCACGTGGGTGGTACATAACTATGGCCATGGCGGGTGGGGCTATCAAGGTAGTTATGGGTGCTCGCAAGGCGTTGTGGAGTTAGTTGATGAAGCTTTCGCTCCGAAGTCGAAGTTGTAGTGGAGAGACTTGGGATTTAGGGTGAATTGAGAAGAGCCTATTCGAAGATAAACGAGCAAAAGAAAGTTATAGAAGCCTTTCTAAAATATAGATAAGACGAACAAGCTTGATTGTTTCTCGAACTATGCATGTTTTATCTTCTAAGAACAGAATGTGGCAGAAATTTTGCGATCCAGAGTACCGCAAATTTACATTTAGCTCAAGAAACCACACCAAGCACGAAATACGCATCACGATAGACTAGAAGCAGCGTTTTA
Source organism: Margaritispora aquatica (assembly GCA_007644065.1). Classification (NCBI taxonomy): domain Eukaryota; kingdom Fungi; phylum Ascomycota; class Leotiomycetes; order Helotiales; family Discinellaceae; genus Margaritispora; species Margaritispora aquatica. Next base: position 2,162,144 of record VJWN01000003.1, read on the forward strand.
TCTTAACTACTGAGCTAATGTTTACTAGAGGAGGTGAAAGGACCTCCATCCATAATGTCAATTGTTGTCTCGGCAAGTAATTGAATACAACAAAAGCAGACAACGTTCCCCGGAGGAAGAATAGGGACTGTTCCTGGCCTTCTTAGTTTAGTTAGACGCTAGCAGCCCAAATCCAAACCTCCTTTCTATACATGCCTCTCACTAACTCGGTGCCATACGGAACAATCATGCCCTCACCTAGCGCCTCATACAAGCACTTCAACGCCATATCCCGCTTATCATCCAGAGATCGATATTGATCCATGCTGGTAGTCAGAAAAGTACTAGACAATCTACCCTTGCTCTTTGTCAAGACTTCCGACATCAGAACTCCATCTTTCAAGATTCGCGAGTGTGGGGTCACCGTAGGAATGCTCCAAATGCTGCCAATACGCAACTCAAGGTTAAGATTGCCGCGCTTAGGGTTAGAGATAAAGTAGACATCAAGACCACTTTCGAAAAATGTTTCCCAGCCTTCGAAGGCCATGACGAGTGTTTTGCACTGAGTTAAGCGTGGAAGGGTAGAGTATAAGTTCCTGCGTCGTGCTGAAATTAGTGGTTCGTGTTTTTCCTCCTTACCCATTCGTGCATTTTTAGCTTTTAGAGGTGCCTCCTCAGAGTAAACAGCAGGACTGTCAGAATATTAGAGTGGAATTGGCTAGTGTTTGAGTGCACTTACTACAAATGGATATGCACTGTTCTTTTGACACTAGGTAGCACTTCATCGCCAAGCTGGTTCATAATCTTTGGGCTGCTCAGCGTCAAACCAGCGTTGGCCTCAGGAGTAGCCTTGTTCAAAATGCCATCCAACACTGTTTTGTGCAATGCGACAGTCTCAGGATCTTCGCCTATCTTGACGTGTCGTAGGCTACTGCTGATTTGATCTATCTCCCCATCAGATGTCTCACAAATTGTGACCACAATGTTGGGCTTAGCGACGCCAGCTGCTGCAATGTGTATTTTGTCTGCCTTAGAATTTGGCGTGGTGAGGTACTCTTGTTCACCGAGTGACTTCGGAATACTGAAAGAATACGTTAGTCGTATCTGATGAGGAACAAATCCGATGGAAAGGCAGATTAATATGTACCTAAACGTCTCTAAACCATACTGTTCGGCAATACGGTCTATCATGTGAAGGTGCATTGCCTTAGAAGCCATGTCCTACTCTCTCCTTGAGAAATACTCCCTGGGAAATTAATATTCCTAGCCGTGTAGCGTAGTAAATTGAAGGTTGAGAGAGTGTATGAGAAAGCACAGTGAGTATGTATCAATGAAGCTCCCAGTTTTGCTAAAATTCCCAAAGAGCTGGTGTTTTTGACATGACAAGAAGAAAAACGCATAAATTTTCTCAGGAGAAACTAGAAGAGTCATCCGAGTTGGGGCGGAAGGTGCAGAGGATGTAGTCTGCGAAGAATAGGAATTTTGAGGCTATGGAACTCATGTGGTATGCAGACGACGGAAAGCATTCTAGAATTGCAAATATCATCTCTGAAACATTGGACGTCACTTAGGTAGCTAAGGTAACATTCAAGACTTTTAACGAAGACAAAGCCATCTCTGGTGGCTTCTCGTGTTGCTTGGTTGAATGTGAAAAGTTTGGTTGTAGTACCTAACCAGCCACGAATGGAGTACATCGACATATCCGAGGGAGTTCCTAGATACATTGTCCCAAGAGCCATCTTGATAGTGCGGATAGGAGTGCTGTAGGGAATCAGTATTCCAGCATTATGAACGTTTGATTTGTGAACCTGCCTGAGAGCACAGCTTTCCCAAGTCACCAATATGGCTTTTGAAGGACCGTGAGCACTCAAAGCAAAGCACATACGAGGAAGGGCAAGCTGAGCTCAATTTCATGCCTTTATTTGTATCAACACCTATTCTCTATCTGCGATATCCATACCATAGCATGCCAACCAAGCAGCGAGCCGTAAAACGCATCAAACTACCATGACCGCTAATTCAATCTATCAAAACACTCCCCTCCCACTCCTTGTCTATGCATAGGCAAGCAATTTATTCAGCCTTAGGTGCCTCCTCAACGGCATGTGTTCGGCAAGCTGCTTCCAATGCGTTTGGGTTTGCTCCAACGACCTCCTGGACCTTCTCGCCGTCCTTGAAGACCAAGAAGGTAGGCATGGCACGGATACCCAGCTCTGATGCAACATCTGGAACCTCGTCGACATCGACCTTGATGAAGTGTGCGCCAGGGTACTTCTCAGAGAATCTATTCGCATCTCACAGTCAGTTTCTGTTCCGTGCTTGAAGATCGAAGGGAAGGGGCAGGATGAAGAGAAAAGGATAGAAATTACTCACTCAACCACCTTAGGAGCAATGACCTTGCAAGGTCCACACCATGTCGCAAATGCATCAAGAATGACGACCTTGTTGTCCTTCAAAGCAGCATCGAATTCCGCCTTGCTGTAGTACAAACATACGTTAGTTTCTATTATATGTATAGAGAATCTGCCAGTATCTGCGAGGCTACGAACCTGGAGACATTGTGAACACCCATCTTGACGGTTGAATTACGAAATGCTCTGACGAAGTTGTTGGTATTTGATATTGTAGTGGAGTCGAAGACTTTGGTGATAGGACTTGTTGTTGTTGTTATGGCTGAAACTCTTCTTGCAGTGAATCTTGCAGATGATCGAAGAAAAAGGGAACTCGACATCAACACGTTGTTTAAGTAGTGTGCGGGTGAAGGTGGGAGAGGTGGATAGAAGGTGGTAGAGGTGGAGGTAGGAGGGGTCTAGTGGTGGTGGTAGTAGTGGTGGTGGTGCTTGTGCTTGTGCTTGTGCTTGCTTGGTGGGTGAATGATGGTGGGTGCTGCTGGATTGGGCAATTCTGATTTCTAACAGCTCAAAGGTCCAGCCTGTCCAGGGCCCAGAGCGATGACGCCTTTGCTCATGTCACCACCGCTTTTGAGTCAAGCAAGGGAAGTGGATTAGTGGATTAGTAAGCTGTCACTCTTCTCATCTTACTCACCACAACATAACTTGACAAACCCCATATTCCAGGATAAATCGCAGATGAAACTCAAATACTCAAATGCCGATGACTTAATCATATCACTCAGCTCATTTCTATCTTGTTCATCATTCTCCATTTCTTGAACACGGCTTTGGCCGCAATCCGCAGCTTAACATCTTGAATTCTTTGAAGAAAATTCATCCCAAGAAAGACCTCGGAGGTATCCGGAAATATCCCGACATTTCGACACAAAGAAAAAAATATCTCCATACTGTAGAAGATGTGAAATGCTTACCTACTCGTGATCTTGTGAGTATCAAAGCAACTAGCAGGTCTTGTTTTGATATCCAAGCAGACTTGAGACTATGATTTCTAAGCAAAGACGAATAAGCTAGCCACTAATGTCTCATTAAGTGCTGGTTACAATATGATTCAGCCAACAACTCATTGATCTTTGATAGATTGAATGTATGGTCACGGGACAAACGGAATTAATAGTATCATCACCTTATGGAATAGGGTATATGTCCTTTGTTTTCTTAGTGACATGATGCTACTTGTGCCCCGAATCAACAAAATACCAAAGATAGGTTTATTTAGAACCAGTAAAAGAAAAGCTGTTGACAACACATACTACAACATCCCTGTGACAATCTTCTTTTCTCATATTCACTCGAGTCATCCTTGCCTTGTTTTTCACTTCTTCGACTTCGATTTTGCTTCTTTTCTACTCAGCCTTCTTTGAAACGAAACAAACACTTTCCTTGCAAGGATCAAGTATGGGAGTGGGGGACACCTCAGTCTCACGGCATTGGCTGAACCAAAAAAATATAAAGACAAACAAACCGCGGCCCGAGCCAAGAGATCGCAGTACAGTACGCTGTTAAACCAATTAAGCAATTTCGTTTCGATACTTCGAAATACGTAGGAATCTTAAGTAGTTTGAACGCTAGTACTGCTTAGTAGGTCGAGCTTAAGGATAAGCTCAGCTCGACCGCTCGAACCTCCATTCAACGCCCAACCAACTTCCCACGCCATGAATCGCGAAGTGCATGGGAGAGATCTTGATCAGAGACACAAGCACCCACAAGCATCAAGCGGAGAGACATTCTCACATCCCAACACAAAAATGTTTCTAGGCATAGCGGGGTATAGCGGGGTTTGCACTATTAATATGTGAATCACATGCAACACTTTAATCAACATATATCAGGCAAATTGAAACATTTCAGAATTTTCAGGATTGGAAGATATTCCATATATTACTGAGATGTATCTGTGATATCGCATCTACTTTTGTCAACAAGATAACCAGGCTATTTACCCGTATCTGAACTTGCATCGCCGCTCCCTCGTCCCTTGACCCATCTTGAAAATATGTAACATGGCAATTGGAATACCAAAAACATCTCACGAGCCAGCTGAGATATTGCTCTTGCGCGAAGTTCTACCACACCATTTCCACCTTGAGACAACCACAAACAATATTTTGGTTACAAGGCGTTACAGATGTCCCTCTTTCCTCCTCTCCTTGCTCCATCTACCCATCCATATTATAATGGTGTATCCACGTTTGAAGAAGGCAAGGGGTAAGATGGCTGAGAAGAGCTTTTGTTTTCTCCACACACCATCCGGTTGACCCCATATTTTGGAGTCCCCATAACACCCAAATCCCAAAGATATCCACCCATTTCCTATCCCAGATGAAGAGGGAAAAAAACCAAAGAAATCTATTTCGCTGAAGGGGGAATCAATTATATTAGAACAAGGAAATTGAACTTTTGTACTGTGTATCGACAACTATTTTGGCGAAGAAGTAAGCGAGAAACGGGAAGGGCAGAAGGTGGTTGAAGGCAGAACGTAGACATGATTTGACAGACAACGAATCTGTTTGATGAAGGAAAATGATCGAAGAGAACGAATAATTTGTATCGAGAGTCGACGTCAAGAAAATATTTGAAGTGAAAGTGTTCAAAAGACGGTCCAAGGAAAATCAAAGGAGTGTGGGTGCCAATATCGACGGAGTTCAGTCCAAGGAAAAATAGTAAGCGAGTGTCGTGTTCGTCGTCGTCTTGTCATGTCTTTGATAAAGCTCTCAATTCTCCATCATTAGCACCTTACTCTTGTCTCGAGCTAGTACTCGCTCTCTTAGCATCACCAGATGCTCTGGGCTTGACATCAAGTAGCCTTGCGCTTCCAGCACTGATACTGCGGTGATGTTTGCTCAAATTGACACTTGTGGCTCTCTGAGGCCCAAGTGATGTCGGACTATCATTATCGAGATCGTATGACCCTCGTCGTCCTTCGGGTGTTTCGGCAACTATATCGCTCATCCCATCATCCTCGAAGTCGTTGAGTAGTACTTCTCTTGACTTGGCGCGGGTTGCACGATGAACAACAGTCGGGTGCCTCGCAACAGCCCCTCGCCACTGTGATTTTTCCGATGCGACTGGGCTGGACATGCCATCACCAGTTTCCTCATCACTAGAAGGCATGGGGTTTCCTGGAGATGTCCTGTCAATCTTGAATTCTTCTTCAAGCCCAGGTGTAAGTCGACTGAAGTACTCGTCCTCTGCAATACCCAGTTCCTCAGCAGATTCAGAGAGCTCCTTGTATTTCTTGCTGAGGGAATCTGAACTATCGTGGAAATTGTGGTGTTGTACTTGCATAGGACCTCTCTTGGAAGTTCTGCGACCAGAAAGCCAGCTACCTTCAGAATCAATACTAGCTAGTGACTGTGACAACGCGCCGATAGGCTCTGGAGAAGGTATTATTGACCGGTGGCCGCTAGTGGGTGTTTCGTTACGAAGGCGCATAGCATCCATGGATCTGTACCCACTGTTTGGTGTGTCGTATCGAACTCGGGGATCTTCGGAAAAGGTATTGACAGCTCTCTTCTCCGGGTAGTCATTTCGAATTGGTGGTACTTCATCCGATTCGGGCGACTGCACTCTAGATGCTGGTGGGGACATGGGAAGTTCGGGGAGATCCTCTCGGAACTTGGACATGGTACGTTTTGGGATATTGGACGTAGATCTCATAGGCTGGTATCCAAACTGAAGGCCTGCAGCTGTATGCATCGAGTCCCGAGAAGTGTTTGAAAAGGATGAATTCGGTGTATGTGCGGGTTTGTTACGTTGTCTTTTGAAGAATGATGTCCAGGATTGAGGTGCTCGAGTGCTGGTCTCAGACGACCTTCGTGGAGGGTCAAAATGTTGAGTAGGTATTGATTGTGCTGTAGGCAACGGTGTTGCAGCGTCTTCCCTGGACAATTCGATCATTTGAGATATGCTTGATGCGCCACGATTATGGCCTCGGGGTTGCAATGTGGGGGAGACTTTCGCTTTGGCAATTGTTCCTAATTGAGCGACTTCGAGAACGGGTTCTGAACGATCAGAGACCGGTGTCATATTCTCAGTAGTCAAGCTCGCACTGCGGTAAAAGCTAAATGGATTGAAAGCATCCACAGGACTTCCTGAGGGCGTCTCCTGGCGGAAAATCTCTGCAGGTCGCTTTCCTCTACCGCTGTTAGATCCCAGCGAGCCTTTCCGTTTGCTAGAAGTCACAATCGCAGAAGTGCCAATGCCCAGCCCAACTACTTCTCGTCCCATAACCCCGCGTTCCATATTTGGAGGCGATGGGGTGCCATCTCGAATTGCTGCAGCTTCATTCTGCCTCTGCTTTTCTTGTTGGCGGGCAATTCGCTGTTCCGATTTAATTCTCTCAGCGATTCGCTTCTTCTCTTTCCTCTTTGCATCTCGCTCCATCAGTTCCCGTAGCTCTCCTGCGCTGAGATCGTCCGCTAGATCATCTATCCTTTTACTAGCTTTCATTGCACCTTCGGAGACAGGAAGACGTTCTGATATTCTCTTCATCCTGGACTCTGATCGCTCTGACATGAAACCACTTGCGCCTGGGGCATACTTTGGTCGCTCGGAATACCTTATGGTCGGCCTTGGTGCCAGTACGTCTAATGCGGATAGCTTGAATGATGTCTCATTACCTGAACTTTCGGATCGCGTCGACTTCAGGGATTCTGCGAGTGGTAGTGATATATCTGATGAAGGGTTTTCCGGGCTTCGACTAAATGGTCCTTTTCTTTTTGTGCTCTGTCTCTTTCTCAGCTTTCCTGTGGCTTTCACATCTTGGGTCTGAGATGGCAAGAAGGCAACCATAGCCTTGATCTCAGCCTCTCTGTCATGGTCTTCCTTTCGTTTCTTGCTCGATTTCCTCCTTCCCAACTCCTGGCCCGTCCTCTTGTGAAGTGTAGGCATCCTCTGCCACTCTTGGGTAATGTCTGTGGGTTGCGTGCTGGACCTCAAAGGCCGTTGTACTATGTCTGGTTCAGGTCCTTGAGTATTTGCTCTTCCCTTGCCTTTCCAATTGGATGGTAGTGGTGGAATTGGAGGAGGGTTCTCGTCGTGGGGAACCCGTATGCTGTCGTTACGGCCCGGAGAGAAGCTGTATGTGCGCCGCCTTTCCGGATCCTTCTGCAGCTTCTTAGAATCTCTCGAGGATTTACGCTTTGTATCGCGGCGACTCTTCCTCCTTTCTAGCCCCGCCGAAGCTAAATCGGATCCATCTCTCGCAGGGTCCCTGGGTGACCTTTCGTCATGCGTCTCCGCTCGTATAATATCTGCCTCAACCACCGGTTTCCTTCTATTACTCTTCCTTCGAAAGGGCCACATGCCCATGATTCCATGCGTTTGCTCAGTATGCGATCAGATGCCGCTGAAAGGCAGTTTCTTGGTCCTGTTTGATACGGCTATGGCTGAATCCTAAGTCGGATGTCGTTCTATCTCGTTTCTGCGCAACAAGTACCGGCCATTGACCAACAGAACAAGGATAAAGTTTGAAGTATATGGCGCAAGATGGCGAGGATGTCCTTGTCTTCAAAGAATTTAGAATCTCAGGAAACGGACGTGCGATGGCAGTGGTTGATTCAGCGTTTGTGCTTGCATGGTCAGTGCGGTGGCAGTTGAAGGTATTATTAGGACGCTGAGAAACGGAAGTACGTGTACGATGTAAATGATAATGAGTGAGTGGATTGGTGTACAGTTGGGTAGGGTTGCTAGCGATCGTGATTCCTGAGGTGCGCGTTGATGCAGGGACAGGCGATGGAGATAGAGATGGAGATGTTTTGTCGAGATATCGGGAAAAGAGTTACAGGAAGATAAAGTCGATGGGCAGATGGGGGAAGAAGACCAGTGTGAGATATGAGATGTGAGATGTGAGATACTTAGCAGCAAACCAGTACCTAGGTACCTTACTGAAAGTGGATTTGGAGGCGTTCGTGATCCATGGATGTGACGAGGTTGGTTGGTCCCGCGTCTTGGATACGGTACGGTACGGGGCACCGGGGGGGGGTTCAGAAAAAAAACATCACTAGGTAGGTACCTTATCAGCTAAAGAAAAAAACCAAACCAAGGGAGCGCACTGAACCCAAGCCAAAGCCCCGACAGCCACACAAACCACGAGGAATCTGGGAATTTTGGAACAAATGATTATTTGAGGGTGATTGAACAACCAATCTTTCTATCTTTTAGTCACCTTGGGCTTCCATAATTCTACTCGCGTGATTTAGTATACGCAGCTCCAGCTAAACGCTATGATGCTGCGAAACATTAATATGAAAACCAATCTCTTACCACGTCCAAACGAACGAACGATGTCTGTTTGTCTGTGGTGTGTATGCCCCAGTGTGTATTCGTCAAGCTAAAAGTCTTACTGAGCCTTGTCCAGTGACGTTGATTCTCTGACTCCACAAATCCAGCAGTTCTCGTCACATTAATAGGTACTGTTTGGTAAGGTACCTCCAGGGACTTACAGAAGTGCTTTACACTTATGCACTACACCCACCACATCATGCAGCTGAACTCAAAGACGGAGAAAAACGTGATGGGATAGAGAGGGACCCAGAGGTGCAGTTACACTCATGACTTCGAATTGAAGCCTGACACGTTGAGCGCGTGGAGTTAGTGCAGTTTCAAGCGGGACACAATCCAGCAACTCCAGCCTTCCTCGCTGTCGTACAGCTGGGGATCTGAGGCGCCTAGGCAATTTGTTATAGTAACATCTACATTCATCTGGTTCGCTTTGGATACAAAATTGACATGGAACAGAAATCTTCATCACCCAGCACCAGCAGAGTGACGTGAATTCTATATGTTGAATATGTCTTTCCAAGGAATTCTGTTACCCAATCGTTGGGCAATTTCAAGCTCGAAACGTGATCCAAAAACTTATCGTCGGACGAACGACTTCGCATTTGATGGCGCAGCTTGAAGACATGGCTTCAAATCCAGAGTTGACATGACTGCATACCATCTCGGTTGCATCGTCGAGACTTTTTGGAGGCTTTTCTCCGCCCATTCCTCCCTGGAACATGTCGGCTTACCGTTGACCAAAAGAAATCAATCTTGATGGCATCCTCGGAGGTTTTCACTATCGAATCTCATGGCAGCACCAATGGCGTGACGGAAAGCTGCTGCCATAAGAATTTGTTTCATGATATCGCTCTCACAACGGAACGTTATATTATTCCATGACGAGAATCGGTCCATCGAACTTCTAAAAGACAGTTCTTGCTAAAGCACATCATATCGTCACTCAAGGCCACGCTACTCAAAAATAATTCCAATGGTTGGTGCATCGGATCGACACCCCGACCTTCAAGCCCATGTGCCACGCGGGACTCTAGCCCAGCCACAAACTCTTATGTTTCACAGGCGTGGAAGAAACATAAAACACATCTTGGGCTTGAGAGATGTTTTGTCTCGGGAGAAGGAATTAAACAAAGGCTGTGGTCCTCTCGTCTGAAGAGTCCTTTCCAGGACCATATTCTCTCATTTTTCGGTATCGAATGATAAGCTTGTTGCATTGTGCCCCGAACAAGCTAGCCAAGACCTGGCATCAACTGGGCAGCGTCTCGGCTGCTGATAGGCCTGTCGATCAGCAAATCTAGAATACAGGGGATATGAGATGCAGCCAACATCTGCTCAGCTGCCAGCCCCGACAAGTTAGAATGCAGTACCAGATGTGAGCGATTGCTTGGGATTGATTCCAGTTAATTTTGGATGGTATCATGGATCTGATGAGGCTGGATCCTTGGCTCCCTTGAGAAATGTGGACGACAGAAGATCAGATGAATTGCATTTATTATGCAAGAGCCTCATCTGTGTTCGAGCAGGCTTTACTGTAATATTTACACTAAAGAAAATGGATTAAGGTAATGCAATGGGATTTGATCAAGAGAGCGTGGTTCAACTTGCGGGTCGCTAGGATGATCTTTACCACGTTGGTCGGTTTCCCTTAAATTTTATAGAAAATATTGTTTCTTGCTCTAGTCACCACTTCACTTCCGAAATGATGCCTTCTTACAGCATTGCACAGGGATATGATCTGGATCCAATGTCACACCAAAGGCCGACAATTGTGCCATTGACAGCTCATAAGTAGCTCAATGCTATGGCATGTGAGGTTGAATTGCTTCTTTGTGCGCTTTCAATAGAAGCTAGTCATTATTATTATGCGAAAGGGATTGGGTCAGTTGGGATCATACCGTTGTCTGTATGGTGGAAGACAAGGTCCTCCTAGCAATCTCAACTTGACAGCCGATTCGCTTCTCCAAAGAGCCTCGAGACATGATGAATAATACAAACTGCTTCAAATTGTTGGTGGAGAAGATGTGAGCGCTGAAAGCGCTTGAATCAAGTTCCATATCACTTCCAACGATTCTCTTCGAATCACCCAAATTTCACTATTCTAGGTTGTCGCCAAATGCCACCTTCCATGCTTTTCAAAATTCCCAACTCTTGGTGCAGGAATTAAACCTCTTAGTCAGCTAAACTGTCTTCAGGTGTAGAGCAGAGAGGAACTTGTATGATTGCAAAGGATTCAAGAAGTGGGCACGCTTTGAGTGGGAAGCTGGGTGATGATGTGGGTCCCAGAAGTTATGTTCTTACAATTAGGTCCACATTGAGTATGTCAAAATTCGATATGTCCGTCAAGATCCAATTGAAGTTGTGAACCCTCGTCGTTAGCAAAACTCGTACAAAATATCCACAATCTCTCAAAGATGTAGATCAGTAAGTGTACAAATAAAGGAGCTTATACAACTATCATGGGAAAGGTATTCGATATATGACCAGCTTGTAGAATAATAAATGCGGACATGATGTATTTGGTGTCAGAAAATGTACAGAATCCACTTTGCTAATGAATGGCAGTTCAAACTATTAACTACTTTGCACTTGCAAGACAGACAAACCAAGAAATGCCACTAAAACCTCCTCCACATCTCAATCTCTGACGAGAAATCTAAGCACAGCAGCAAAGAACTTCTCCTCTTGCTCAATCCACGGAAAATGGCCACATTCATCCAAAATAACCATCCCACTATTATCAATCCCCATATGCGTAATAGTCGAAACATTCACCGACCCCAACGGATCCTCGCTTGCCCCAATAATCAAAGTTTTCGCCTTTACGCTTCCCAACTCCTTGGCCTGTTCAAACTTCGCTACTTTGTCTCCAACCGCTAACGCATCCCAGGTCCACAAACTCAGCTTGTTCGGTACAGTTTTCAGAAAAGCTTCATGATATCGTACAGGATCAGCAAAACAGTAGGATATCCTCTTGAAGAATTGATCAGTATACTCTTCGTCAGTCTTTGGAGGTGTTTCAGTCTTAGCTGAGTAGCCGAAGGCGTATCGTGGGTCCTCTTTCCGCTTGTCGGCCAGTGCATTCCATGATGCGGAGTCGTCGTAGCCTTGTAATGCATGGACGAGGAGGATCAATTTTTCAACTCGATCCGGATATCGACTTGCATATCCCAAGCTCACAATACCGCCATGAGAATGTCCCAGGATATTCATCTTGTCCAATCCTAGGTGAAGCCTCAAACGCTCGAGATCCTGAATCATTTCCAAAGTGGTCATCATCTCTTCTTCGGGCCGGAAGACATTGCCGGATCCTCTTGGTTCAACGTATAGAAGGGTGAAATGTGCTTCGAAAGGCGAGAATCCCACTTGAAGGTAGGGCGATCCAATACCCCATCCTGGCGCCTGGACTATGAGGAGAGGACCGGTACCCCTGATCGTGTAGCTGAAGAAAAGGCCAGAAGAGTAAGGGAGGTATGTATGAACAGATCTCAAAGCCCCTCCCGATGCTTGGTTGATGTGATCAATGCTCTCTGCTTGTGACATTGTGTCGTTATAAAATCGTCGCGTTATTAGGAACTAGAGCATGCACATAGACGTACTGGATCTTGACGCTGTGACCTGGCTTCAGATATGTATCTTATATCCTGAATATCATCCGAATACCAAAGGTGGGGAGGGAACATACCCGTCGAGCGGCAATATGTGGAGTTGAGATCCGGCTATGAACCTTGTCATCAGCTGGTCTAAGTCGGAACTCATATATTGAGATTATGAAAGCAGGATGAATCTGGTTAGAGCAGAAGTAATGACCAAAATAGTCAAAGTCTAGCAAGACTTGTCTAAAAATATATGAGATATTCAGGAGTAAACCTTCATGGCCAAATCAAAACAAAGCACGCTAGAAGAGAACGGTTTTGGGCTGAGTTGAATAGGAAGAGCGGCTTTTGCAAGGAGAGGGAACACAGCTGCTGTAGTTGAGATTGAAGAATAGATCTCACTATTGAAACACAACAGAATAATGAATGTGAGCCAAGCACTGAACACCAATGATAAACTGGCTTCGTAAGGCCCAAAGAAGATTTGTTATGAGTCCCAAGTGTCTCCAATAATATATTGCCTCATCATCTATGCTCAATTCACTTCGCCAACATGGCTTTGGCATGCTGTTTGCCAAGTGTCTTGTACTCATCGTCACCGTAAAAGATAGTGTTTACATCACCCAATGTTGTGCCGGGGATGCTGAGATCATTGCTGCCAAATTGCCAAATCTGATCAGCCGCGATGCCACTCTTCAGCACAGCCGCTTGCCTGGAACATGTTAGCATTGCCTTGGGTAGCGAAAAAAACAGACTCACCAAGGTCCTTCAGTTGGAGTGTGATTTCCTGGGAATGGAGTTCCATATTCTTCCAAGATAACTGGCTTTCCAGATGTCTTTCCTAGAGCATCATGCTCAGCAATCCACTTCGGGCCCCAAGTATACTCGTAGCCCCAAGAATTGGGGTAAAGATGGAAGGTTCCGTAGTCCAGAGTCTTGATCTTCAAGTTTGCAACCCAGTCCACACCTTCTGCACCACTGTATGCGTAGCTTCCATCTGAGCCAGTTGAAGGGTATAGCCATCCCTCGTCGCCAAGGGTAACCATGTGTCCTGGATCTAGTGATTTGATGTATGCTGAGATATCAGAAGCCCACTTCGTGATTGTGGATGGAGGGCAGCCCTTGCATCTAGGTTCATTTCCGAGCTCCCAGGCGAAGATGGCATTGCTTGACTTGTATCTTGTAACAATCGTCTTGACATATGACTTGTATGCCTTCTGTGCCTTTGCATCGGTGTAGAATGAGGTTGCGTTGGTACCGAAAGCATTTGAGTACGCTTGAATTCCACCAAAATCACCCCAGTTGTTCACGAACGGCAGAACGAGCTTCACACCATGTTTCTCGGCCGAAGAAACAGCATAGTCGAGACGTTGAAGACCATCCTCGCCATAATTGATATATGAGCCTGTGCTGTTTATGATATGGAAATAAATCTTGTTGGGATCTGTTGCTGTAGCAGCTGGGATGGAGTTAACATCACCGAAGCCCCAAACTCTCAGGATCTTGTAGCCAGTCTATCTTTGTCAGCTATGAGTACAATGCATAACCGCTTGCTTTACTCACAGCAGCAACCTGTTTCAGTGTCTTATCGATATCCGCATTCTTGCTTAAATGTGCGAGCCACCAGCAATTGCTGCCTGCGAAATAACCAACTTTGCCATCAATGTTGAAGAGTCTTCCTGCAACTTTTGCATTGCTGCCTCCTGACTTGCCAATTGGATACACACACGAAGGTTGATCCGATTCAGCTGAGAGAAGCGTTGGAGCTGCTAAGGCTGATACAGCAAAGGCAAAACTCAGGGCTGATGTTGTAAACTTCATGATGAAATATCCCACCGGTTGTAGCCAGGCAGTAGGGAACAACGATGTTAAATAGTAAATTCTTTCATTTAGCCAATGCTGTCAAGACTAAGTATGACGAATAAAGCAAAAATCCTGACCGTCCCCTCCCCGATCCTAGTAAACAAAATAATAACCAGAAGCGAAGCAACAAAATAATTTGCCCGCAGGTACTACAATTTCATATGGATCAATCAATTATCCGCTACGGAACAACACTTCCGAGTTCAATCAGGCAAAGCGGGAAAGTGGATTCTGGGGTTTCCGGGACTCGGGTCCGCAATCCTGGGGTACTCGAACGTATGTTTATCCAGAATGATGATTGTGACAATGGCCTGAGCATAGGGAAGAGGGGTATCCTGCAAATGAATGGATCTTTCTCGACTTTTAGTTTCTCCGAGAGCAGTAGACATGGATCAGGAAGGTCATCTTGACCTTTGGAGCACCCGAGATGCAGGAAACCATGAGCAATTCGACAGATATCGAGGGGAGGAGCTGGCTGTCGGTTCTCCAACCCGGTGATCAGCAAGTGCCTAGGAGAGCTGATCATAGCAACAGGTCGATAACACTTCACTTGAGGTGTCTTGAAATATATGCAGACCCTGGAAACCTCGCACCTTTGGAGGTTTGGGCTAAGGAAGTACGATTCTGTTGCAGGGCAAAGGTAATCCACCACTTGGTGCAGCTTGCCTCGAGTTCAACAAGGTCATAAAGGTCGACTGGGATCTCCTCATCTCAGCACCTACGTATACTAGTAGGACGTAATACCATCTCGTTCTTCATCACATATTAGCATCTTTAGGTCCAGATAATGATTTGATTGTGTAAGACCAACCCTTGCAACCATTCTAATCCTTGGTCCAGAACGCCCCAAACCAACGCCAGCACGAGTATTCCAGAGTCCGAAGCAGAAGTATACCGACAGCACTGGATTTTAGTATCGATATCTGGTTGAGTAATCTGCAAGCAGGTTAGCTTTCTCATATGTTTTCAGGCAACGAATGAACCTACCCTTTGGACTGACTACCAAACCGCGACCCTTCTTGGCACCACGATAGATTGTCTCGATGATATCAATCAACTCTTGTTTGTCCTCCAGAACCCAGTTCAGCTTGTTATTGTTACCGGTGCCAAAATCGCACATCATGTGTTTGTTCCGAAAGAAGAACATCAGAGTGACGGGATCGTAGAGTTCTGAAAGTCAAGTCAGATAATGCCAGACATGGAGGCTGGAACGCGAGACATACCATACATCTGCTTGAAGTCTGGAACTTGGTCGAGATCGCAGACGTAGATGACGGCGAAGTTTTTGACACGATCTGCGATGCGGTATAGTACTTCATCTTGCCGCATGCAATCTGGATCCCAATCACGACCAAATCGAATAATAACAAGGCGCTCTTCCTCAGACATGATAGCCTGGTCAACGTGCCAGCCAGTGACAAGATGGGGAAGGACGACGGAACCCATTTTGATTGTTGGGTAATAGGATGTAAGGTATTTCTTAAAGTTGCGTAGAGTTCTCGGTGTTTTGATGTGAGGCTGAATGGATGGTGGGGCGGAAGGTTTTGGGTTTCAACCTGAAGCAGGATGAAGGTAGCAATCACATGACTATGCGTGAATCCCGTCATTGTAACAAAGTCCAGAGCCCCATCTTTGCGACACCATTACAGAAAATTTCTTTTCACAATACAAAATGCCAAAACTAATTCTCTGTGATCTCCCAAGCAAAGGACGTTGTGCCTGTTGGTCTTTAAATCCATGGAAGAGTTTGTCCACTTACCCTTGGTTACCCTACACTACTAACAGCTCCAGCACGTTTGGCACTCAATTTCAAGGGAATTGAATATGATACCGAATGGGTCGAGTATCCAGATGTAGAGCCAAAGCTGATATCATTGTATTCTCTTCAAGTTCGTCTTTCTGTCCTTGCTAATTTGAACAGTGTCACTGCCAATGATCCCTCCCACAATCCCATTCCGTATAGCATCCCCGCAGTCCAATTTTCCCCAGGCGATTATGTGATGGACAGCAAAGCTATTGCAATACGACTTGAGAGAGAATACCCTTCACCATCCATGCATCTCGATGCTGAAGTACTTGGGAAGGTTGAAAAGTTGGTAGCGAAACAGCAAGAAGCACTTCGAGGTGTTTGGATGCCTGACATTCCCCTCAGTCTTCTGAATCCTTCAAGTGCAGAATATTTTGAGAGAACAAGATCACAGAGATTTGGAAAGGTAGGTAAAGATGTTTTCAGTCACTTTTTCCCTTCGGCTAATGTGAAGAAAAGCCCCTGGCACAACTTAAAAAGGAGACAGGAGGAGAAGAAGCATGGATTGAAGCTTTGCCAACATTGAAAGAACTTGCTGATGTTATTCTGGGAAATGGAGGACCGTTTTGTCTAGGAGACACACGTACTTTACCTTTTCCCATTTATTGAACACACACTGACTCCAAGTAGCTTCGTACGCTGATTTCGTGATTGTCAGCTGGCTGCATTTCCTCGAGAGGATTGACCACAACCACTACCAAAAGGTGGCACAGGTCAATAAAGCCTATGAAACCCTGTATATTGCTTCAAAGAAATGGCTGAAGAGGGATGATCATTGAAGTAACTGGATGTTTCAAATTGCAATTCTGTTGTTTTGTGTCATCACGAATCTGAGAATCGCGATCTTGGCCTCAAAAGTCTCACAGTAGTAGTAGCTTGCTGCGCATTTTCTATGGTATATTACAGCCAAAGCTTAAGATTACTGATATACAAGTTGGGATCGTCAGAATGCTTTGAGACAGAAGTGAAATATTGAGAATCCAACCCAAATTCAAATCATAGAAGTTCCCACCACCTATTACATAATACCTGAATTTAATTTCCGGCCAAGATTTGAGCGGCAATCTTCTCAGCGAGAGCGTAGACAGTGCTCTGTGGATGTCCTGGAGGCAATAGTGGGAATGCACTAGAATCAACGACTCTCAAGCTCTTAACACCAAATACCCTGGTATTGGAATCTACCACCGCCATTGAGTCACTGCTCTTTCCCATCTTATTTGTGCATGAGGCGTGCCAGACAGTATGTACTGTATTCCTGATGGTGTTGAGGATTTGCGCGTCCGACTGCACGGATGGACCAGGGAAGTACTCCCCGCCAATCAAGACAGCCCTCATATAATTGCTCTTGAATGCCTGACGAACACGTTTGTATGCATTGATAGCGACTTGCTGGTCCGTGGTTGAGGTGAGCCACTTTGGATCAATGAGAGGAAGATCGCCTGCATCGGTGGATGCTAGAGTGACCGTGCCTCGGGATAGGGGCGCGACGAGAGCTGCGAGAATTGTGGCATACTGAAAGCGTGTTAGAAAGAGATCAACAGGAAGGTGGATTTTAGATACCTGAAAGCCATCTTTTGGTTGTGTTGTAGGCAGAGACGCAAAGTCGCCCACATATCCTGGAGCCGAAAGATACTCAACTTCAGGCCAATCAGCTGGGAATTGGGCAAGATCAGTTTGAGCCTTCGCATCAAGATTTCGGTAACCTGCAGGCAACTTCTCCCAACCCAGAAAATCACAGACTGGGTTTGTGAGAGGACCTAACTTGCGCTGAAGGTAGTCGCCAAAGTACTGAGCTCCAACATAAATAAGGTCATTAGCAAGCCTGGTGAAAGTCTGTACGTTGACTCTGTATGTTGGACCGAAAAAGACATGATCCCACATGTTCTGCCCAACACCATCGAGGATCTTGACAACTGGAATGTTGAACTTCGAGAGTTGCGATCTGGGCCCGATGCCAGAAAGCATTAACAGCTGGGGAGACTGAAAAGCGCCTGCAGAGAGGATGACTTCCTTGCGAGCATTGATCGTGTATGCTGGTCCGCCAGTCTTGACGGACACACCAGTTGCGACGTTGTTGGAATCGAACAGGATCTTCTGTGCAGTAGTCACAGTATACACTTTGAGGTTGCTACGTCCGCTTGCTGCGGACAAGAATGATGTTTGCGAAGAGTCACGGTTCTCGTTTCCAGGGTCAATGGTGGAAGAGCAGTACTGGGCACCCATCAACTTTCCGCTGTTGAAGTCTGTGGTGGTTGGTATGCCGATCTCATTGAATGCGCCTTCCATGTAACTGGAGAATGGACCAGCATAGTTGGCATACGAGACTTCCAACGGTCCACCAGCAGCGTCGAAAGCAGCAGCATTGTACTCAGCGGAAGCATTTGCAGCCCTGGCAGGCGATGGAGCGGTGAACTTCACGCTCTTCTTGAAGAATGGGAGGAAGCTGTTCCAAGAGTATGATTGATCACCAACTTCATCAGCCCACTTTTGGTATGAGTTGACTGTTCCACGTTGATAGATCATGAAGTTTCGCGCAGAGCTGCCCCCGAGACATTTGCCGCGAGCATAATGTATTTTTCGATTGTTTCCACCAGCTTGAGGCTGAGTGACGAAGTTCCAGTCGACGAGGGGATTTGTATCAGCTGGCGAACTTCCACACCAGAATACGTCACCAGCAGGAGTTGTGCTGAGGAGGGGATTGGTGATCTGGAAGGTTAGCGACTTTGCCAGGCTCAAGACTCGAGAGTGTGCTTACTTGGTACAACGTGCCAGCCTCGATGACAGCAACGGTGATATCGGGGTTTTCTGAGAGTCTTGCTGCCATAGTGAGGCCCGCAGTACCACCACCAATTATAACATAGTCATATGTTGCAGAGATACCAACAAGGCCTGCAAACGTTCCTCCAAGACCATTCCAGAATTGTCGCTTCTCATTTTCCGGTGATGCTCGAGTAACAAGACATGTGCTCAACAAGGTGAAGGCAGCATAGCCGAGAAGTCTCATTGTGAAAATATGGAATCAGAAAGTATCTGATAATGATTGAGGGATAGAAGATTCCATGGCTTTATGAGATCGAGTAGTATCGGATGAGAAGCGGGGAGCAGTAGGTTGCATTGTTGGTGGAAAGTAAAAGGGATGCTAATTCAGAAGCATCGGAGAAGGCTCCGTACTAGAACAGTAGCAATTGCTACCCTACTAGCTGTTCTTAGTTAATATATCTTGGCCTCTTTAGTAGCGCGACTTCTTTCGGCTTAAATCCTAAGCCGAAATTACTGTCTGCTGGTCCAAAGCTATTGTATGCAACGCACGGTCATATCGATCAAAGTTGCTAAAAATCCTGTAAAGGATCTTTTAGACGATAAAGATTTATAAAATACTCGCGTCTTTGGACCTTACGCTCCGTTCGTTATGCTATTCGTATGTATATCTGTTTGTCTGTCTGTCCGTCTGTCTGTCTATTTGGTTGTTTGTCTGTTTGTTTGTCTATCTATTTATTACGGCTACTTCTAACCATATCCGCAAATCCGGAAGTTGTTAGGTGATTTTCGATTTATCAACCTATTAACC